>JAFMOC010000252.1:225000-380000 GCA_019802505.1 Corydoras sp. C115
GCCTGCCAGTTTCCCTCCACCTCTCCTTCTATCTCTTACTCCATCGCTTCTTCTATCTCGATATCACCAGAGCCAGGCACCCAGCCAGGATACTGTGGTGACAAAAGAGCAGGTTTCCGCATCAGGTGCCCAGTTGAGCAGCCCAGATAGACAGAGGATGAAGGAGTGCCGTGGAGGATCCACTCTTGACACCTGGGGGGGCACTGTTACTTATGGGGATTTAACATGAGGACAGTGCGACCAGGTCCAAAAACCTTTACAAATACACAGACAATAGAAAATTGAATTACAGAGTTACATTCATTTCTTCAGAGGCCACATTTGTCATCTTCCATAAAAAAGAAGCCTTAAAAGACTTCTTACTACATTACATCTACGTTGATGTAGAATTTTTTACGTTCATAAATTTCTGAGACAGGCAGCACGATGGCTTAGTGGTAACATGTTCTCTCAGCGCTGGGAATCCAGGTTCGAATACATATCTTGGTGGAGTTTCCATGTTCTCCCCGTGTCAGCGTGGGTCTCCTCCGGGTTCTCCGGTTTCCTCCCACAGTCTAAAAACATGGATTCAAGTTAAGTTGCCCCACATAGAGTGTGTTTGTGTGTGTCTGTGTGAGTGTGTGGGCCCAGTGATAGATTGGCGGGTGTATCTGCCCAGAGCCCAAAAATTTCTCCCCTCCCGCCACCCTAGTAGAGAATTAAGCTAAAGATAAAAAATAATGAATGAACGTTCTGAGAACACTAAGACATTTACAAGGCGCACAGGCGTGAAAAGAGACTGTTGGCGGGTCCCTATGATAATCCCTGTCTAATTATAACCTCAAAAATACATACAAAAACTAAGAAAAAAAAAACGGTTTCCCGGTTCGATTCCTGGTCCCACCAAGTACTAAGCCTGAAGTGCCCTTGGGCAAGTCACCTAACCCCAATCTATCACTCGGCACACTCACTCACTCACACACTCTATATGGGCCAATTTAGAGCGTTCACTGAAGTGAATCCATGGTTTTTGGATTGTGGGAGGAAACCGGAGAACCTGGAGGAAATCAACGTGGACACAGGAAGAACTTGGAAACCATCCAGATTGGGATTCGAACCTGGATCTCCAACGCTGAGGAGAACATGCTAACCACTAAGCCACCGTGTTGCCCCGGTTTCTGAATTCGGTTCTTGAGAAATGTCCATTTGGTTTAGTTAAGTTTATGAGTCTTAAAGGTTCTGGAATCAAGTTGTTGTACTCTTTTTGGTTTTTGCATTTTCCTGTATGATTTAATATCCGTTCAATATGGAGATTAATTACAATATTAGTGATTAATAAACAACAGTCATTACACAACAATCAGGGTTAAGGGCCTTGGCTTGTCTGTCTGCTTATAACATTTGTGATGTTAAAACCTTGGAACGGGCGGCACGGTGGCATAGTGGTTAGCACATTCTCCTCTCAGCACTAGGTATTCCCGGTTTAAATCCCAATCTGGGTGGAGTTTCCATGAAATCCCTGTTTCCTCCCACATTCCAAAAACATGGATCAAGGTAAATTGAATGCTTCAAATTGCCCCATATAGAGTGTGTCTGTGTGAGTGAGTGTGTGTGTGAGTGTATGCCCAGCGATAGATTGGCGCCCTGTCCTGGGTGTATCTGCCCAGCGCCTGAAACACTCTCCCCTGGATGGGCATGGGGAACCCCCCGCGACCCTATTAGAGGATAAAGTGGAAGATAATGGATGGATGGATGGAAACCTTTGAACCCATGTAGCATTACCAACTCCTCAGTAATCCAAATTTAGTCATTTATACCTATTGGCTGTCCTAAAAGTCTCTAGAAGCCGCTGAATGTAAAGTAATTAGTTTTTATAGCACATAGACACAAGGTAGCTTTACAGTGTTATAAGCCTTTAAACCCCCAAAGAGCAAGCTGAAGAGACAGTGGCAAGAAAAAACTCCCTGTTACGTTGTTATTTTAAGGAAGAAACCTTGTGAGGACCAAGACTCATTTGGGGACTCATCCTTCTTGAATGGCCGGGCAGCATCAACAGTGTAGGACAGCCATGTACAGATTGTGTGATGATCAGGTGACCCATATTTACCAATTAAAAACTATACAAGTCCATTAAGGGTGTCCTGCAGGACCGCCAGTCCAATAAAAATCCAGGTTCCATCCAGTAATCGTTCATCGTGACGTCATGACCTAATTGGCATATTAGTAAATTTGCGCGTATTTGAAGTTGTAGAATAAAGGAATAACATTGTGAGAGGAAGAATGTGAATAAAAACATACAAAATACTAATAAACAATATCTTCTAGGTTCTATAAATCTTCTACTGTCCACAGAGTATAACGGAACGTTGAGAATGGGGTTGTCATGGCGAAGAAACCAATGGAATGTAATTTAGAACATCAGCGCGATTGGGTTCAGACGCAGGGCAGATTGACTTATAGAACGCTTCTGCAAATTGTCGAAAGATCATTAAGGATTACACTAATATGATGAGGTAAGATTACGTCGGTTTAAATATGTCAGCAGTGTTTGTTTGTCAGCAGTGGTTTAAATATGTCGTGAAAATAAATTAAACTTCACTACACCAAATCTACCACCCAAAGAAATATTCATTTATTATCTTCGGGGGGGTTGTGGGGGGGGTGTGTGTGGGGAGAATGTTTCGGGTGCCAATTAGGGTGCCAGGGTGCCAATCTATTACTGAGCACACTATATGGGGCAATTTAGAGCATTCAAATGACATTTTCATGTTTTTGGACTGTGTGAGGAAACCGGAGATCCGGGAGGAAACCCATGCG
Source organism: Corydoras sp. C115 (assembly GCA_019802505.1). Classification (NCBI taxonomy): domain Eukaryota; kingdom Metazoa; phylum Chordata; class Actinopteri; order Siluriformes; family Callichthyidae; genus Corydoras; species Corydoras sp. C115. The sequence continues at coordinate 227,797 of JAFMOC010000252.1, forward strand.
GCCATGAGCAGGACATGGAATCTTGTGCTAACGTGCTAACCACTAAGCCACCGTACCACCAACACAGTATTATAATCAATGTACAAAGACTATAACGATAATCGTGGTAGAACTCTTAATTAGGCTTCTTTAATTAGGCGTCATCTTTATTGACGCCATTATTAGAAATTGCAAATGTCTGGCGTTTTTATCTTAGCACAATTTGACAGAAAGAAATGTTAGGAATTAAATATTGTTTGTAGTTAACTGATAGTTAAAACGAGTAATTCCAGTCCTTGAATCTGATTGGCTGAGCCGTTTGTCCAGCCGTGACATTATTGACAATAACACACACCTCTGAGCGCTTCACATTCGTATCAATGCGTGATATACGATACATTATTTCCTGCGTTCTGCAATTTGCCCACTAGTATTTGATTGTTAGGGTAACCGGTAACCTGTTACTCAGCGACATGCATTCTGATTGAAAGCCCTTATGCGACCTTGCTGTGGTCGTTCTGTGCGGATCAGTCAATAGAGCCGCGCTGTCCAATGGTTGGCACAGAGTGTTTGGACCTTGCTGCCCATTCAACAGAACCTATAAGTTTAAATTGTATGGCTTTCCGTACATTCACTACATCTCAATGGTCCATGCAGGAGACCTGGTACCACAATGTTGCTCCCAACTGATCAGGAAACATCCGGAATCCAATGGAATGGAACATGATTCCATTCTCACACTTTTGTCAGATTAAAGGTTAAATCTTTAAAAACCCTGCTATACCGCTTACTATACTATATTATAGGCATACTGTAACAGCGGCAAACATTTGACATTTTTATCTTGTACATTTTAACAGAAAGAAATGTTAGGAATTAAATATTGTTTGTAGTTAACTGGTTTTTTAAAATGGGTTCCGGTCCTTGAATCTGAATGGCTGAGCCGTTTGTCCAGCCTTGACAATAACACACACCTCTGAGTGCATCACATTCGTACCAATGCAGGATATACAATACATTATTTTCCAGATGGTCTTTATGAACTGCGTCCTGCAATTTGGCCACTAGTATTTGATTGTTAGAGTAACCGGAAACCTGTTACTCAGCGATATGGCAACATTCTGATTGACAGCCCTATTCCCTAACCACTGAGTTACATTCCGACTGGATCATTCAGTACTGATGGTTGGCACAGAGTGTTTGGACTGCGCTGCGTGTCCAACAGAACCTCTAAGTTTAAATTGTATGGCTTTCCGTACATTCACTACATCTCAATGGTCCCTGCAGGTGATCAGGTGGCACTGTGTTGCTCCCCACTGATCAGGGAGGGTTTCTGCAGGTTTCAACACCCCAAACTTTTCCAGGAAACATGATTCCATGTCTGATTAAAGGTTAAATCTTAAAAAACCCTGCTACACCGCTAACTTACTTTAGACATACTGTAAGGCAGTGATTCTCAATTATTTTCTGTTAAGCCCCCCCCCTAGGAAGAAGAAAACATTTTGCGCCCCCCCCCACACACACGCACACTCACCCCCCCCACACGCACATTCACCCCCCCCCCCCCCACAGATGACAAAATGGGCTAAAGTATTTTTACACTCCCACTGTAGTATGATTTGTCTATAAATTTGTTGCAAAAATTTATAAATTGTTATAAAAGTGCACCTCTTTTATAACAATGTATCCTTATTAACAATAAAAACAAAAAAGAAAGAAATATAGATCAACTGAGAACAAAGAATCATTTTGTTAACTTTTTTTTTAGTTTGTAACAGAAATGAGGAGGTCAGAACTAATGTCTCGCACCTGTTTTGCAGCGCACAGCTTTTCTGCAGTAGTTTTCATAAAGCGTTATGATTGCTGGCTCTACGCGTCACGTTTTAAAAAACTCAAGTGGTTATCAGCGTGATTGGGGTGTAATGTCTTTAAGTGGCGTCTTCATTTATTTGGCTTTATGCTGTCCACTGCCAACATTTAAAGACACAGAAGACACGCCGGTCTTTCTTCGTCTCTCACCTTTAGTTACAGTGAAGTTACAGTGAAGTTACAGTTACAGTGAAGTTACAGTAAAGTTACAGTTACAGTGAAGCCAGGCGCTACATACACTTCGACATTTAGTTTTTCGGTTGACTTTTATTGGTCTCGATATCTTCGTATCTCTCCGCCTTTCTCTCCTCATCTCTGTTAAATATTTTTCCATGTTTTCTCTTGAGGGTTTGTTCAGTACACTTAATATCACTTGCTCTGTGATATCTTGTTAAGCGCCCCCCCCAGGCACCGCACCCAGGGGGGTGCGCCCCACTATTTGAGAAGCTATTTTGTAAGGTAAGAGCAGCAGGGATGTAATACATCACCAGTTAAAGTCTGCAGCCTCACGTCATCTCTGTCACGGAAACGGGAGGACTAGAGGACTAGAGTAACTCCAACTATGAATAACCACACACATTAACGGGTTTTATTTATAGTTGTAATAAGTTTATTCAATAAATTTTTTTTAATTGAAAAGTAGTGCATGGGGATAAGCAACAGGTTCTCGTACTGCACACAAGCCTGGTGTAAATTCCTGATGTGTCTGTGGGGGTGTGTCACATTGATCTGAATGAATATTATGAGACATTTAGACCTTGATTAGATTTTCACGTTGGTCTTTACTCCTTAGGTATTTGCCAAACTCTCCCAAATGTACTTCCAAAAAGAAGGTGCTGCTAAAGGTCATCCTGCTGGGAGATTCTGGGTAAGTGTGTGTTCACGTTTGGGGTATGGGGTTACGAGTGTGTTTCATATTAATGTATCTGTGTATTTTTATGTACAGTGTTTAATGTAATTTATGTCTAAAGTCATCCATCCATCCATCTATTATCTTCTGCTTCATCCTCTACTAGGGTTGCTTGGGGGGTTCCCCATACCCATCCAGGGGAAAACGTTTCGGGCGCTGGGTAGATACACCCAGAACAGGGCGCCAATCTATCACTGGGCACTCACTCACTCACACAGACACGCTCTATATGGGACAATTTGGAGCATTCAATTGACCTTGATGCATGTTTTTGGACTGTGGGAGGAAACCGGAGAACACGGAGGAAACCCACGCGGACATGGGGAGAACATGGAAACTCCACCCAGATTGGGATTCGAACCGGGAATCCCTAGTGCTGAGAGGAGAACATGCTAACCACTAAGCCACGGTGCTGTCTGTCTAAAGTCATAGTGATCCATTTTGCCTATAGTGCTTAACACACAGTGGAATTGTTCCTCCTAATTTAACCCATCCGTGCAGTGAAACACACACACACCACACACACACAGACACACACACACACACACACACAGACACACACAGGTGAAGTGAGTTGTGGGCAGCCCTGTATACGGCGCCCGGGAAGCAATTGGGGTTAGATGCCTTGATTTCAGCCATAGCATGTGATGGGTCGAACCGGGAACCTTCAGGTTGCTATGTTTGTTCCTTACTTAACCCTGAGGGGGATACACTAGGGGCAGTCGTAGGTTTGTGCTTAAGGAACCAGGCTTGTAACCTGAAGGTCCCATCTTTGATTCCCAGTCCCACTATGTACTACGACTGAAGTGCCCTTGGGCTAGGCATCTAACCCCAATTGCTCCCTGGGTGTCGTGTACAGGTGTGCTCACTTCACTAGTGTGTGTGTGTGTGTGTGTGTGTGTGTATGTGTGTATGCGTGTGTTTTATTTGCATTTGGTCATTTAGCAAATGTTTTTATCCAAAATGACTTACAAGTAGGTGGCTTAGTCTCTAGAACCTTCGAGGACATGGAGAACTCCCACACATTCGCAAAAAAGTCCTTAGAACATGTGACATGGGGCGGCACAGTGGTGTAGGGGTTAGTATGTCCACCTTTTAGCGCTGGGGATCCAGGTTCGAATCCCGATCTGGGAGGAATTTCCATGTTCTCCCCGTGTCCACTGGGTTCCTCTGGGTTCAAAAAACATGGGTTCAAGGTGAATTGGCTGCTTTAAACTTCCCATATCTTAATATGTATTGCCCCTATATAGTGTGAGTGTGTGCTCAGCGATAGATTGGCACCCTGTCCTACCCAGTGTATCTACCCAGCACCCAAAACGTTCTCCCCTGGATGGGCATGGGGAACCCCCCCGCGACCCTAGTAGAGGATTAAGTGGAAGATAATGGATGGATGGATGGAGCTGGGATAGGCTAAGGGCTTGGACTTAAAGCTGAGTAGTATGTTCAGTCAAAAAAAGGATTTAAAACACAGGAAACCCAGTGTTAAGGGTTTGTTGTTCAACACCTTTAACCTTTACTTGCTGTACTGTCAGTGGACCTGGGATTTGAACCCACAATCTTCAGATTGATAAACCAACACCATAACCACTGCGCCACCATGTTTCACTGCACGGATGTGTTGAATGTGGAGGACAGAGCCCCCTGTTAGTTTAATTATTTTATCTTTATCAGCCGGATGGCATGGTGGCTTAATGGTTGGCATGTTCTCCTCTCAGCACTAGGGATTCCCGGTTCGGATCCCAATCTGGGTGGAGTTTCCATGTTCTCCCCACGTCCATGTAGGTTTCCTCCGGGTTCTCCGGTTTCTTCCCATAGTCCAAAAACATGGATCAAGTCAATTGAATTCTCCAAATTGCCTCATATAGAGTGTGTGTGTGTGAGTGAGTGTTTGTCCAGCGATGGTTTGGCACCCTGTCCTGGGTGTCTCTGCCCAGTGCCAACGTTCTCCCCTGGATGGGCATGGGGACCCCCCCCGCAACCCTAATAGAGAATAAAGCAGAAGATAATGTATGGATCTTTATCAGCACAAGCCACAGCAACTCTGGTTCTGATTAGTCACCCAAATAAATTGGAAGTTCAACTTTTCTGATTTCATCTCTATTGTTTTTTTCTTTCTCACATCAGAGTTGGAAAAACATCCCTGATGAGCCAGTTCGTTAACCAGAAGTTCAGTAATCAGTACAAAGCCACGATCGGGGCCGACTTTCTGATGAAGAACGTGATGGTTGATGACAGGCTTGTTACTCTACAGGTATTTAACCTTCATATTCGGTCATTTAGCAGATACTTTTATTCATATGACTCACAACTGGGGCAACACGACGATTTAGTGGTCAGAATGTCGCCTCTCTGCCCATATCTTAATATGTATTGCCCCTATATAGTGTGAGGACATGGAGAACTCACACGCATTCGCAAAAAAGTCCTTAGAACGTGCGACATATGTCATGGGGTGGCACAGTGGTGTAGGGGTTAACACCTCCATGTCAGTGCTAGGGATCCAGATTCTAATCCCAATCTGGGTGGAGTTTCCAGGTTCTCCCTGTGTCCGCGAGGCTTTAGTTTAGTGGTTAGAATGTTGCCTCTCAGCGCTGGGGATACAGGTTCCAATCCCAATACAGGCGGAGTTTCCATGTTCTCCCCGTGTCCGTATGGCTTTTCTCCCACAGTCCAAAAAACATGGGTTCAAGGTGAAGTGGCTAAACTAAATTGCCCAATATAGTATGTGTGTTGGCGGCACGGTGGCTTAGTGGTTAGCACGTTCGCCTCTCAGCGCTAGGGATTCCCGGTTCGAATCCCCATCTGGGTGGAGTTTTCATGTTCTCCCCGTGTCTGCGTGGGTTTCCTCCGGGTTCTCCGGTTTCCTCCCACAGTCCAAAAACATGGATCAAGTCAATTGAATTCTCAAAATTGCCCCATATAGAGTGAGTCTGTGTGAGTGAGTGTGTACCCAGCGATGGATTGGCGCCCTGTCCTTGGTCTATCTGCCCAGCGCCTGAGACGTTCTCCTCTGGATGGGCATGGGGAACCCCACCGCGACCCTAATAGAGGATAAAGCGGGATATAATGAATGAATGAATTTTTGTGGATGGGATTAGCACGTCCACCTCTCAGCGCTGGGGATACAGGTTCGAATCCCAATCTGGGTGGATGCTCCATGTTCTCCCCGTGTCCATATGGCTTGCCTCCGGGTTCCCCAAAATTCCTCCCACAGTATGAAAACATGGATTCAAGGTAAATTGGCTGAACTAAATTGCCCTATACAATATGTGTGTTTGTGGGCGGCATGGTGGCCTAGTGGTCAGAACGTCGCCTCTCGGCGCTGGGGATCCAGGTTTGAATCCCAATCTGGGCGGAGTTACCATGTTCTCCTTGTGTCTGCGTGGATTTTTTCTCACAGTCCGAAAAACATGGGTTTAAGGTGAATTGGCTGCTTTAAACTGCCCATATTGTAATATGTATTGCCCCTATATAGTGTGAGAACATGGAGAACTCACACACATTCGCAACTAAAGTCCTTAGAATGTGCCACATATGTTATGGGGCGGCACATTGGCGTAGGGGTTAGCACCTCCACGTCAGTGCTGGGGACCCAGGTTCCAAGCCCAATCTGGGTGGAGATTCCATGTTCTCCCTGTGTCCGCGAGGCTTTTCTCCCACAGTCCGAAAACATGGATTCAAGGTGAATTGGCTGATGTAAATTGCCCTATTTAGTATGAATGTTTGTGGACGTCACGGTGGTTGTGTGGTCAGAACGTCACCTCTCGGCACTGGGGATCCAGGTTCGAATCCCAATCCGAGCGGAGTCTCCATGTTCTCCTTGTGTCTGCGTGGCTTTATTCCCACAGTCCGAAAAAACATGGGTTCAAGGTGAATTGGCTGCTTTAAACCTCCCATATCTTAATATGTATTGCCCCTACATAGTGTGAGTGTATGTCCATGTGCGTTGACTCTGAGTTCCCCAAAATTCCTTTCACAGTCCGAAAACATGGATTCAAGGTGAAGGGGCTGATTTAAATTGCCCTATATATATATATATATATATATATATATATATATATATATATATATATATATATATATACTCACCGGCCACTTTATTAGGTAGAAATCGAGACTCATCAGACCAGGCAACTTTTTTCCAATCTTCTATTGTCCAATTTCGATGAGCTTGTGCAAATTGTAGCCTGTTTCCTGTTCTTAGCTGAAAGGAGTGGCACCCGGTGTGGTCTTCTGCTGCTGTAGCCCATCTGCCTCAAAGTTCGACGCACTGTGCGTTCAGAGATGCTCTTCTGCCTACCTTGGTTGTAACGGGTGGCTATTTGAGTCACTGTTGCCTTTCTATCAGCTCGAACCAGTCTGGCCATTCTCCTCTGACCTCTGGCATCAACAAGGCATTTCCGCCCACAGAACTGATTAGGGTCGCGGTGGGGTTCCCCATGCCCATCCAGGGGAGAACGTTTCGGGCGCTGGGCAGATAGACCCAGGACAGGGTGCCAATCCATCGCTGATATATATATCAGTGGCTGAGTGGTCAGAACGTCGCCTCTCAGCGCTGGGGATCCAGGTTCCAATCCCAATCTGGTTCGAGTTTCCAGGTTCTCCCCGTGTCCATGTGGCTTTTCTCCCTCAGTCCGAAAAAAATGTTTTTAAGGTGAAATGGCTGCTTTAAACTGCCCATATCTTAATATGTATTACACCCTATATAGTGTTATAAGATGGGCATGTGGAACCTAGTAGAGGATAAAGCGGAAGATAATGGATGATAGCCTCTGGGTTCCCCAAAATTCCTCCCACAGTCTGAAAACATGGATTCAAGGTGAAGGGGCTGATTTAAATTGCCCTATATAGTATGTGTATTTGTGGGCGTCACGGTGGCTTAGTCGTCTAAGATAATGAGACATAATGAGAGTGTCTATGGGAAAAATTCACTCACACAGACATATACAAACACACACTATATGGGGCAATTTGGAGCATTCAGTTTACCTTGAATCCATGTTTTTGGACTGTGGGAGGAATCCGGAGAACCTGGAGGAAACCCAGGCGGACAAAGGGAAGACATGGAGAACTCACACGCTTTCACAAAAAAGTCCTTAGAACGTGTGACATATGTCATGGGGTGGCACTGTGGTGCCCAACTCTCAGCGCTGGGGATCCAGGTCCGAATCCCGATCTGGGAGGAGTTACCATGTTCTTCCTGTGTCCGCGTGGGATTCCTCTGGGTTCTCCGGTTTCCTCCCACAGTCCAAAAACATGGATTCAAGGTGAATTGGCTGCTCCAAATTGCCCCTATATATCTGAGTGAGTAAGTGTGTTCCAAGTGATGAATTGGCGCTGGGCCCTGGCCCTCCAGAACCTGAAACCTGGATGAGCATGGGGAACCCCCCGAGGATTGGTTGGAAGATAATGAGATAATATGAGATAAGTGTGCTATTTAAAACAAGAACAACTTTACGTTTTTTGTCATAAGCTAAATGATGAAAACATTAGTATTGCATTGTTTTTTCGTTTCGATGTTGCCGTTCTCTTGTTCCTGTAACCTGGTTTGGAACGTGTGTATGATGTGTGATTCAGATTTGGGACACAGCCGGGCAGGAGAGGTTCCAGTCGCTGGGGGTGGCGTTTTATCGCGGGGCAGACTGCTGTGTTCTCGTGTTCGACGTCAACTCTCAAATAACCTTTAGATCGTTGGATTCCTGGAGAGATGAGTTTCTGATTCAGTCCAGTCCCCGAGACCCGGAGAACTTCCCCTTCATGTTGCTCGGCAACAAGATCGACCTGGAGAACAGGCAGGTGTGTGTCACGAGCGATGTTCTGCTTTAGCTATTAACCTAATTCATAAACACCACCAACACACACTGACACACACACTGACACACACGCTGATACACCACCAACACACACTGACATACACACTGATACACACTGACACACACGCTGATACACACTGACACACACGCTGATACACACTGACACACACACTGATACACACTGACATGCACACACTGACACACACACTGATACGCACTGACATGCACACACTGACACACACACTGATACACACTGACACACATTCTGATACACCACCAACACTCACTGATACACACTGACAAACATGCTGATACACCACCAACACACACTGATACACACACTGACACATACACTGATACACACACTGACACATACACTGATACACACACTGACACATACACTGATACACACACTGACACACACGCTGATACAGACTGACACACATGCTGATACACCACCAAAACACACTGATACACACTGACACACACTGACACACCACAAACACACACTGATAAACACTGACACACACTGACACACCACAAACACACACTGATACCCTACCAACACACACTGATACACAGACTGACACACACTGATACACACTGACACACCACCAACACACACTGAAACACACACTGACACACACTGATACACCACCAACACACACTGACACACCACCAACACACACTGACACATACCCACACACACTGACACACCACCAACACACACTGACACACCACCAACACACTCTGATACACACACTGACACACCACCAACACACACTGACACACCACCAACACACACTGACACGCCACCAACACACACCGATACACACACTGACACAACACCAACACATACTGACACACACTGGCACACCACCAACCCACACTGACACACTGATACAAACTGACACACACTGACACACCACAAACACACACTGATACCCTACCAACACACACTGATACACAGACTGACACACACTGATACACACTGACACACCACCAACACACACTGAAACACACTGACACACACTGATACACCACCAACACACACTGACACACCACCAACACACACTGACACATACCCACACACACTGACACACCACCAACACACACTGACACACCACCAACACACTCTGATACACACACTGACACACCACCAACACACACTGACACACCACCAACACACACTGACACGCCACCAACACACACCGATACACACACTGACACAACACCAACACATACTGACACACACTGGCACACCACCAACCCACACTGACACACTGATACAAACTGACACACACTGACACACCACAAACACACACTGATACACAGACTGACACACAATGATACACACTGACACTGACACACACTGATACACCACCAACACACACTGATACACACACTGACACACCACCAACACACACTGACACCCACCAACACACACTGATACACACTGACACACCACCAACACACACTGATACACACACTGACACACCACCAAAACACACTGACACCTACCATCACACACTGATACACACTGACACACCACCAACACACACTGATACACACACTGACACACCACCAACACACACTGACACACCACCAACACACTCTGATACACACACTGACACACCACCAACACACACTGATACACACACTGACACACCACCAACACACACTGACACGCCACCAACACACACCGATACACACACTGACACAACACCAACACATACTGACACACACTGGCACACCACCAACCCACACTGACACACTGATACAAACTGACACACACTGACACACCACAAACACACACTGATACACAGACTGACACACAATGATACACACTGACACTGACACACACTGATACACCACCAACACACACTGACACCCACCAACACACACTGATACACACACTGACACACCACCAACACACACTGATACACACTGACACACCACCAACACACACTGATACACACACTGACACACCACCAAAACACACTGACACCCACCATCACACACTGATACACACTGACACACCACCAACACACACTGATACACACACTGACACACCACCAACACACACTGACACACCACCAACACACTCTGATACACACACTGACACACCACCAACACACACTGATACACACACTGACACACCACCAACACACACTGACACGCCACCAACACACACCGATACACACACTGACACAACACCAACACATACTGACACACACTGGCACACCACCAACCCACACTGACACACTGATACAAACTGACACACACTGACACACCACAAACACACACTGATACACAGACTGACACACAATGATACACACTGACACTGACACACACTGATACACCACCAACACACACTGACACCCACCAACACACACTGATACACACACTGACACACCACCAACACATACTGACACCCACCAACACACACTGATACACACTGACACACCACCAACACACACTGATACACACACTGACACATCACCAACACACACTGATACACACACTGACACACACTGATACACACACTGACACACCACCAACACACACTGATACACAAACTGACACACCACCAACACACAATGACACTCCACCAACACACACCAATGCACAAACTGACACACCACCAACACACACTGACACACACTGACACATTTTTCATGGCATCAAGCTTCTTTTCAGTTTACATGAATGTAACAGAATATTTAATGGTTCTCATTGTTCTATGTCGATAAGGTTGGTTGTTGACAGTGTCATGCTTGCATTTCAGGTGACGACGAAACGAGCGGAGGCTTGGTGTCAGAGTAAAAATAACATTCCTTACTTTGAGACCAGTGCGAAGGAGGCCATCAATGTGCACCAAGCCTTTCAAACCATCGCACGGAATGCTTTAAAGCAGGTTAGCAAACTATGTATCTATCTATCTATCTATCTATCTATCTATCTATCTATCTATCTATCTATCTATCTATCTCTCTCTCTCTCTCTCTCTCTCTCTCTCTCTCTCTCTCTCTCTCTCTCTCTCTATAATATATATACATACATACACCGGCCATTTTATTAGATCCACCTCCTCGTTTCTACACTCACTGTGTGTGTTTTCAGTTCCACTGATCATACAGATGGACTTTGTAGTTCTACAGTTCCATTCTGTAGTCCATCTGTTCCTCTTCATACTCTGTTAGTGCACTTTAGTATGTTCTCTGATGATCAGGACCCCCACAGAGCATGTATTATTAGGGTGGTGGATGATGGTATGAGTGGATCAGACCCCATGTATGTTCTGATTGGTGGACTGTTCTCTTTACAGCAGCATTGCTGTGTCAGATCCACTCACACCAGCACAACACACACTGCACCACCATGTCAGTATCACTGCAGTACTGATAATACATCCTCTGTGGGGGTCCTGACCATTGGAGAACATACTAAAGCGGACTCACAAAGTATGTAGAGAAACAGATGAACTACAAAAGGGAATTGTAGAACTACAAAGTCCATCTATATGAACAGTGGAACTGAAAATACACACAGTGAGTCTATATATATATTTTTAATTATGTAAATTACATATTATTTTACTGTACAGTACTTTCAGATACTTGTAAGTAGCAGCAATTAATATTAATTAATTAATTAATTATTATTTATTATTAATTAATAAGGGTGGCACGGTGGCTTAGTGGTTAGCATGTTCTCCTCTCAGCACTAGGGATTCTCGGTTCGAATCCCAATCTGGGTGGAGTTTCCATGTTCTCCCCGTGTCCGCGTGGGTTTCCTCCGGGTTCTCCGGTTTCCTCCCACAGTCCAAAAACATAGATCAAGTCAATTGAGTTCTCCAAATTTCCCCATGTAGAGTGTGTATGTGCGCGTGTCTGTGTAAGTGAGTGTGTGCCCAGCGATAGATTGGTACCCTGTCCTGGGTGTATCTGCCCAGTGCCCGAAACGTTCTCCCCTGGATGGGCATGGGGAACCCCACCGCGACCCTAATATAGGATCAAGCGGAAGATAATGAATGAATGAATTAATTAATTAATAATTAAATAAATAATAATTTAACAAATAAATTAATAATTAAATAAATTCATTCATTCATTCATTCATTCATTATCTTCCGCTTGATCCTATATTAGGGTCGCGTTTTTGGCGATGGGCAGATACACCCAGGACAGGGCACACACTCACTCACACAGACACGCACACAAACACACTCTATGGGGCAATTTTGGAGAACTCAATTGACTTGATCCACGCGGACACGGGGAGAACATGGAAACTCCACCCAGATTGGGATTTGAACCGGGAACCCCTAGTGCTGAGAGGAGAACATGCTAACCACTAAGCCACGAGGCTTCGGTTTCCATGAAAGCCTAAAGTCTGGGGCAGCGTGTGCACCCCCTGCTGGAGAATTTTCGGTACCAAATTTGAATGTGGGGTGGAGTAATGAGGACTGAAGGTTTTACAGCATGCACTATAAACAGGCCGTGTCCACCGTCACTCCAGCTGGTGGCATGTGATGGTTCTGGTTTTAAAGAGTGTAAATGCCATTAAGCTAGGCTTTACTTATAAATGGTTTTCATTTCTTCCAGGAAACAGAAGTGGGGATGTACGATGAGTTTCCTGAATCTATTCGTTTGCGTGAGCCGGAGGAACCCCAGTGCAGCTGCTGAGATGTTCACACTGACACTCAGATGAACAGATTTGCACTCTGGAACCCCTTCAGGCACCGAATGGGCTTTATTGTCATGCTTAGGAAAGAGCACATACCTGCAGAAAAAAAAAAAAAAAAAAAAAAAACACCCCAACCTTTTTCTTCTAAAGAGTTTGAAGACTTCAGAATTTCTATTTTTGCTTATATTTCAACATTATTTTGTATTTTGTATTCGTATTTGTACTTTGTAGTGTGAGGCACTGCTTTTGTATCATCGATAACAAATTTGTATTAGAACAGCACTGCAGTTGGGAGCATGATCCACCACCCAAAACCTACAACATCTCTGATACACGACCCTGCGTGGTGGTGTGTGGTGCAGGATTACCAATAAACACAAGCAGCAGCAAGATCATTATAATCCAATAATCAGATACTTTTTGTTATAAATGTCTCATCACGTCATTGTCTTCCGCTTAATCCTGTTAAGAGTTGTATTTAAGAACCAGAGTTCGAACACTCAGACACAGATACCAGATGATGGGATAAGGAGATTTATTAACAGAATAGTAGCAAATAAATAAACAGAAATGACAGAGTATGAGCAATAGTATGGCTTAGAGGTGAAAGCTTGAGAGACCAGACCACGGGAGCGACACGGAGTGACTACGAGACACAAGGAGGAGAGAATGAAAAATGCTAATACACAAAACACAAACTGAATCACAGGAGCCAGGAGCCAGGAGTTGCGGCCGTAGAGTAACATGAAAAAAAAACAAACAAAAAAAAAACATGGAAAACCAATACTCTGACCCAGAGTGGCTTAGGATGGCTGCAATAAGCCTGCAGGTGAAGGTAATTAGGGAATGAGGGGGCGGAGTCAGGGAAAGGCAAGGCAGGCTCTTGACAAATCCCATACTAGGGTTGTGGGGGGGTTCCCCATGCCCATCCAGGGGTGAATGTTTTGGGCACTGGGCAGATAAACCCAGGACAGGGCACCAATCTATCGCTGGGCACATACTCACTCACACAGACACACTCTATATGGGGCAATTTAAAGCAGGGCTTAATCACTAATGGTTAGCATGTTCTCTCAGCACTAGGGATTCCCGGTTCCAATCACAATCTGGGTGGAGTTTCCATGTTCTCCCCGTGTCCACGTAGGTTTCCTCTGGGTTTTCCGGTTTCCTCTGGGTTCTCCGGTTTCCTCCCACAGTCCAAAAAGATGGATCAAGGTCAAGTGAATTCTAGAAATTCTTCTGCTTTATCCTCTACTAGGGTTTTTTTTTTTTTTTTTTGGGGGGGGTGTTTCCCCATGCCTATCCATGGGAGAACGTTTCGGGCACTAGGCAGATACACCCAGGACAGGGCGCCAGTCTATCACTGGGCACACACTCACTCAGACACACACATAAAACTCTATATGATCCATGTTTTTGGACTGTGGGAGGAAACCGGAGAACCCAGAGGAAACCCACGTGGACACGGGGAGAACATGGAAACTCCACCCAGGTTGGGATTCGAACCAGGAATCCCTAGCGCTGAGAGGAGAACATGCTAACCACTAAGCCACCGTGCCACCCTTATGGAATAACAATACATTACAATTAAATTTACAACAAAAAAATGACCTCTCTGTGTTTGTTAGAAAAGAATTTTAATTTGAATAGTTGAATAATATGATATAAATGCATAAGTCAAGTCAAGTAAGTCAAGTAATTTATTTATATAGCGCTTTTTACAACAGTACATTGTCACAAAGCAGCTTTACAGAATGAAAAGCCTTTAAACCCCCAAAGAGCAAGCCGAAGCGACAGTGGCAAGAAAAAACTCCCTTTTATGTTGTTATTTAAGGAAGAAATCTTGGGAGGACCAAGACTCAGTGGGGGACTCATCCTCCTTGAGCGGCCGGGCAGCAACAACAGTGTAGGACAGCCATGTACAGATATTAAACAAATGGACAAACTAACAACTGGAAAACTATATGTGAGTCCATTAGGGGGCGTCCTGCAGGACCGCCTTGTCAGGATCCATACAGTATTCGTAAGCAGAGCCATGGATCTCCAGGAAGCCGGGGGACACCTCAAAAGAAACAGACAAAGGAAGGGAGTTAGAGCTAATAATAAAGCACGGCATTTAATTAATAAGTAATTAATTGACACAGTGCAGCATGTGACTCCGGCATCACTGACTAGAGCAGCAGAACTAAAAGAGGCAGATACTGCAGGGTACATAGTTGAGATGGCGCCCCGGAACAGCATCATTCCAGCGCCACACCCCCCCCATTAATGATGAGGTGGGTGAAGAGGTGAAATGCCAGCATACACTGATCACAGATTACCCCCAACACAGCCAAGTCTGAGATCTACATCTTTATCTACAGGGGATTAGTTAAACGCAAGATTAAATAAATGTGTTTTTAATTTATTTTTAAAGATTAATAGTGATTCAGAATCACGAACAGTAACTGGAAGGCTATTCCAAAGTTGAGGAGCCTTGTGGGAGAACGCTCTTCCACCAGCAGTAATTTTATTTATTCTAGGAGCTAAGAGTAGACCAGCACCTTGAAATCGGAGCTCACGTGTCGGCTGGTACAATTGAATCAGCTCACTCAGATACTGTGGAGCCTGATTATGTAGAATTTTATATGTTATTAATAAAATTTTGTACTCGATACGAAACTTAACTGGTAGCCAGTGCAAGTTTGATAACACAGGACTGATATGATCAAACTTTCTGGTTTTAGTTAAAACTCTAGCTGCAGCATTTTGCACAAGTTGTAATTTATGTAATGATTTATTAGAACATCCTGTCAGAAGTGAATTACAATAATCTAACCTTGAGGTAATAAAAGCATGAATTAGTTTTTCTGCATCTTGGAGGGAGAGGATATTTCGTAGCTTCGAAATGTTACGAAGGTGAAAAAATGCAATTCTAGTGATATTGCTAATGTGCTTTGTAAAGGAGAGATCTGAATCAATAATGACCCCGAGATTATTTACAGATTAACTGGGTCTAATTAAAGTGTTATCAAGGTTTAACATAGTGTTAGAAAGTATAAATGATATAAAAGATAAAACTTATATTATATATAACTTCTTCATGTTACTAAATCTACTTTAAACCTGTGAAATGTATGTATTTAAATCTGTTACATAAGCAGGTTATATTTAAATAAGCAGACTACATCTTCATTAAAACCTTACAAGTATACAGTTATTGCACATATATTAATGTCTGTTTGTTAACGTTCTGGTGGTCAGGCTGGTCTGGTGGTCCCATCCCATCCGTTGTCGTCTCCCCACCCAGAGAGCATAGCATGAGGGACAAAAGAGTTTTGAAATCTGTTAGTCCTGCATTAGGACTCCTCTGGTTGATGATGTTGGTGTTAGAGAAGAGGACTATGGACAAACTTCTGAACATTATGGATGATGCCAGTCACCATTCAATACAACATTCAAAGATTTGTCATATGCACAGTAAAGAAACATGTTTCCCTGCACAATGGAATTCATATTTTGCCGTCCACCCTGGATGAGTAAGAAAAAAAAAATAATGAAAATATAAATATATAAAAAACAGAACACACACACACACTCTGGCTCAGGTTATTTACATTGTGCAAAGTATTGAGTCACATTATATTTCAACAGTCCATCTGCACACCGTCACCAGAGTCCAGCTTCATTCCAACCACAGAACCAGCCCGCCTGATCAGTCCTCCATCCTTTGTGTGTCCTCCTTGGATGCCCTCCCTTGGCAACACCACGATTTAAAACCGGACCATGTGTTGGTCAGACACCTGCCTTTTCACTTATTTATCTCATACCATTAAGAAAAGACGAAATGAGAACCATGCACCGGCTGTCAATCAAGACGAAGCGCTCTGTACTCTCAGACCAGCCACGTACTTAAAGATGTCGCACAGACACGGGGTCGATCCGTGCAATGCAATGCCAAGCCACATCAAAAGCCCAAAAGTACAAAAGCCCTCAAAGCATGTTGACATTTGGTTCGCTCGCCTTCCACCGGGGCTATTTTTACATTCTGTCCTAATAAGAAAATACCATTAGACGCTACTGAATATCAGCTTTTGATTCAATCCACAAGCCCATTATAACTCCCAAGTAACGGCTTTAGAATTTCTCCAGCTCTGCCATTATATCCAGTGCAGGATCATGTGTCCTGTGGAAAGACTGAGTGACTGACAAAAGCCTCGGTCCAAACCACGACACGGCTGGCATCTTATAATTAAAGCCAAATACACCAGAGATCTGCCAAATGCCTTAATGGCATTTCTAAAAGCAGCATCCTTTGATATTGATGTTTTTTTTGGTGGATGGTGGATGGTGTCATCCTGGTGAGGTACCTGCTTTTACAATGTAATATATATATATATTGTTTCATGGTCATTGTACACAATTCCATTATACATCTTCGAACGATTCACCGCAGATTATCAACCCAACCCCTGTCGGCATCTTAATCTCTGTTTAGACCCAAGAGATCCGGAGAACCACAGCTGCCTTTTCTGTGACACACACGGATCCTTGGCAGTGCCTACTATTCCTTGAAGCTTGCTCTGTGACAATATACCCATTTTATTTCTTCATAACACATTCTCCATCCAAGACCCCTGCAACTGGATACCCGTGACATTTAGCGTCTTATCCGCAGTAATGGCAACTAGCTGGCCATTATACTGCCAGAGGGCATTGAAAAGAAAGATTAACAGCTACCTGGAGACCCTCGTTATCTTGACCTCATGTTTTATGACCGACAATACATTATTCCACTGATTATATATCTGCACTCTGCTTGATTTAGATGCTGTATTTAAAAAAAAGCATTTATTTATGATAAAAACTATTATATAGTTTTATATTTGGTTTGGTTCATTTCCAAATATGAGAATTTGGTATTCAACAACAAAGCTGCATCTGTAGTCCAGGCTCATAAAGAGGCTCTGGTCATCCGTGGTGTAAAAATAATATGGCGGTGAGGTCATAAGACGCTGTTTAAAATTAGTGGGCAAAGAAATAAAAAATGCATGACCAAACCTAGACGTTCCAATCTGATGCCATCCCATCCCTTTTAAAAGTCTATATAAGACACAGTCAGGGGGGTTCTGCTGGACTTGGAGATCCCCAGCAAAGGTGAGTGTCTTGAAGATTCTCAGCTAAAGATTAAACATGCTTTAATATTTCATATAGACCGCTTCATGTATAGTTCCTATACATATCAGGGTGATGACACATTTTTCTTTAATATCTTCTTTGATTTTTCACAGATTTATACATCTGCCATAAAAATCACCATCATTTTCTGAGAGGCTTTGGATCAGGGTACGTACAACTGCACCCATTTCGTCCAAATGTCTTTTAATTGGATTTTTAGAAATACTGTGCTAGGTATGTGTCACAGCGTTAAGAGATCAGCAGCTCCGAGTGATAATCAGTCTGGAATTGGTGGCAGCCTGTCTGTAGAACGTTCTCGAACCTTTAAACATGAAGATAAAACAAGTTTGGATGCCATGGCAGCATTCAGTTAATTAATTAAATTAATTAATACAATTTAAATAATTGGGCGGCACGGTGGCTTAGTGGTTAGCATGTTCTCTTCTCAGCACTAGGGATTCCCAGTTCAAATCCCAATCTGGGTGGAGTCAATTGAAATTGTCCAAATTGCCCCATATAGGGTGTGTCTGTGTGAGTGAGTGAGTGTGTGCCCAGCGATAGATTGGCACCCTGTTCTGTGTGTATCTACTCAGTGCCCGGACGTTCCCCCCTGAATGGGCATGGGGAACCCCACCGCGACCCTAATAGAGGATAAAGCGGAAGATAATGAATGGATAAAGGTCAATTGAATTCTACAAATTGCCCCATATAGTGTGTTTGTGTGTGTCTGTGTGAGTGAGTGTGCCCAGCGATGGATTGGCGTCCTGTCCTGGGTGTATCTGCCCAGTGCCCGAAATGTCCCCTGGATGGGCATGGGACCCCCCCCCTTGACCCTAGTAGCGGTTCTAATCCCAATCTTGGAGGGGATTCAATGTTCTCCCCGTGTCCGTGTGGGTCTCATCTGGGTTCTGTGCTTTCCTTCCACAAGTTAAGAACATGGGTTCAAGGTGCATTGAATGCTCTAAATTGCCCCATATAGAGTATGGTTGAGTGAGTGTGTGCCCAGTGATAGATTGGCGCCCTGTCCTGGGTCTATCTGCCCAGTGCCCGAAACGTTCTTGGGGATCCCAGCCGTGACCCTAGTAGTAGAGGATTACGAGGAAGATAAGGAATGAATTAATTAATTTTTACAAAGCAGTTTTACAATGAGCCTGAAATCCTCAAACAGCTAGCTTAAGCACCCCTGCTACATGATTTTTAGGAAGAAACCTTGGGAAGAACAAGGCTCACTGGGGGACCCATCCTCCATGAGCTGGGGGGAGGGGGGGCAGCATAAACAGTATCGGACAGTCATGTACAGTGACTTAGTGGTTTACATGTTCTCCTCTCAGCGCTAGGGATTCCGGGTTCGAATCCCAGTCTGTGGGTTCTCCGGTTTCCTCCCACAGTCCAAAAACATGGATCAAGGTCAACTGAATTCTCCAAATTGCCCCATATAGAGTGTGTCTGTGTGAGTGAGTGTGTGCCCAGTGATAGATTGGCACCCTGTCCTGGGTGTATCTGCCCAGTGCCCGAAACATTCTTCCCTGGATGCTCATGGGGAACCCCCCGCAACCCTAATAGAGGATAAAGCGAAAGATAAAAAAATGACCAAATGATAATGGATGGATGGATGGATGGATGTTTTATGAAGGTGTACCTAATGTGAAATTTACAGACCTCTCTCATCTTTCTAAGTCGTGAACTTGGTCTATGCTAGAGGCAGATACAGAGATTGTCCTGTAGATCAGAGTCATTGTCTTGTAATGATTGCAGCAGCTACAGTGAACCAATGAAGAGAGAGGAGATATGACAAGAGTTCACTTGGGTGGTTGAACACAAGTCAGACTGCAGAGTTGTGAATCAGTTGTAGAGGCCTGATTGTGGAAGCTGAGCGACCGGCAAGCAGAGCATTACAATAATCAAGCTGGGATAGGCTACAGGCTTGGACCAACAGCTGAGTAGCATGTTCAGTCAAGAAAGATGTGATCTTCCTGATGTTCTTCAGAAAGAACCTGCCGGAACGGGCAGTTTTAGTGACCTATCAGAGGCTGACTCAATACCTTTTTGGCTCCACTGCAATTGTGATATCCATCAAATATGGTTTGATGGTTTTAAAATAATACAGAGCTCATTTTTTATTTTCGCTAGGGATTCACGGTTCAAATCCCCATCTGGGTGGAATTTCTGTGTTCTCCCCGTGTCCGTGTGGGTTTCCTCCGGGTTCTCCGGTTTCCTCCCAAAGTCCAAAAACATGGATCAATTCAACTGAATTCTCCAAATTGCCCCATATAGAGTGTGTTTGTGTGAGTGAGTGTGTGCCCAACGATGGATTGGCACCCTGTCCTGGGTGTATCTGCCCAGTGCCCGAAATGGTCTCCCCTGGATGGGCATCCGACCCTAATAGAGGATAAAAGCGGAAGATAATGAATGAATGAATTTTTGATTTTCCTTACAGGAAGGCGGCACCATGAGTGACCCAGAGATGGAATGTTTTGGCCCGGCGGCCATATACCTCCGGAAGCCAGAACGGGAAAGGCTAGAGGCTCAGAACCTGCCGTTCGATGCCAAAACCGCCTACTTCGTGTGTGAACCAGCTGAAATGTACCTCAAAGGGGTGCTTCAGGGTAGAGAGGGCGGCAAAGCCACCGTCAAAACACTGTGCGGCAAAGTACGTACAAACATCTGTACATGAGTTAGGAACGGGATAGTCCTCAGTGATCAGTAATGGACATTCTATTTTTTTCTTATTTTTTTACAGGTCTTAACGGTGAAGGAGGATGAAATCCACCCTATGAATCCGCCAAAGTTCGATAAGATTGAGGACATGGCCATGATGACTCATCTGAATGAGCCCGCTGTGTTGTACAACCTCAAAGAGCGTTATGCAGCATGGATGATCTACGTATGTACAGATCGCAACCATCCATCCATCCAGTAAACTACGCTTTATCCTCTTCTAGGGATGCAGGGGGTTCCCCATGCCCATCCAGAGGAGAACGTTTAGGGCGCTGGGCAGATACACCCAGGACAGGACACCAATCTATCACTGGACACACACTCACTCACACAGACAAACACACACGCTCTATATGGGGCAATTTGAAGAATTCAATTGACCTTGGTCCATGTCTTTAAACCAGGGAGGAAACTGCAGAGACAACATGGAAACTCCACCCAGATTGGGAATCGAACCTGGATCCCCAGTGCAATTTCAGATCTGGGTGGACTTTCCATGTTCTCCCCATGTCCAGGTTTTCTTTGTCAGGCAAAAACATGCATTAAAATGTAAATAGAAAGCTCTAAATTGCCCCATATAGAGTGTGTTTGTATGAGTGAGTGTGTGCTCAGTGATATATTAGCGCCCTGTCCTGGGTGTATCTACTCAGTGCCCGGAAGTTCCCCCCTGGATGGGCATGGGGAACCCCCCCCCCCCCCCCGCAAACCTAGTAGAGGATAAAGCAGAAGATAATGGATGGATGGATGAATTTTGCAACTGGGTGGCACTGTGACTTAGTGATTAGCATGTTCTCCTCTCAGCGCTGAGGACACAGGTTTGGATCCCAATCTGGGTGGAATTTCCATATTCTCCCCATCGCTCCACATCTACACACTCATTCACGCAAACACACTCTATATGGGGCAATTTGGAAAATTCAATTGACCTTGATCCATGTTTTTGGACTGTGGGAGGAAACCGGAGTACCCTGAGGAAACCCACATTGACACGGGGAGAACATGGAAACTCCACACAGATTGGGATTAGAACCTGCAATCCCTCGCGCTGAGAGGAGAACCTGTTAACCTATAAGCCTCTGTGCTACCCCGGATCGCAACCACTGTTGTTGAATCTACGCACGTTGACATTTTAGCCTTTAATCGCAGTTGTAACAAGAGGCGGGCACGAATAAAGACTGGAGATTGGATCTCTTCCAACCAGAACGGGCTTTAGAACCCACTGCATTTAAACCCACCTCTGTGGTCCATGGAATTCCCTCCCCCTGCGGCTTGTGATGTCACAGCTTCCATCCATCCATCCATTATCTTCCTCTTTATCCTGTACTAGGGTCGCGGGGGGGGGAGGGGGGTTCCCCATGCCCATCCAGGGGAGAACGTTTCGGGGCGCTGGGCAGATACACCCAGGACAGGGTGCCAATCTATCACTGGGCACACACTCACTCACTCACACACTCTATATGGGGCAATTTGGAGAATTCAATTGACCTTGGTCCATGTTTTTTGGACTGTGTAAGGAAACCGGAGCACACGCAGGAAACCCACGAGGACACGGGGAGAACATGGAAACTCTACCCAGATTGGGATTCGAACCGGGAATCCCCAATGCTGAGAGGAGAACATGCCACTCTAGATCGCAACCACTGCTATTTAATCTACGCAGGTTGACACATTCACCTTCAAACACAGTTGTAATGAGGGGTGGGCACGAATAAGGACCAGAGATCGTATTTCTTCCGACCGGAACGGGCTGCATTTCAACCGGCCCCTGTGATGCATTGAACTCTCTCTCCCTGCAGCCTGTGATGTCACAGCTTATGATGCTATATTTTTTATGAATATATTTCAGACCTATTCTGGCTTGTTCTGTGTCACTGTGAACCCCTACAAGTGGCTCCCAGTGTACGACAGCATGGTGGTGACTGCGTACCGGGGCAAAAAGAGAATCGAGGCCCCTCCCCACATCTTTTCCATCTCTGATAATGCCTATCAGTTTATGCTGACTGGTATGGAAGTTCTCAAATATCTATAAATCTCTCTGGTTAATAAAATATGTGCTAATGTTCCTAATATCTGCTTGATTTCAGACCGAGAGAACCAGTCAATCCTGATCACGTAAGTCTAGAACCTCATCTCACCTTATTATCTCCTGCTTAATCCTCTACTTGTGTAGTGGGTGCAGTGGGGTGGGGGTGGGGGTACCCCATGATGCCCATCCAGCATAGAATAATTTGGGCGCTGGGCAGATAGACCCAGGACAGAGTGACAATCCTTCACTGCACACACACACACACACACACACACACACACTATATAGGGGCAATTTAGAGCAGCCGGCTGACCGTGCTTTTTGACCGTGGGAGGAAACTGGAGAACCCAGAGAAAACCCAGGTGGATTTATTAGCTTCTGGTGATGGGAGAGGTGTTCCCCATCCCCATCCAGAGGAGAATGATGCTTCGGGCTCTGGGCAGATACACCCAGGGCGCCAAGCCATTACTCACACAGACACATGCACTATATAGGGGCAATTTAGAGCAGCGGATTCACCTACATTTCATGTTTTTGGACTGTGGGCGGAAACTGGAGAATCTGGGGGAGACCCACACAGATTCAAGGAGAACATGGAAACTCCACCCAGATTGGGATTTGAACCTGGATCCCAAGTGCTGTGAGACGAATGTGCTGACCACTAAACCACCGTGCTGCCTGAATCTTTATTCATACAATCATTGCTTTACTAGAGTTGTGATTGGGGGTTCCCCATGCCCATCCAGGAGAGAATGTTTCGGGCACTGGGCAGATAGACCCAGGACAGGGTGCCAATCTATCACTGGGCACACACTCATTCACTCAGACACACTCTATATGGGGCCAATTTGGAGAATTCAATCTACCTTGAATCCATGTTTTTGGACTGTGGGAGGAAACCGGAAAACCTGGAGGAAACCCACCTGGACACAGGAAGAACCTGTATCCCCAGCACAATTTCTGATCTGGGTGTAGTTTCCATGTTCTCCCCGTGTCCATGTGGGTTTTCTTTGGCAGTCCAAAAAGATGGATTCAAGGTAAATTGAATGCTCTAAATTGCCCCATATAGAGTGTGTTTGTGTGTGTGTCTGTGTGAGTGAGTGTGTGCCAGTGATGGATTGGTGCCCTGGGTGTATCTCCTGGGTGTATCTGCCCAGTGCCCGAAAAGTTCTCCCCTTGCCGAGCATGGACAACCCCCCCCCCCCCCCCCCCGCGACCCTAGTAGAGGATAAAGCGGAAGATAATCGATGAATGAATGAATTTCGCAATTTTAGTGGTTAGCATGTTCTCTTCTCAGCGCTGAGGATCCAGGTTTGTATCCCAATCTGGGTGGAGTTTCCATGTTCTCCCTGTCTCCTCTGGGTTCTCCGGTTTCCTCTCACAGTCTAAAAACATGGATCAAGGTCAAGTGAATACTCCAAATTGCCCCATATAGATTGTGTTTGTGTGAGTGTGACTGTGTAAGTGAGTTTGTGCCCAGTGATAGATTGGTGTCCTGTCCTGGGTATATCTGCCCAGTGTCCGAAACATTCTCCCCTTGATGGGCATGTGGAACCCCCCAGCGACCCTAGTAGAGGATAAAGCAGAAGATAATGAATGAATGAATGAATGTTGTTATGGTGCATTGTTATGCATTGTGTTTTTGTGTCAGTGGAGAATCCGGTGCTGGGAAGACAGTGAACACCAAGCGTGTCATCCAGTACTTTGCAACAATTGCTGTGTCTGGAGGGAAGAAGGCCGAGTCTGCTCATGGGAAGATGCAGGTTGGGCCACATTTCACTGCGGACACACTGTGTGCTTACGAAAGAATTCAATTTAAACTGATGTGCATTGCAGGGTTCACTGGAAGATCAGATCATAGCAGCCAACCCCCTGCTGGAGGCTTATGGTAATGCAAAAACCATCAGGAACGACAACTCATCCCGTTTTGTGAGTTTCTGGTCCTGAATTGAATGACGTCATGTGATGAGAACTGTGCTCCTCACTGTCATTGTCAACTGCAGGGTAAATTCATCAGAATCCATTTTGGTTCTACTGGGAAGCTGGCCTCGGCTGATATCGAAACCTGTAAGTCATTTAAATACCATCCATCCATCCGTTATCTTATGCTTTGTCCTCCACAAGGGTCACTGGGGGGTTGCCCATCCAAAGGAGAACATTTTGGGTACTGGGCAGATACACCCAGGACAGGGTGCCAATCTATTGCTGGGCACTCTCACTCACACAGACAAACACACAAACACACTTATATGGGGCAATTTGGAGAATTTAATTGACCTTGAATTCATGTTTTTGGACTGTGGGAGAAAAATGGAGAACCCAGAGGAAACCCACGTTGACAACATGGAAACTCCCCCCAGATTGGGATTTGAACCGGGAATCCCTAGCGCTGAGAGGAGAACATGCTAACCACTAAGCCACCGTGCCGCCCTTATTTAAATATGATGTATAGATTACAAACAATTAATCAACCAGCCACAACCAGAAAACCACATTCATCTATACTCATGCCATTGAGCAGAAGTTCTAGAAAGGTTTTTAGTTCTGTAAGGACAAACTAAACAGACGAGTGTGCTGCAAGTGGAACCTTATTTTTGTTCTCGTCCGAGTTGCACCACTTGCTCTAAAGTTCTGGCCACCGGCATAACATGTATTTTCCATATGAAGGTCGTCATGATGATTTTTAGGCGCTCCTATGATAAATTACTTGTAATGTTTTTAATTGGCGGCACGGTGGCCTCTCAGCGCTAGGATCTGGGTGGAGTTTCCATGTTCTCCCTGTCTCCGTGTTCCCTCCGGGTTCTCCGGTTTCCTCCCAAACAAAAACATGGATCAAGGTCAATTGAATTCTCCAAATTGCCCCATATAGAGTGTTTGTGTGTCTGTTAGTGAGTGTGCCCAGTGATAGATTGGCACCCTGTCCTGGGTGTATCTGCCCAGTGCCCGAGACGTTCTCCCCTGGATGGGCATTGGGAACCCACCCGTGACCCTAATAGAGGATAAAGCAGAAGATAATGGATGAATAGATGTTTTATTTGCAATTAATCCCAAAAACAATAAATTGTCTTATCCCTACTGTGGACTAATATTAGATCTCATTTTATTAAGTTCTATTTAATCCTCTACTAGGGTCGCGTAGATGCCCATCCAGGGGAGAACGTTTCGGGCGCTGGGCAGATACACCCTGGACAGGGCGTCAATCCATCCATTGGGAACACACTGACTCACACAAACACACACATAAACACAGTCTATATGGGGCAATTTAAAGCATTCAATGTATCCTGAATCCATGTTTTTGGACTGTGGGAAGATTCCGGAGAACCCGGAGGACACCCAAAGAGACATGGGGGAACATGGAAACCACCCAGATTGGGATTCCAACCTGGATCCCCAGCGCTGAGAAGCGGATATGCTAAACACAAGCCACCGTGGCACCCTCAGAAATTTTAATTGTACGATTTTTGTCTAAGAAAAAAAATCATGATGATCTGATTATCACGATTCACCCCTCCCCCAAAAACATGTGAATAATAAATAAGAGAATGAATGAATGAATGAATGTTGTGTGGATGTCTGCGTTCTGTGGTGGTGCGGACTGATTTTGTTTCTCAGATTTGCTGGAAAAGTCCAGAGTTACTTTCCAGCTGTCGGCTGAGAGAAGCTACCACATATTCTACCAGCTCACTACAGGACACAAGTCTGAACTGCTGGGTAAGACTCACACAATCCCAACGGCTCAACAGTTTCCTACTTTAAATTAAAAAAAATAGTGATGTTTTTTTTAGTTTGTTCTTTATTATCCATCCATCATCTTCCACCTTATCCTCTACTGGGGTCGCGGTGTGTGTGTGTGTGTGGGGGGGGGGGTTCCCTGTGACCATCCAGGGGAGAATGTTTCGGGCGCTGGGCAGATACACCCAGGACAGGGCGCCAGTCTACCACTGGGCACACACTCACTCACACAAACACACTCTATATGGGGTAATTTGGAGAATTCAATTGCCCTTGAGCCATGTTTTTGGACTGTGGGAGGAAAACATGGAGGAAACACGGGGAGAACATGGAAACTCCACCCAGATGGGAATTCGAACCGGGAATCCCTAGCACTGAGAGGCGAACATGCTAACCACTAAGCCACCGTGCCGCCCTGGTTCTTTATTATTTATTCAAATTTTGCTAATTAAGTAATAAAGGGGCACGGTGGCTTAGTGGTTAGCACGTTCGCCTCTCAGCGCTAGGGATTCCTGGTTCGATTCCCCATCTGGGTGGAGTTTCCATGTTCTCCCCGTGTCTGTGTGGGTTTCCTCCGGGTTCTCCGGTTTCCTCCCACAGTCCAAAAAACATGGATCAAGTCAATTGAATTCTCAAAATTGCCCCATATAGAGTGTTTGTGTGAGTGAGTGTGTGCTCAGCGATGGATTGGCGCCCTGTCCTGGGTGTATCTGCCCAGCGCCCAAGACGTTCTCCCCTGGATGGGTATGGGGAACCCCACCGCGACCCTAATAGAGGATAAAGCGGGAGATAATGAATGAATGAGTAATAAAGGCTTGTTTCTCTGCAGAGGCTCTCCTGATCACCACTAACCCTTATGACTACCCCATGATCAGCCAGGGGGAGATCACCGTCAAAAGCATCAATGATGTGGAGGAGTTTATTGCCACCGATGTGAGTATTTTTCTATCTTCTGCTTAATTAATCGTGGGGGGAAGGGTTCCACATGACCATCCAGGGGAGAACGTTTTGGCAGCTGGGTAGAATGGGATTCAAACATGGTTCTCCAGCGCTGAGAGGTCAATGTGTTAACTATTAAGCCGCTGTGCCGCCCAATCTTAAACAATTTATTTATTCATCGCTGATGGTCCATGCCTATTCAGGTAAGAACGTTTCGGACACTGGGTAGATACACCCAGGAGAGGGCGCCAATCTATCGCTGGGCACACTCTCTCACACAGACACACACACAAACACACACTACATGGGTGTTACACTCCCCTAACTTGGACTAAGAGCGGCTGCGCAGATGAGGCGCAGAGCCGCAGCGCTTTAACGCGCAGAAGGGAGCCAGGCACGCAGGTATCAGAAACACAGATTTATTTTCAAGGTGTAAGGACACCAAACACAACAGGTACACACAACGAGTGAACATAAACCTAACGACGTGCACGGAGGACGGGGAACACAGGAAATAAATACACAAAGACATCCGACCACGTGCACCACACAAACCAATGAAACAAAAGAGCTAATTAACTTAAACGAGCCGGAATGACAGTTAATTAACTCAAATCAAGGATAACACAAAAGAACAGAAACAGAAAAACAGGTGCCCTATGCACCTGTTACAATGGGGCAATTTAGATAGAGGCAATTTATTCATTCATTCATTCATTATCTCCCGCTTTATCCTCTAGTAGGGTCGCGGTGGGGTTCCCCATGCCCCAAGAATGTTTCGGGCGCTGGGCAGATACACCAAGGACGGGGCGCCAATCCATCGCTGGGCACACACTCACTCACAAACACACACACACACACACACACACACACACACACACACACACACTCTATATGGGGCAATTTGGAGAATTCAATTGACTTGATCCATGTTTATGGACTGTGGGAGGAAACCGGAGAACCCGGAGGAAACCCACGCAGACACGGGGAGAACATGGAAACTCCACCCAAATTGGGATTCGAACCGGGAATCCCTAGCGCTGAGAGGCGAACCACTAAGCCACCATGAGAGGCAATTTAGCACAGCTAATTCACCTTAAATCCATATTTTTGAACTGTGTGAAGAAACTGAAGAACCCAGAAAAACACATGTGAACACGGGGAGAACATGGAAAAGGTGGTTGTAAAAATTAAATGCTAAAGAGCACTTACTGCAAAGTTACTGTATTTAAATATGCTTCTACGTACAGTATGTGAAGCAGTGGTTCCCAACCTGGAGTCCCCCCACCTCCAGGGGGCGACAAACACCATAAGGGTGCCAAGGCTTTATCTGGCAAGAGGTTCTCAGTGTTTGTAGAGAAATTACAAATACGAATGTGAAGCGCTCACAGGTGTGTTATTGGTAATGATGTCACGGCTGGACAAACGGCTCAGCCAATCAGATTTTTATACATTTTTATATTTGTAGTGAGGCTTCAAAGAAGGAGGGTTGGAAACCACTGCTGTAGGATGTTTTAACTAATAATATTTAATAAAGCAATGTGATACAAGAGGGCGTGGCATCATTGTAAATTAATCACGGAAAAGAGGTGTTGTTAGGCCCGACGCATAGTGGAGTACAGTTCCACCTCTTTCCATGATTTATTTACAATAATACACAACCTCGAGTGTCATATTACTTTTATAAAATGTTTACAAACACACTATAATAAAAAAAACAAGATTTGATCAATAAATGCATTCATTAAAAGCAAAATCGTTATTAATATGGTCTTCAGCGATGTAATCATCAGTTTTTCTTAGTGAACACTGATCACTTAGTAAATTGTTTCCGATTTCTGTAATGATCAAATGCTGCCATCTTGTGGCCAAATTACAGAACGCAGTTGATAAAATAAATAGATGAAATAATGTATTGTATATTACGATGTCAATAATGTCTCAGCCAATCAGATTTAAGGACCGGAACTACCCATTTTCATCCATCCATCCATTATCTTCCGCTTGTCTGGGGTTCGTGTCATGGGGGCAGCAAACCAATTAGAGAGGCCCAGACGTCCCTTGCCCCAGCCCCCTCTGCCAGCTCAACTGGGGAACCCCGAGGCATTCCCAGACCAGCTGAGAGATATAAACCCTCCAGCGTGTCCTGGGTCTTTCCCGGGGTCTCCTCCCAGCTGGACTTGCCTGAAACACCTCCCTGGGGAGGTGCCCAGGAGGCATCCATACCAGATGCCCCAACCACCTCAACTGGCACCTTTCAATGAGGAGTCCATCCTGGATGACACTTTCGGCCGCTTGGATTCACGTTCTAAATAATGTATTGTATATCATGCATTGGGGCGGCATGGTGGATTAGTGGTTAGCACGTTCGCCTCTCAGCACTAGGGATTCCCAAAAATCGAATCCCAATCTGGGTGGAGATTCCATGTTCTCCCTGTGTCCGCGTGGGTTTCCTCCGGGTTCTCCGGTTTCCTCCCACAGTCCAAAAACATGGATCAAGGTCAATTAAATTCTCCAAATTGCCCCATATAGAGTGTGTTTGAGTGAGAGAGTGTGTGCCCAGCAATAGATTGGCGTCCTGTCCTGGGTGTATCTGTCCAGCACCCGAAATGTTCTCCCCTGGATGGGCATGGGGAACCCCACCCCCACGACCCTAGTAGAGTAGAAACGGAAGATAATGAATGGATATCATGCATTGATACAAATGTGAAGCCCTAATTGGTATGTGTTATTGTCAATAATGGCTCAGCCAATCAGATTTAAGGACCGGATTGACCCGTTTTATGTATAAATAAAGCATTTGTTCATGTTTTTTTTTTTTTTTTTTTGGTTTCATTTGTTTAGAATTCTATTAAGTGAATGCTGTTGTGTTGCAGACTGCCATCGACATCCTGGGTTTCACTTCTGAGGAGAAGATGAGCATTTATAAGCTAACAGGAGCTGTGATGCATCACGGAAACATGAAGTTCAAGCAGAAGCAGCGGGAGGAGCAGGCGGAACCGGACGGCACTGAGGGTGAGATCAACATTAACGGATTCTGTGTAGTAAAGATTTAAATGCCTTTATTCAGCAAGTTTGACAAACTTTTGTGTCACTGAGTAACAAAGATTCATTCAATCATTCATTATCTCCCGCTTTATCCTCTATTAGGGTCGCGGTGGGGTTCCCCATGCCCATCCAGGGGAGAACATCTCAGGCGCTGGGCAGATAGACCCAGGACAGGGCGCCAATCCATCGCTGGGCACACACTCACTCAGACAGACACACTCTATATGGGGAAATTTTGAGAATTCAATTGACTTGATCCATGTTTTTGGACTGTGGGAGGAAACCGGAGAACCCGGAGGAAACCCACGCAGACATGAGGAGAACATGGAAACTCCACCCAGATGGGGATTCGAACCGGGAATCCCTAGCGCTGAGAGGCGAACATGCTAACCTGTGTGTGTGTCTGTGTGAGAGAGTGTGCCCAGCAATAGATTGGTGTCCTGTCCTGGGTGTATCTGCCCAGCGTCTGAAACATTCTCCCCTGGATGGGCATGGGGAATCCCCCCTCACAACTCTAGTAAAGCAATATGAATAAAGAATAAAGATTCAGGCTGCATGGTGGTTTAGTGGTTAGCAAGTTTTTTTCTCTTTTTTTTTCATTTTGCACTTTGGATCCAGGTTCGAATCCCAATCTGGGTGGAGTTTCCATGTTCTCCTTTTATCTGTGTGGGTTTCTCCCAGGTTCTCCAGGTTCCGCCCACAGTCCAAAAACTCCAATTCCAATTCTCCAAATTGCCCCATATAGCGTGAGCTTGTGTGAGTGAGTGGGTGCCCAGCGATAGATTGGCGTCCCGTCCTGGGTGTATCTGCCCAGCGCCCCCCCAAACCCTAGTAAAGCATTGATTGTATGAATAAAGATTAGCTTATTAAACATTGGTGTGGTGGGGAAACCACAGAACCCAGAGGAAACCCACGCGGACACGGGGAGAACATGAAAACTCCAGCCAGATTGTGATTCGAACAAGGAATCCCTAGCGCTGAGAGGAGAACATGCTAACCACTAAGACACTGTGCCGCTCTCCTGTTACCTGTATATTAACAAAAATAATAACCAGCAAATGAAGCATTATTCTTTTAATGAACTTCATTTCCTCAGTGGCTGATAAAATCGCATACCTCATGGGTCTGAACTCAGCTGACATGCTCAAAGCATTATGCTATCCCAGAGTCAAGGTCGGGAACGAGTTTGTAACCAAGGGTCAGACTGTTCCACAGGTAATCTAGAATAAATGCAATATTAAAATAGCTTTTAATAAACAGAATGGCGCTTAATAAGTATCTTCCTTGCCATTTTCCCAACAATAAGGTGAACAATGCCACCATGGCTCTGTGCAAATCAGTCTACGAGAAGATGTTTCTGTGGATGGTTGTCCGCATCAACGAAATGCTGGACACCAGGCAGCCCAGGCAGTTCTTCATCGGGGTTCTGGATATCGCCGGCTTTGAAATCTTCGATGTAAGATACGTTTATAGTCGAATTTTCTGTGGGCAATTCCTTGGCGGACGTGTTTCAAATGTCTGGTTTGTTTCCAATCGCAGTTCAACAGCTTGGAGCAGCTGTGCATCAACTTCACGAACGAGAAACTGCAACAGTTTTTCAACCACCACATGTTCGTCCTGGAACAAGAGGAGTACAAGAAAGAAGGGATAGAGTGGGAATTCATCGACTTTGGCATGGACCTGGCGGCCTGCATCGAGCTCATTGAGAAGGTGTGCTAATCGGAAGTCTGTGTAC
Organism: Corydoras sp. C115; assembly: GCA_019802505.1. NCBI lineage: Eukaryota > Metazoa > Chordata > Actinopteri > Siluriformes > Callichthyidae > Corydoras > Corydoras sp. C115. Next base: position 260,415 of record JAFMOC010000252.1, read on the forward strand.
CATTCATCCATCCATTATCTTCCGCTTTATCCTCTATTAGGGTCGCGGGGGGGTTCCCCATGCCCATCCAGGGGAGAAGGTCTCGGGCGCTGGGCAGATACACCCAGGACAGGGCGCCGACCTATCACTGGGCACACACTCACTCACACAAACATACTCTGTACGGGGCAAATTGGAGAATTCAATTGACCTTGATCCATGGTTTTTGGACTGTGGGAGGAAACCGGAGAACCCGGAGGAATCCCTAGTGCTGAGAGGAGAACATGCTCATCACTAAGCCACCGTGCTGCCAGTCTGTGTACCTCTACATTTATTTTTACATTTATCCACAGACGCATTTATCCAAAGTTACTTACAAATGTGGGGAGGCACGGTGTCTTAGTGGTTAGCACGTTCTCCTCTCAGCACTATGGATTCGAATCCCAATCTGGGTGGTTTGCATGTTTTCCCCATGTCAGAATGGGAGTTCCTCCCACAGTCCAAAAATATGGATCAAGGTCAATTGAATTCTCCAAAAACTGCCCCATATAAAGTGTGTTTGTGTGAGTGAGTGTGTATCTAGTGATAGATCGGCGCCCTGCCCTGGGTGTATCTGCCCAGCGCCCGAAATGTTCTCCCCTGGATGGGCATGGGGAACCCCCCCGCGACCCTAGTAGAGAATAAAGCAGAAGATAATGGATGGATGGATGGACACTTCCTTACGGACAGAGTTGGGAAGATGGTTCCACCATTTTGGAGTGGTGATCGCCATGGAGTGAGAATTAGCTCCTCGGTGAGGCGGAACCACCAGGCGGCAATCATCACTAGAGCGAATTGAACGAGCCGGAGTGTATTGTGAAAAGATAGAGTGAAGGTATTTTAACCTCTATTTTAAGCTAAGAGATATTACAAAATGTTTTATTGTCATCTGCAGCCAATGGGCATCTTCTCCATCCTTGAAGAGGAGTGTATGTTCCCCAAGGCAACAGACACCACGTTTAAGAACAAGCTGTATGACCAGCATCTGGGGAAAAGTGCATCTTTCCAGAAGCCTAAGGTGACCAAAGGCAAAACCGAGGCCCACTTCTCATTGGTGCATTACGCTGGAACAGTGGACTATAACATCATGGGATGGCTGGATAAAAATAAGGACCCTCTGAACGACTCGGTGGTTCAGCTGTACCAGAAGTCGTCGGTCAAACTGCTGGCTTCTCTGTACGCTTCCCATGCTTCTGCTGAAGGTTGGTACAAGGTCTGGCCGCCTAATCAAAGTCAACAGCTCCACCTTCTCACCCACACCACGGCCATCCTACCACAATGCCCCGCCAGCAGATACTGGCTCCGGACATGTTTGGGGGGGGGGGGGTGATGTCCGTGTTTTAATGTCATCCCTCCAGCAGGGACCACATGTGGGTCATCCCAGTCCTCCTAGGCTCTTCTGTCCTTCCGCACCGATGGCCATTGAAAAGGGACAGGTTCCGATCCTTTGCCGCGAACACACCAACGAACAAACAATAATAAGAGATCCCCCCGGCATCTTCCGCTCCATCCACAGTTGCTGGAACCTCCACCTGTCCCTTCGCTCTCCGTGACCAGGTTATGGGGATGTTACCGGTTCTAAAGGGTGCACACATTGATTAGGGGGAGCTGTGTCAGGTACATTAATTAACCATCATCAGAGTCCATTACCGCCAGCTCTGCTTAATCAATGTGTGCGCCCTTTAGAACTAGTAACATCACCGCCAGCAGATTCTGGCTCCGGACATGTTTTGTGGGAGGGACGTGATGTCTGTGTGTGATCTGTTGTGAGAAGAGAAAGAAAGAGTTCTGATGTCATCCCCCAAGTGGGGACCACATGTGGGTCATCCTGGTCCACTTAGGCTCTCCAGTCCTTCCGTGCTGATGGCCATGGAAAAGTGTCAGGTTCTCATCCCATCCCAGGTTCCCTGACGATGGGTGTCGCACCCCGGCATCCTCCGCTCCATACACTGTTGCTTGCCCCACTTACTCTGCTTTGCTCTCTTCTGGGACAGGGCCTGCACCCCAGGCCACGTGTCCTAATCCAGTCCTGGATTTGTGCAGCAGATCTCTGTCCTTTGCCGCGATGAATTTCAGACCCGGCGTCTTCTGCTCCATACAGAGTTGCTTGTCCTGCCCACTCCGCTTTGTTCTCTCCTTGGCCCGGCGGGGGAACAGGCCACATGTCCTCATCCAGTCGTGGGTTTCAGCACCAAAATTTACAGGGGGTGGAAGATATCACACCAACGAACATGCTTTAGGGTTTGGGTCCTTTGCCGCAATAAGTGACGCACCCCGGCATCCTCTGCTCCATCCACATTTTTGTTGCTGGAACCTCCGCCTGTCCTGTCCACTCTGCTTCATTCTCCGCAATGAAGTCGTGGAGATTTTACCGGTTCTAAAGGACGCACACATTGATTAGGCAGAATCGTGTCAGGTGCAATTAATTAACCATGATCAAAGTCCATTATCGACGACTCCGCCTTCTCACCAAGCCACGCCAATCCTACCACAGACGAGAATAAATACACAAAAAGGAAACCACATTACCGAAGAAGCAAAATATAATTGCAACCAAATGTATCAATTAATTAATTACATACACTTAATAGGAAGTAATGATAACACGCAGACCAGACGAGACGATAAATAAACTACACTGCCTGTCTCTAACACACAGACATATTGTTGTAAGATGTAAATTGACAAATGATGTTTGTAGAATGTCAGTTTATGACCTTTTGTTTGGTCTGGCGGTGTCTGCTGAGCTGTCGTACTGTGCGAAACTCATAGTAGACTGATCCCTTAATTAAATCAAGACGACTTTTTGACTCGACAGCTGAAGGCGGGAGCAAAAAAGGTGGGAAGAAGAAAGGTGGCTCTTTCCAAACAGTGTCGGCGTTGTTCCGGGTGAGTAATGAGGTTTGTTTTGTTGCATGAGATTGTAAGCTGATATTTGGGTGGATGTTATCAAGTACACCTTTAATCCACCAGGAAAACTTGGGCAAGCTGATGACAAATTTAAGAAGCACTCATCCGCATTTTGTGCGTTGCCTCATTCCAAATGAAAGCAAGACACCAGGCAAGTCTTCCACATCACAAAGTAACACACCAACCCTTCTTGGGCTTCTTAAGATGGGTGGTTTTGGCCTTTAAATCTGATTGGCTGAGCCGTTTGTCTAGCAGTGATGTTAAGTTCAATTAATTTATATATGTAATGGAGTGTATTTTGGAAATATAGCGTGAAGATAAGAGGGGGCAGATCCAGAGATTGAGTCAGTGACTTGTACTGAATGCAGCAGCTACTGTGCTTGTACATTTGCGTGACGGCCAGCACAAAAACCCAACACAAAACACAAATGTAAATGTAAAATGGAAGAAAAACACAAAAACTAGATGGAAAATTTGAGAAATGCACAAAAAACCCCACGTTAATTACATTTACATTATATTTACTTTTACATACAATCATTAGTAGACACTTTTAGCCACAAAAAACACCACCGACGTAAATTTTACTCCAGTTATGAAGCCTTTTGGGTTTTAATAAATTTAGCCATTAGCCCCCCATCTCTGGAATTCTCTACCACCACACATTCGGAACATAGACTCACCATCACTATTCATGTCCTCACTAAAAACCCATCTTTTTAAAATTGCATATGCCCTTTGATTGTTTTATTCTGTCTTCTTCTGTTGTCTATACTTGTTTTAATGCTGTCATAATTTAATCTTTTAATACCTATTGTAAAACTGTAAGGTGTCCTTGAGTTTCAGAAAGGCGCCTATGAAATAAAATGTATTATTATTATTATTATTATTATTATTATTATTATTATTAAATGTAACATTTTAAAGGAAAAATTTGGTGTCAACAAATCCCCAAAAAGTTGGGACAAGTAGCAATAAGTGGCTGGAAAAAGGAATTTGAGCATATAACAAACAGCTGGAAGACCAATTATTCATTTTAATTTCACTAATATTAAATTCTATTCAATATATATTTATTCGTAATTTCAGGACTGATGGAGAACGCTCTGGTCATCCACCAGCTGCGCTGTAATGGTGTGCTGGAGGGAATCCGAATCTGTAGAAAGGGCTTCCCCAGCCGAATCCTCTATGGTGATTTTAAACAAAGGTATTTCATTCATGCTGTTTTTTAAATGTTATTTTTCTATAGACTATATATATATAGACTATATACACTATATATATATATATATATATATATATATATATATATATATATATATATATATATATATATATATATATATATATAATATATATATATATATAGTGAATTCTAGACTGTTTTCAGTTCCACTGATCATATAGATGGACTTTGTAGTTCTACAATTAATTTCTGTAGTCCATCTGTTCCTCTACATTCTTTTTTAGTCCCCTTTAGTATGTTCACTGATGATCAGGACCCCCACAGAGGAGGTATTAGGGTGGTGAATGATTCTCAGTACTGCAGTGATAGTGACATGGTGGTGCAAGTGTGTGAGTATGTGCTGTGATGGTACGAGTGGATCAGACACAGCAGTGCTGCTGGACAGAGAACAGTTTACCAATCAGAACATACAGATCCACTGATCCACTCGTACCATCATCCACCAATTATCCTAATAAGAAACCTAATAATACCTGCTCTGTGGGGGTCCTGGTCATCAGAGAACATACTAAAGTGCACTAACAGAGTATGTAGAAGAACAGATTGACTACAGAATGGAACTGCAGAACTACAAAGTCCATCTATATGATTAGTCACACCCCCTTTTCTCTCCACTTATTCTCCATGTTTTCAGTTCCTGTAAAGATGGACTTTGTAGTTCTACAATTACAGACTGTAGTCCATTTGTTTGTGGACTACAGTAATACTGTGTACTCTGTTCTCTAATGGTGAAGACAACCAATAGTACCACCACAGAGCAGGGATTATTGGGTGGGTGCATTATTCCTATCCCAGCAGTGTCACTGAGGTCGAGAAATGAAACTCCAGTAGCACTGCTGCACTAAAACCCCCTCACCACATCAGTGTCACTGTAGAACTGACAATATACAATCCACCACCCAAATGATACCTGTTCTGTGATACTCCTGACCAACAGTGAACAGAGAACAAACACAGGTGGACTACAGTCTGTAACTGTAAAAATAATTGTAAAAAGTCCATCTACAGTATATGGTAAGTGGAGGAAAGAGATAATGAAGCAAGAAGGGGGCGTGTCCAAACTTTTGACTGGCACTTTATGTTCATTTCTCACATTTCAGATATAAGGTATTGAATGCAAGTGTTATCCCTGAGGGGCAGTTCATTGACAACAAGAAGGCTTCAGAGAAGCTTCTTGGTTCCATCGATGTGGATCATACTCAGTACAAGTTTGGACATACCAAGGTCAGAAATGGTGTCGGTCTTAATTAAGAAGTGAATCTCAGCTTAATAATATCTTTGTAAAAATTAAAACCCAAAACCAACAGGTGTTCTTCAAAGCCGGCCTGTTGGGTCTCCTCGAGGAGATGCGAGATGAAAAGCTGGCCATCCTTGTCACGATGACTCAGGCTTTGTGCAGAGGCTTCCTTATGCGCCGGGAGTTTGTGAAGATGATGGAGAGAAGGTACAGTCTATTAATAGTCGGAATTAGTTCATTTTCAGGCTTACTCTCTAAATTTCTAACTCCAAATCCTGTTGGACAGAGAATCTATCTTCACCATCCAGTACAACATCCGCTCGTTCATGAATGTGAAACACTGGCCGTGGATGAAGCTGTATTTCAAGATCAAGCCTCTGCTGAAGAGCGCCGAGACAGAGAAGGAAATGGCCGCCATGAAGGTGAACTTTGAAAAAATGAAGGAGGATCTGACAAAAGCTTTGGCCAAGAAGAAGGAGCTGGAAGAAAAAATGGTCTCACTGCTGCAGGAAAAAAATGACCTGCAGTTGCAAGTAGCTGCCGTAAGTTTGGACTTCTTTCTTTTTATCCACTGAGTAAAAATTATGTCAACAGCTCTCTTAATGTCTCTTAATCAGTGACATTACCCATAGTTCCAAGAAAGGATGATGGTAATTGTGGTGCTTGTGGAGAGGAGAGGCGGAGTTGAATCTTTGATCATTACATTACATTTGGTCATTTAGCAGATGCTTTTATCCACAGAGACTTATAACCATCCATCCATTATCTTCCGCTTTATCTTCTACTAGGGTCACGGGGGGGAGGGTTCCCAATGCCACCTCATCCTGGGGAGAACGTTTCAGGTGCTACGCAGATACACCCAGGACATGGCGCCAATCTATCACTGGGCACACACTCACACACACAAGGGGCAATTTGGAGAATTCAATTGACCTTGATCCATGTTTTTGGACTGTGGGAGGAAACCGGAGAACCCAGAGGAAACCCATGTGGACACAAGGAGAACATGGAAACTCCATCTAGATTGGGATTCGAACTGGGTATCCCTAGCATTGAGAGGAGATCTTGCTAACCTTTGCCTCTCAATGGTGGGAATCCAGGTTCGAATCCCAATCTGGGTGGAGTTTCCATGTTCTCCCCAGTGTCCATGTGGGTTTCCTCAACTTTCTTTGATTTCCTCCCACAGTCTAAAAACATGTATTCAAGGTTAATCGAATGCTCTAGATTGCCCCATATGGTGTGAATGTGCCCAGTAATAGATTGGCACCCGGTCCTGGGTGTATCTGCACAGCACCTGAAACGTTCTCCCCTGGATGGGTATGGGGAACCCCACCTCCCTCTCCCCCCAATTCAATGAATGAATGAATATAATATTGGTCTTATATATTTGAATTGTCAGAGATTCACATACTTCTTACAGTTATTAATAAACGAATACCCAAACCAATGACACAATGACAAACATGACTGTTTGTTGTGTTCAAATTAGGAGGTTGAAAATCTCTCAGATGCTGAAGAAAGGTGCGAGGGGTTGATCAAAAGCAAGATCCAGCTGGAGGCCAAGCTCAAAGAGACGACCGAGAGACTGGAGGACGAAGAAGAAATGAATGCGGAATTGACCGGCAAGAAGAGAAAACTGGAGGACGAGTGTTCTGAGCTGAAGAAAGACATTGACGATCTGGAGCTCACTCTCGCAAAAGTGGAAAAGGAGAAGCATGCCACGGAAAATAAGGTTCTTTCCAATGACCAGAGCTTAGTAACTAGATATTTCCTGAAGGGTCCATGTTGAACTGCTGCCTGGTTCTCGTGCAGGTCAAGAACCTCGTCGAAGAGATGACGTCACAAGACGAGACCATTGCCAAGCTGACGAAGGAAAAGAAAGCCCTCCAAGAGGCTCATCAGCAAACTCTTGACGATCTCCAGGCAGAGGAAGACAAAGTCAACACTCTGACCAAGGCCAAGGCTAAGCTGGAACAGCAAGTAGATGATGTGAGTGGTGAGAACCAGCAAGTAGTTGATGGCTTGAGACTAGAATGTTGGAGGTATTCACGTTGCCTGTTGTACCGACAGCTTGAAGGCTCTCTGGAACAAGAGAAGAAGCTGCGTATGGATCTCGAGCGAGCAAAGAGGAAACTCGAGGGGGATCTGAAACTGGCGCAGGAATCCATCATGGATTTGGAGAACGATAAGCAACAGGCTGATGAAAAGATCAAGAAGTAAGAATTTATACATCATGCTGTTGCTTATTACAAAGTTCTTTAAAAATGGCGTCATGGTGCTCGAGAGTAGGAGAACATCTTTGTGGCATTCATTCATTTTATCATCCACTTAAATCTCTACTAGGGTCGTGGGGGTTCTCCATGTCCATCCAGGGGAGAACGTTTCAGGCGCTGGGCAGATACACCCAGGACAGGACGTCAATCTATCACTGGACACACACTCACACTAACACACACTATTTGATTGTGGGTCAATGGACTGTGGGAGGAAAACTGAGAACCCGGAGGAATCCCATGCGGACATGGAGAGAACATGGAAACTCCACCCAGATCGGAATTCAAACTTGGATACTTAGTGCTGAGTGGCGAACATGCTAACCACTAATATACTATGACATTCGACACACTATATAGGGGCAATTTACAACAGCCGATTAGTTTTTATCCATATTTTTGGACTGTGGGAGGAAACCGGAGAACCCATAGGAAACCCACACAGACACATAGAGAACATGGAACATGGAAATTCCACCCAGATCAGGATTCGAACCTGGATCCTCAGCGCTGAGAGGTGAACATGCTAACCACTAAGCCACCATCCTGTCCGACTTGACAAACATGAGACTTGCTAATACATCTCTTGCATTTTATCTCATCATCATAGAACATTTGATAGAACCATAAAACGGGAGTTTTAAGTGCTGGACAGCTACACCAAGGACAGGGCACCAATCCATCACTGGGTACACAATCATGTACACAGACAGACACACTATATAGGGACAATTTAGAGCAACAATTTTCCTTGAATCCATGTTTTTGGACTGTGGGAGGAAACTGGAGAACTTGTAGGAATCCCATGCGGACATGGAGAGAACATGGAAACTCCACCCAGATCGGAATTCGAACTTGGATACTTAGCGCTGAGTGGCGAACATGCTAACCACTAAAACACTATGACGTCCGACACACCATATAGGGGCAATTTAGAACAGCCGATTAGTCTTGTATCCATGTTTTTAGACTGTGGGAGGAAACCGGAGAACCCAGAGGAAACCCACACAGACACAAGGAGAACATGGAAACTCCACCCAGATTGGGATTCAAACCTGGATCCTCAGCACTGAGAGGAGAACATGCTAACCACTAAGCCACCATCCTGTCCGACTTGACAAACATGAGACTTGCAAATACATTTCTCACATTTTATCTCATCGTCATAGAACGTTTGATAGAACCATAGAACGGCAGAACGTTTTGGGTGCTGGGCAGATACACCCAGGACAGGGCACCAATCCATCACTGGGTACACAATCATGTACACAGACAGACACACTATATAGAGGCAATTTAGAACAGCTGATTTGCCTTGTATCCATGTTTTTGGACTGTGGGTGGAAACCGGAGAACCCGAAGGAAACCCACACAGACACAAAGAGAACATGGAAATTCCACCCAGATCGGAATTCGAACTTGGATACTTAGCGCTGAGTGGCGAACATGCTAACAACTATACCACCATGCCGTCAGACTTGACAAACATGAGACTTACTAATACATTTCTCACATTTTATCTCATCGTCATAGAACGTTTGATAGAACCATAGAACGGGAGAACGTTTTGAGTTTTGGACAGATACACCCAGGACCGGGTACCAATCCATCACTGGGCACACACTCACACAATTTAGGGGCAATTTAGAACAGCCGATTCGCTTTGTATCCATATTTTTGGACTGTGGGAGGAAACCGGAGAACCCGGAGGAAACCCACACAGACACAAGGAGAACATGGAAATTGCCCCCGGATTGGGATTCCAACCTGTATACTTAATGCTGAGAGGCAAACATACTATCGTCATAGGGGAGAACGTTTCGGGGTCTGGGCAAATACCCCCAGGACAGGGCACCAATCCATCATTGGGTACACACTCATGTACACAGACACACACTATATAGGGGCAATTTAGATTTTAATTTAAATGTAGAACAGCCGATTCGCTTTGTATCCAAGTTTTTGGATTGTGGGAGGAAACTAGAGAACCCGCAGGAAACTCACGCTGATATGGGGAGAACATGGAAACTCCACCCTGATCGGGATTCGAACCTGGAATCCCTAGTGCTGAGAGACAAACACGCTAACCATTAAGCCACCATGTCGTCCAACTTGACAAACATGAGACTTGCAAAAACATCTCTCGCATTTTATCTCATCGTCATAGGGGAGAACGTTTCGGGTGCCGGGGAGATACACCCTGGACAGGGCACCAATCCATCACTGGGTACACACTCATGTACACAGACAGACACACTATATAGGGACAATTTATAGCAGCCAATTTTCCTTGAATCCATGTTTTTGGACTGTGGGTGGAAACCGGAGAGGAATCCCACACAGATATGGAGAGAACATGAAACTGCCGCCAGATCGGGATTCAACCCTGAGTCCCCAGTGCTGAGAGGTGGACGTGTTAACAACTACACCCGGGGAGCAATTGGGGTTAGTTACCCTGCTCAAGGGCACATCAGGATGTACTTGTAAGTCGCTTTGGCTAAAATAGACCAAAATGTAAAATGTTAATGTTCTCCCCAGGATGCGCATGTGGAACAGGGGGTAACATTAATAGGGGATTAAGCGGAAGATAATGCGATAAGAATATCTCTGTAATATAGATGCTGTGCAAAAGAATGGTGACCTACCATTGGTGTTTTCTCTCGTTTGACTAACGAGCTCTGGTTAAAAAGTTCTACATCATCAAAATCCTGATTGGAAAACAAATTAATAAAACAGAACGAGGCTAACACATCTAAAAACTGCCTTTCCAACCAGGAAGGACTTTGAAACAAGCCAACTTCTTAGCAAGATTGAGGACGAGCAGTCTCTTGCTGCCCAACTCCAGAAGAAGATTAAAGAACTTCAGGTTCCACCAAACATACCATCTCATGGCAGTGTAGAATGAATTGCTTATTTAGTGTAATCACCGGATTGTTCCATCACAGGCCCGCATCGAGGAGCTCGAAGAAGAGATCGAAGCAGAACGTGCGGCCCGGGCCAAAATCGAGAAGCAAAGGGCCGACCTATCCCGGGAACTGGAGGAGATCAGCGAAAGGCTGGAGGAAGCCGGCGGCGCCACCTCGGCTCAGATCGAGATGAATAAGAAACGCGAGGCCGAGTTCCAAAAGCTGAGACGCGATCTGGAGGAGTCCACGTTGCAGCACGAAGCCACCGCGGCGGCTCTACGGAAGAAACAGGCTGACAGCGTGGCGGAACTCGGGGAGCAGATCGACAACCTTCAGAGGGTCAAGCAGAAACTGGAGAAGGAGAAGAGTGAATTCAAAATGGAGATCGATGACCTGAGTAGCAACATGGAGGCCGTTGCCAAGTCGAAGGTAACCCAGTCATCAAAAGTATGTGGACGACTTTGGTCTTAGTCAAAAGTTTGGACACGCCCCCTTATTGCTACACTTATCATGTGTTCTAAGTTCCACTTACAGTAGGTCCCCAGTTCGATTCCCTGTCCCATCAAGTACCATAGCTGAAGTGCTATTGGGCAAGGCTTTCCATATACAGGGATGCCCAGTGCTCACTTCACTCAGTGTGTGTGTGTGTGTGTGTGTGTGTGTGTGTGTGTGTGTGTGTGTGTGTGTGTGTGTGTGTGTGAGTAATGTAGTCAAAATTAATTTATTAATAAATTTTTAAATAAAGTGTTTTTCATCCATCCATTATCTTACGCTTTTTCCTCCACTAGGGTCGTGGGGTGGTTCCCCATGCCCATAAAGGGGAGAACGTTTCAAGCACTGGGCAGATACACCCAGGACAGGACGCCAATCTATCGCTGGACACACACTCACTCACACACACACACACACACACACACACACACTATATATGGGGCAATTTAGACAATTCAATTGACCTTGATCCATGTTTTAGGACTGTGGGAGGAAACCGGAGAACCCGGAGGAAACCCACGCAGACACGGGGAGAACATGAAAACTCGATTCGAACCAGGAATCCCTAGTGCTTAGAGGAGAACATGCTAACCACTAAGCCATCGTGCCACTCTTTTAAGTAAAAGATTTATGTAAAGTTCATTACAGAGCAGGTATTATTTGGTTGGTGACATTATTCCTATCCCAGCAGTGTTAATGAGGTGGAGAAATTAAACTCCAGCAGCACTGCTGCACTAAAACCCCCTCACCACTTCAGTGTCACTGCAGAACTGACAATAAACAATCCACCACCCAAATGATAGCTGTTCTGTGATGCTCCTGACCAACAGAGAACAGAGAACTAACAGGGGACTAACAACAACTAAGAACACAGATGGACTACAGTCTGTAATTGTAAAAGTACAAACTTCATCTATATGGTAAGTGGAGTAAAATGAAGAAGGGGCGGGTACAAACGTTTTACTGGTACTGTATATCAATGGAAATCACTCAAAAAAGCATTTGCAAGGTCAAGAACAGGTACAGGTCAAGATGGCTCTTAATCTGTATTCTAATTCCCAATTGCACCATCATACAGTTATTGCACGTATGATATTGTGGGGTTCCACAATCCCTAGTCTGGCACAAGGGACTTACTTGCTTATTCAAAAGCTAGTTTTTAATGTAGTAATTACATTTGGTCATTAAGCAGACGCTTTTATCCAAAGTGACTTACACGGTGAGCACAGGGTTCATCACAACATCCCTGGAGTAATGAGGGTTAAGGGTCTTGCTCAAGGACCCACACTGGTAACTTCAGTGGACCTGGGATTTGAACCACCAACCTTCAGATTGATAGCCCAACACCCGAACCACTGAGCTACCACGTCCTTAATAGTAATACTATGTAAGGGGTGATTGTGGGGCTAGCTGTGGTGATCTTTCACAACTTTAATAGATGTTAACGTTGAAACCTCACCTGTCATCCAGGCAAATCTTGAAAAGCTGTGTCGCACTCTGGAGGATCAAGTGAGTGAATTCCGGAGCAAGAACGAGGAACAGCTCCGTCAACTAAACGACCTCGGGGGCCAAAAGGCTCGGCTTCAAACTGAAAACGGTACTTTTATGGTTATATTATTACTCACCCACTTACATCTCATCTTATCTCAATATCTTTCACTTAATACTCTACTAGGGTCACGGGGGTCCAGGGGGGTTCCCATGCCCATCCAGGGGATAACATTTCTGGCGCTGGGCAGATACACCCAGGACAGCACCAATCCATCACCCACTCACACAGACACACACACACACATTATCCAGGGGCAATTTAGATGGGGCAATTTAAAACAGCCAATTCACTTCAAATCCATGTTTTGGAACTGTGGGAGGAAACCAGAGAACCTGGAGGAAACCCACTTTGACATGGGGAGAATAACCCAGATGGGGATTCGAACCTGGATCCCCAGCGCTGAGAGGAGAACATGCTAACCATGATAGGAAAAACACCCTACATGTTGGGTACCTCTGATCCAAAGTGATAAAAATGAAAAGTGCAATAAGCAAACAGCACCTCCTCTGTGTTTTCAGTTCCACTGATCATATAGATGGACTTTGTAGTTCTACAATTCATTTCTGTAGTCCATCTGTTCCTCTACATATCTTGTTAGTCCACTTTCGTATGTTCTCTGATGATCAGGACCCCCACAATGGAGGTATTATGGTGGTGGATGATTCTCAGTACTGCAGTGATACTGACATTGTGGTGCAGGTGTGTGAGTGGATCAGACACAGCAGTGCTGCTGGACAGAGAACAGTCCACCAATCAGAACATACAGATCCACTGATCCACTCGTACCATCATCCACCAATAATCCTAATAAGAAACCTAATAATACCTGCTCTGTGGGGGTCCTGATCATCAGAGAACATGCTAAAGTGCACCAACAGAGTATTTAGAGGAACAGATGGACTACTGAATGGAACTGTAGAACTACAAAGTCCATCTGTATAATCAGTTTGAGTCACACACCCTTTTCTCTCCACTTATTCTCCATGTTCTCAGTTCCACTTCCTGTAAAGATGGACTTTGTAGTTCTACAATTCCAGACTGTAGTCCATCTGTTTGTGTTCTACAGTACATACTGTGTACTCTGTTCTCTAATGGAGAGAACATCAATAGTACCACCACAGAAGAGGTTTTATTTTGTGGGTGCATTATTCCTATCCCAGCAGTGTTACTGAGGTTTTTAACTGCTGCACTAAAACCCCCTCACCTCTTCAGTGTCACTGCAGAACTGACAATAAACAATCCACCACCCAAATGATACCTGTTCTGTGATGGTCCTGACCAAAAGAGACCAAAGAACCAACAGGGGACTAACAACAACAAAGAACACAGATGGACTACAGTCTGGAATTGTGAAACTAGTCACAAGTCCATCTATATATATACGTATATACGTGTAAGTATATACACCGGCCATTTTATTAGGTATAGCTCAGCATTGCATAACATTATAAGTCAATTGTAATTTACTGTGATTATATTTTTGTAAAAGGTGAAATCGGACGGCAGTTGGATGAGAAAGAGGCTCTTGTCTCGCAGTTGACTCGAAGCAAACTAGCTTATACTCAACAGACTGAGGAGCTCAAACGACATATCGAAGAAGAGGTCAAGGTAAAACATCTACAACTGGCATTGACCATTATATAAAACGGGTAGTCCCGCTCCTTAAATCTGATTGGCAGAGCCGTTTGTCCAGCCGTGACGTCATTGACACTAACACACACCTCTAAGCGCTTCACATTCGTATCGATGCGTGATATACAATACATTATTTTAAAAAACAAAATACAGGTTAATATAAACAACGAGTCGATCAGCACTAAACCTGTTGCAGCTGTTTTTTATAAACTGTCTTCTGTAATTTGGCCACTAGACAGCAGTTTTGAATTGTATCCTGTTACTCAGCGATTAGTGTTCACTTTAAAAACTGTTTATTAATAATTTAGTTTGAAATAAACACATTTACGTTTTTTTTATTGTTTTAGTGTTTTATTAAAGCAATAATGTATGTGAGGGCGTGGCATTATTGTGAATAAATTACAGGAAGAAGGTGTAGTGAAGTACAGTTACACCTCTTTCCTGTGATTTATTCACAATAATACACAACCTCGATTGTCTTTTTGCTTTTATAAAACACTTACAAACACACAATAATAAAAAACAAAATTCATTAAAATCGAATGTGAAGTGCTCAGAGGTGTGTGGTATTGTCAATGATGTCACGACAAATGGCTCAGCCAATCAGATTTAAAGACCGAAACTACCCATTTTATAAAAGCTATGAGACACTTAGAGAGGTTGTGTATTATTGTGAATAAATCATGGAAAAGAGGTGTATCTGTACACCGCTTCGTGTCATGTCTATTAACACCTTTTTAATCTGATTTATTCACAATTATACACAACCTTGAGTGTCTTATTGTTTTTATAAAATGGGTAGTTCTGGTCGTTAAGTCTGATTGGCTGAGCCATTTGTGCGACATGATTTTAAATAATGTAATCTAACGGGTTCAGAGGTGTGTGTTATTGTTAATGATGTCATGGGTGGACAAACGGCACAGCCAATCAAAATGAAGGATTTTCATAAAAGCAATAAGACTCTCGAGGTTGTGTATTATTCTGAATAAATCATGGGAATGAGGTGGAACTGTACACCGCTGCATGTCGGACCTCTTTCTTGTGATTTATTCACAATAATGCCACGTCCTCTTGTACCTTATTGCTTTATCACACACATACACACATACTGGACGTTGACCACCTTTGTTCTGTTTACTCACAGGCGAAGAATGCCCTGGCCCACGCTTTGCAGTCATCCCGTCATGACTGTGATCTTCTCAGAGAGCAGTTTGAAGAAGAACAGGAAGCCAAAGCTGAGCTACAACGTGCCATGTCCAAGGCAAACAGCGAGGTCGCTCAGTGGAGAACCAAATACGAGACTGATGCCATCCAGCGGACCGAGGAACTCGAGGAGGCAAAGTAAATAATTTCCTCAAATTGTTCTAAATCAAATGTATGAATATATTTTAATACGGGCCACGTGGCTTAGTGATTAGCACGTTCGCCTTTCAGCACTGGGGACCCAGTTTCCATGTTCTCACCGTGTCCACATGGGTTTCCTCTCGGTTCTCCAGTTTCCTCCCACAGTCTAAAAACATGGATTCAAGGTGAATTTGCTGCTTTAATTGCATTATCTTAACTGCCCTTAAGCAGCATAGCAATTAGATCAGTGCTCTCAGTGCTCGAATCCTGATCTGGGTGGAGTTTCGATGTTCTCCCCGTGTCCGCATGGCTTTCCTCAAGGTCAATGGCACCCTGTCTTGGGTGTGTTGGCCCAGCACCCAACACGTTCTCCCCTGGATGGTCATGGGGAACACTAGTATAGGATTAATTGGAAGATGATGGAATGGATAAAATGGATTCAGCTGCTCTAAATTGCCCCATATAGTGTGTGTTAGTGTGTGTCCTGTCCTGAGTGTATCTGACCAGTGCCCAAAATGTTCTCCCCTGGATGGGCGACCAAAGTAGTGGATTTAGCAGAAGATAATGGATGAATGGATGAATATTGTAACACTTTTTGAATTGGAATTTCAGGAAAAAGCTGGCTCAGCGTTTGCAGGATGCTGAGGAATCTATTGAAGCTGTGAATGCTAAGTGTGCCTCCTTGGAAAAAACCAAGCAGCGTCTGCAGAATGAAGTGGAGGACCTCATGATTGACGTGGAGAGAGCCAACGCCCTCGCAGCCAACCTCGACAAGAAGCAACGGAACTTTGACAAGGTGAGAATGACATGAGAATTAAACCTTGAAGAAAACCACACAGACACAAGGAGAACATGGAAACTCCAACCAGATCAGGACTTGAACCTGAATGAGCGCTGGGCAGATACATCCAGGACAGGGTGCCGATCTATCTCACACTCACTCACACAGACACAGAAACACTATATGGGGCAATTTAGAGCATTCAATTTACCTTGAATCCATGTTTTCGGACTGTGGGAGGAAACCAGAGAACCTGGAAGAAAACCACATGGACACGGGGAGAACATGGAAACTCCACCCAGTTCAAAAAAAGTCCATCCATTATCTTCCGCTTTATCCTATATTAGGGCGCTGGGCAGTTATACCCAGGACAGGGCGCCAATCTATCGCTGGGCACACACTCACTCACACAGACACACACACACAATCACGCTCTATATGGGGCAATTTGGAGAACTTATTTGATTTGATCCATGTTTTTGGACCACCCAGATGGGGATTCGAACCGGGAATCCCTAGTGCTGAGAGGAGAACATGCTAACCACTAAGCCACATTGTGCAATCTTATTGAAAATAAAAGCATCATGAATATAAAATCTGATAATGTTCCCTCCCTGTTTAAAGGTCCTGGCGGAATGGAAGCAAAAGTTTGAGGAAAGTCAAGCAGAGCTTGAGGGAGCTCAGAAGGAGGCTCGTTCTCTGAGCACGGAAATTTTCAAGATGAAGAACTCCTATGAGGAAGCTCTAGATCACTTAGAGACTCTGAAGCGAGAGAACAAAAACCTGCAGCGTGAGTCCTTACATACGGTGTGGTTTTCTCATAGTGCAAGATGCCCTGGGGCAATCGAGGATGGGCAGGATGAGATGGTCAGGGGGTTCTAGGATTAATCCTCTATTAGGGTCGCGGTGGGGTTCCCCATGCCCATCCAGGGAAGAACGTTTCGGGCCCTGGGATGATACACCCAGGACAGGACACCAATCTATCACTGGGCACAATCACTCACTCAAACATACTCTATATGGGGCAATTTAGAGAATTCAATTGACCTTGATTCATATTATTGGACTGTGGGAGGAAACTGGAGAACCCGGAGGAAACCCATGTGGACACGGTGAGAACATGGAAACTCCACCCAGATTGGGATTCGAACCGGGAAGGCGAACGTGCTAACCACTAAGCCACCGTGCCACCCGAACATTAAATATTAACCTCAATGGCAAAATTCAAGGCCAAAAAATGTAGATAGGGCAACATGATGGGGATCCAGCACAGTGCTGAAGATCCAGCTTCGAATCCCGATCTGAGTGGAGTTTCCATGTTCTCCTCCGATTCTGTGTAGGTTACCTCCATGTTCTCCGGTTTCCCCCCACAGTCACCTCCCACTAGTTAAATTAGCTGTTCTAAATTGCCCCATATAGAGTGTGTCTGTGTAAGTGACGGATTGGCATCCTGTCCTGGGTGTATCTGCCCAGTACCCTAGACGTTCTCCCCTGGATGGACATGGGAACCCCCCCTCCCCCCGACCCTAGTAGAGGATAAAGCAGAAGATAATGTACGGTTTGAATCCCAATCTGGGTTGAGTTTCCATGTTCTCCCCGTGTCCAGGTGGGTTTCCTCCGGGTTCTCTGGTTTCCTCCCACAGTCCAAAAATCTGGATCAAGTCAATTAAGTTCTCCAAATTGCCCCATATAGAGTGTGTCTGTGTGAGTGAGTGTGTGTCCAGTGATTGATTGGCGTCCTGTCCTTGGTGTATCTGCCCAGCGCCCGAAACGTTCTCCCTTTTGTGTGCCCATTGTAGTGTGCGAGAGTCCAAAAACAGGGTAGCGTTTCCATGTTCTTCCCGGTTCCTTGTGACTTTTCTCCGGTTCTTCAGTTTCCTCCCACAGTCCAAAAACCACGCAAGGTGAACTGGCCATTCAAAATTGCCCCAAAATTGCCCCAAAATTGTAGTGTGCGAATGAGTGTAGAATGCCCAGCGATAGATTGAGGTTCAATTTGTTCTCCCCTGGATGGACTTGGGGAACCCTTCCAAGAACCTACTTCCTTGTATAGGATTAAGCTGAGGATAATGAGATAAGATAAAGGTACATTAAGCGGAAGATAATGGATGGATGGACTTAAATGTTCTCCTGGTTCCTTCACAGAGGAGATCTCAGATTTAACTGAGCAACTTGGAGAAACTGGGAAAACAATCCATGAGCTGGAGAAGGGAAAGAAGACGGTGGAGTTGGAGAAAACAGAAATCCAGACGGCTCTGGAGGAAGCCGAGGTACGCTAAACCCCGGTTGGCGGAACCCCTTGTGCGTGCGGAACACTTATCCGTTTTTGGAATTCTCCCTCAGGCCACGCTGGAGCACGAGGAGTCCAAGATTGTTCGCATCCAGCTGGAGCTCAGCCAGGTGAAAAGTGAGATCGACAGGAAGTTGGCCGAAAAAGACGAGGAGATCGAGCAGATCAAGCGAACAGCCAGCGGGTTCTAGAGTCCATGCAGAGCACGCTGGACGCCGAGGTGCGCAGCAGGAACGATGCTCTGAGGATCAAGAAGAAGATGGAGGGCGATCTGAACGAAATGGAGATTCAGCTGAGTCACGCCAACCGCCAGGCCTCTGAGGCGCTCAAACAACTCCGGAACGTTCAAGGGCATCTTAAGGTTTGTTCCGGAACTCCAAGATTCAGTCCAATCCAGGCTCCAATCCCAATCTGGGTGAAGTTTCCATGTTCTCCCCGTGTCCGCGTGGGTTTCCTCCGGGTTCTCCGGTTTCCTCCCATAGTCCAAAAACATGGATCAAGGTCAATTGAATTCTCCAAATTGCCCCATATAGAGTATTTGTGTTATTGAGTGTGTGTGTCCTGCGATAGATTGGTGGGCTGTCCTGGGTGTATCTGCCCAGCACTCGAAACGTTCTCCCCTGTATGGTCATGGGGAACTCCCCTAAGTGGTTGGCTCCTCTGTTGAGAATGCAGGTTCAATCCCAATCTGGGTGGAGTTTCCATGTTCTCCCCGTGTCCACTTGGGTTTTCACCGGGTTCTCCGATTTCCTCCCACAGTCCAAAAACTCTAAATTGCCCCCTATATAGTGTGTGTGTGTGTGTGTGTGTGTGCCCAGCAATTGATTGCCTCCCTATCCTGGGTGTATTTGCCCATTAGATCCTCTGTTGGAGATCCCAATCCTGGTGGAGTTTCCATGTTCTCCTCATGGGTTTCCTCTGGGTTCTCCTGTTCACGTCCACAGTCCAAAAACATGGATTTAAGGTGAATTTCAGGTGCGACATGGTGGCTTGCTGGTTGGATCCTCTGTTGGGGTTCCAATCTTGATCTGGGGGAAGTTTCCATGTTCTCCATGCGTCCACATGGGTTTTCTTCGTGTTCTCCGATTTCCTCCAACAGTCCAAAAACATGGATTTTAGGTAACCTGATTGCTCTAAATTGCCCCATATATTGTGTGTGTGTGTTTTAATTAGTGTGAGCCCTGCGATAGATTGGCGCCTTGTCCTGGGTGTATCTACCTATTAGATCCTCTGTTGGGGATCCTAGTCTGGGTGGAGTTTCCATGTTCTTCTCATGGGTTTTCCACAGTCCAAAAACATGGATTCAAGGTGAATTTCAGGCGCGACATGGTGACATAGTGGTTAGAGCCCACTGTAGGTGGCATTATGCGTTTAGAGCCCATAGTGGGCTCTAAATTGCCCCATAGAGTGTGAGTGATAGATTGGCTTGAGTGTATCTGCCCAGTGCCCGAAATATTCGGAAGGAAGGAACCCTCCTTGGATCCTCCGTTGGGGGTCCAGCTTTTCATCGTGGTGTGGGTGGAGTTTCCATGTGCTCCTAATGGGTTTTTTACTGGGTTCTTCGGTTTCTACCCACAGTCCAAAAACATGGGCTCAAGGTTAATTGTCTGCTCTTAATTGCCCTTATGTAAAGTGCCCCATCTAAATTGCCCCTATCGTAACTCATAATATAGTGTGAGTGTCTATTTCAGTGAGTGTGTGCCAAGTGATAGATTGATGCCCTCTCCTGGGTGTATCTGCCCAGAGCCCGAAACGTTCTCCCCTGGATGGGCATGGGGAAACCCCACTTAGTGGGGGTCAGGTTCAGGTACAAATCCTGATCTGAGTGGAGTTTCCATGTTTTCCTATTATGTTTTTCATTGGGTTCTCCTATCTCCACCCACAGTCCAAAATATATGGGCTCAAGGTTAATTAGCTGCTCTTAATTGCCCTTATCTAAATTGCCCTTATGTAAATTGCTCCATCTAAATTGCCCCTATCTAAACTGCAGCTGTATAGTATGAGTGTCTGTTTTAGTGAGTGTGTGCCCAGTGATGGATTAGCTGGGAACGGGAGCAGTTCTGCTGAGGTTCTGCTGAGGATCCAGATTCAAATCCTTATCTGGGTGGAGTTTTCATGTTCTCTTCATGCGTTTTATCCGGGTTCTCTGGTTTCCTCCCACATTCCAAAAACATGGATTCAAGGTTAATTGGCTGCTCTATATTGCCCCTATATGAATGGGCATGGTGAACCCCCCAACCCCCCTGGTTGGATCCTCTGCTGAGAATCAAGGTTCGAATCCCAATCTGGGTGGAGTTTCCATGTTCTCCTCATGGGTTTCCTATGGGTTCTCCGGGTTCCTCCCACAGTCCAAAAACATGGATTCAAGGTAAATTGGCTGTTTTACATTGCCCCATCTGGATTGCCCCTATATAGTGTGTCTGTGTGAGTGAGTGTGCCAGTGGATTGGCACCCTGTCATGGGTGTATCTGCCCAGCACCTGAAACATTCTCCCCTGGATGGGTAGGGAACCCCCCACCGACCCTAGTACATTCTAAAGTGAAAGATAATAGCTGGAGAAATGAGCTTGTTGCTCTTTTGCAGGATGCCCAGTTGCACCTGGACGAGGCTATCCGAGGACAGGAGGACATGAAAGAGCAGGTAGCCATGGTGGAGCGCAGGAACAACCTGATGCTGGCTGAAATCGAAGAACTCCGAGCTGCTTTAGAACAAACTGAGAGGGCGCGCAAAGTAGCCGAACAAGAGCTGGTGGACGCCAGCGAGCGTGTGGCGCTGCTGCATTCGCAGGTTTGGGGGAAATACAAAGTCTGCGTGACAGAAGGTACCATCCAGTTTCTCCTTTAATGCATTAATATTGCTCTCCGTTCAGAACACCAGCCTGATTAACACCAAAAAGAAGCTGGAGGCAGATCTGGTGCAAGTTCAAGGTGAGATGGAGGACATCGTTCAGGAAGCGCGCAATGCGGAGGAAAAGGCCAAGAAAGCTATCACTGATGTGAGTAGAACCGCCAAATGTGCAAATAAAAGGTCTAAAAGGGTGGCACAGTGGCTTACTGGTTAGCATGTTCTCCTCTCAGTGCTGAAGATCCAGGTTTGAATCCCACTCTGGGTGGAGTTTTCATGTTCTCCCCGTGTCTGCGTGGATTTCCTCTGGGTTCTCCGGTTTCCAGTCCATAAACCTGGATTTAAAGTTAATTGAATAATCTAAATTGCCCCATGTAGTGTCTGTTTGTGTGTGTGGCATGAATGGATGGGCATGGGGAACCCCCCACCCACGACCCTATTAGATGATTAAGTGGAAAATAATGAATGAATGAATGCTATAAATTGCCCCATATGGAGTGTGTTTGTGTGAGTGAGTGAGTGAGTGAGTGAGTGAGTGAGCGTGTGCCCAGCAATAGATTGGCTCCCTGTCCTGTGTGTAACTGCCCGAATGGCATGAATGGATGGGCACGGGGAAACCCCTTGTGACTCTATTAAAGTATTAATTTGAAAATAATCAATGTATAATTGATTGAATAAATGCTATAAATTGCCCCATATACTGTGTATACGGTGGCTTAGTGGTTAGCACGTTCGCCTCTCAGCACTAGGGATTCCCGGTTCGAATCCCCATCTGGGTGGAGTTTCCATGTTCTCCCCGTGTCTGCGTGGGTTTCCTCCGGGTTCTCCGGTTTCCTCCCACAGTCCAAAAACATGGATCAAGTCAATTGAATTCTCAAAATTGCCCCATATAGAGTGTGTCTGTGTGAGTGAGTGTGTGCCCAGCGATGGATTGGCGCCCTGTCCTGGGCTGCGCCAATCTGCCCAGCGCCCGAGACGTTCTCCCCTGGATGGGCATGGGGAACCCCGCCGCGACCCTAGTGGAGGATAAAGCGGGAGATAATGAATGAATGAATGAATACTGTGTATATGTGTGTGTCTATGTTAGTGAGTGTGCCCATTGTGTCCTGGGTGTATCTGCCCAGCCCCTGAAATGTACTCCCCTGGATGGCACATGGGTAACCCCCCTCCATGACCCTAGTAGAGGCTTTCGCGGAAGATAATGAATGAATGAATGCTCTATATTGCCCCTATATAGAGTGTGTGTATGTGTGTATGTGTGTGTGTGTGTGTGTGTCTGTATGAGAATGCCCAGCGATAGATTGGCCCCCTGTCCTGGGCACACATTCATAAGGACACACTCTATATGGGGCAATTTGGAGAATTCAACTGACCTTGATCCATGTGTTTGGAATGTGGGAGGAAACCGGAGAACACGGAGGAAACCCACGTGGACAAGAGGAGAACATGGAAACTCCACCCCGATTGGGATTCAAACTTGAAATCCTTAGCGCTGAGAGGAGAACATGCTAACCACAAAGCCACCATGCTGCCCACCCTTAAATCAAGTCTACTAAATTTTTTGGGATGAATTGGAACCTGGATTGTGAGTCACGTTACATTAAAATCCACTTCCCAGGCTGCCATGATGGCCGAGGAGCTGAAGAAGGAGCAGGACACCAGCTCTCACCTGGAGCGCATGAAGAAGAATCTGGACATTACCGTCAAGGACCTGCAGCACCGCCTGGACGAGGCTGAGAGTCTGGCCATGAAGGGGGGCAAGAAGCAACTCCAGAAACTGGAGGCTAGGGTAAAAATGTTCACATGAGCACCACTGTATATACACACAGTATTTTAGCTGATTCAGCACATTAAGACTCTGGTGCCTTTTCAGGTCCGCGAGCTTGAGAATGAAGTGGAGGCGGAGCAGAGGCGTGGGGCCGAGGCTATTAAAGGTGTTCGCAAGTACGAGAGAAGAGTGAAAGAACTTGTATATCAGGTACCTACACTCTCAGCAGCCTTCCCAGAGGCCGACCAATCAACTGTCCATCTGACTAGGGTTGCGGGGGGTTCCCCATGCCCATCCAGGGGAGAACGTTTCGGGCGCAGGGCAGATACACCCAGGACAGGGTGCCAATCTATCACTGGGCACACACTCACTCACACAGACACACTCTATATGGGGCAATTTGAAGAATGCAATTGACCATAATCTAAGTTTTTGGACTGTGGGAGGAAACCGGAGAACCCGGAGGAACCCCACACGGACATGGGGAGAATATGGAACCTCCACCCAGATTTGGATTAGAACTGGGATTCCCTAGCGCTGAGAGGAGAACATACTAACCACCAAGGTGCCGTGCCGCCTTTCAATCAGTTGTCACGAATGATTAATATAAGGAGCTTTAAAATCGATCAAGGGGTTCTCGATTGGTCTCAATGTGGGAAATGTTCTCATGGTCATTAAATCGCGCCCTACTTTTATAGAATACAAACCCAACAAATGTATTTTTGAAAAATAACATTTAAAAACCCTTTAAATGCATACGCAACGCACGCAACGTGAATTTCAGAAGTTAATTATTTTAAGAAACTGAGAACGAACCAAAATCCACATTTAAATACTCTGGGTTTCGCCATCTTGCCTCCGAACATCATCACAAATTTAAAGGGAAGGGTAATCGGTGAGGGTGGCACGGTGGCTTAGTGGTTAGCATGTTCGCCTCTCAGCGCTGGAGATTCCTGGTTCGAATCCCAATCTGGGAGGATTTCCTCTGGGTTCCACGGTTTCCTCCCACAGTCCAAAAACATTGATCAAGGTCAATTGAATTGTCTAAATTGCCCCATATAGAGTGTGTTTGTGTGCATGTCTGTGTGAGTGAGTGTGTGCCCAGCGATAGATTGGCGCCCTGTCCTGGGTGTATCTGCCCAGCGCCCGAAACGTTCTCCCCTGGATGGGCATGGGGAACGCCCCCGCGATCCTAATATAGGATAAAGCGGAAGATAATGGATGGATGGGTAACCGGTGAGCGAATGGTGGTCACCATGGCATGCTACTCTGTCTGGCGTGTACCTTTCTATGTCTCTTTTTTCCAAATTAAAAGACCAGTAAATTAGGCCACTGGATGGCAGTATTGGGTTGTTAAAGAAAGCAGAATCCTGTTAATCAGCCATCAGCCTTCACTTTAAAAACCGGACTAGAGTTTATTAATAATTTAATATTAATATTAATAATAATTTTTATAATAATTTTTAAATAAATGTGTTTATGAATCAAAACTCAGCGATGGATTGGCGCCCAGCGCCCGAGATGTTCTCCCCTGGATGGGCATGGGGAACCCCACCGCGACCCTAATGGAGGATAAAGCGGGAGATAATGAATGAATGCATGAATGAATCAAAACTTGTTTTTAATTATCTTGAGTTTTTAACTGTTTTATAAAAGCAATAAGACACTCAAGGTGGTGTACGATTGTAAACAAATCACATTTGGACTTGTAACTGTACTCCTTGAAGCGGCGGGCCTAATATCACCTCTTTATGTGATTTATTTACAATAATAATGCCACATCCTCTCGTACCGCATTGCTGATTGCAGATTACAGTCAGTATCTTGTCGCCTAGGAACTGATGCTCACTTTAAAAAACAGCGCCCTGTCCTGGGTGTATCTGCCCAGCGCACGAAACGTTCTCCCTGTATGGGTATGGGGGACCCCCCTGCGACACTAGTAGAGGATAAAGCGGAAGATAATGGATGGATGGATGAATGCATTTATTAATTTAACCTTGTTTTTTATTATCCACTGAAAGCGTAAATTTCAGAATGTCCTGAATTGCAATTCATGACACTTGGTACTCGACAGACTGAAGAGGATAAGAAGAATTTGAACCGACTGCAGGATCTGGTGGACAAACTGCAGCTGAAAGTGAAGGCCTACAAACGGCAGTCTGAGGAAGCCGTAAGTAACGCTTCAACCATTTAGTGTGAGATCCAGGATTTTTACTGGGAGTACTAATAGTACATTTTGCAAACATCGAATTTAGGAAGAGCAGGCCAACACTCATCTGTCGAGGTACAGGAAGGTGCAGCATGAACTGGAGGAGGCTCAGGAGAGGGCTGATATTTCAGAGTCCCAGGTCAACAAGCTCAGAGCCAGGAGCCGCGACCTCGGAAAGGTAACGCGTTATTACACTTAAAAATAATATGTCAGTGACGGGCCTAAAAAATATCTGAATCACAAATACACGGTGGCGGCACGGTGGCTTAGTGGTTAGCACGTTCGCCTTTCAGCACTAGGTATTCCCGGTTTGAATCCCCATCTGGGTGGAGTTTCCATGTTCTCCCTGTGTCCGCTTGGGTTTCCTCCGGGTTCTCTGGTTTCCTCCCACAGTCCAAAAACATGGATCAAGTCAAATGAGTTCTCCAAATTGCCCCATATAGAGTGTGTTTGTGTGCGAGTCTGTGTGTGTGAGTGTGTGCCCAGAGATAGATTGGCGCCCTGTCCTGGGTGTATCTGCCCAGCGCCCTAAAACGTTCTCCCCTGCATGGACATGGGGAACCCCACCGTGACCCTAATATAGGATAAAGCGGAAGATAACGAATGAATGAATGAACAAATACACCGTCGAAAAACATGGATTCGATGTGAATAACCTGCTTTAAATTGCCGCTATATTGTGTGTGTATATGAGTGAATTTGTGCCCAATTATATGGCGCCCTCTCCTGGGTGTATCTGCCCTGCGCCTGAAGCATTCTCCCCTTTATGGGTATGGGGAACCCTCTTAAGTGTTTAGATCCTTTGCTGAGGATCCAGGTTGGAATCCTGATCTGGGTGAAGTTTCCATGTTCTCTTCGTGTGCTTTCTCAGGGTTCTCCAGTTTCTTCCCACAGTCCAAAAACGCAAAGTGAATCGGCTGCTCTAAATTGCCCCTATTTGAATTGCCCCTGTATAGTGTGTATCTGTGTGCATGAGTGAGCTCCTGTCCTGGGTGTATCATCAAAATCAGAACACTTTATTAATCCCCGGGGGCAAATTTCAGTTTTTACAGATGCTCCATTAGTTGTGTTTATATATATATATATATATATATATAAAGAACAATAAGCGCCTTAAAACTGAACAAAAATACACAAAAATTTAAAGTAAAGTGAAAGTAAAGTGGCATGTGTACAGTATGTAATATCTATAAATTTAAAACATTTAAAAATTTTACTATTGAATATATAGTGCGGGCGGCACGTTGGCTTAGTGGTTAGCATGTTCTCCTCTCAGCACTAGGGATTCCCGGTTCGAATCCCAATCTGGGTGGAGTTTCCATGTTCTCCCCGTGTCCACGTTCCTCCAGTTTCCTCCCAGAATCCAAAAACATGGATCAAGGTCATTTGAATGCTCCAAATTGCCCCATATAGATTGTGTCTATGTGAGTGAGTGTGTGCCCAGCGATAGATTGGCGCCCTGTCCTGGGTGTATCTGCCCAGCGCCCAAAAAGCTCCCCCCCCCCCCCCCCCCCCCTGTGATCTAGTTGAGGATAAAGCAAAAGAAAATGAACTAATGAACTCTTTTGGAGAAAAGAGGAGGCAGGATTTTGTACAAATATTCAGGATTCAATCAGGATTTTTGCTGAGTGTTATTTTTCTCAATAATATCGTAATATTATGAGGTAATTGTTGGCGATTTTATTTATGTGTGGTTATATGAGTTATCTCTCTGCTCTGCAACGGCTTATTATACTGCATTTCTGCATAATAAGATGCTTACAAAGCCATGAAATAAAGATTGACAGGTGGACTGATTCAGACGGAGCACTACTGAAGGCCTCGGTGTGAAATGCATGACCCGCCGCTAATATATATAAATCTGCAGCGACATACAATGATACAAACGAATATATAACGTTGTGTTTTGCTTTTTAGGGCAAAGATTTCGAAGAATGAAGATCCAGATTTAATCCAGATTAAATTGAGCTCGGCAAACTCATATAATATGAGCCGCATGCACAATTGTCTGCGTTAGAACTTAAAAGTAGTATAATAAAAGCAATCATGAACCTGGGTGTCATCATTTTTGTCTTTATTTTATTTTATTTGCTTCACCACTTACCATAAAGATGGACTTTGTAGTTGTACAGTTCTGTTCTGTAGTCCATCTGTTCCTCTAAATACTCTGTTAGTGCACTTTAGTATGTTCTCTGATGATCAGGACCCCCACAGAGCAGGTTTTATTAGGGTGGTGGATGATGGTCCGAGTGGATCAGTGGATCTGTGTGTTCTGATTGGATCAGACACAGCAGTGCTGCTGGACAGAGAACAGTTAACCACTCACACCAGCACAACACACACTCACACACCTGCGCCACCATGTCAGTATCACTGCAGTACTGAGACTCATCCACCACCCTAATACCTCCTCTGTGGGGGTCCTGATCATCAGAGAACATGCTAAAGCGGACTAACAAAGTAAAGTATGTAGAGAAACAGATGTGAGTGTATATTTTATCCGGATTAAGTTCTTTAGCCCTCTAAGAAATGTGTAGACTGACATTTAAACCTTATTAGACATTTAATCCTTATTATTAATTACCATATATGGCAATCAATCCGATTTTTATGATTGTCCAGCTTTCTTCTCCCGCACTTTTCACCTGACACGGTGAGACCACTGCTTGTATACAGCTAAATCGATCGAACTGATCCTCATCGAACTGACGTTCTCTCCTGAATCGGCATGGGAACACCCCCCCCATGGACGATATTTGATATCTCGTTGTTATCACCCCGAGAGCTCGAAGCTCTCTTATTCGTCCATATAAGTCCTTCAGGAGGGATTCCTGGTTCGAATCCCAATCTGGGTGGAGTTTCCATGTTCTCCCCGTGTCCATGTGGGTTTCCTCCGGGTTCTCCGGTTTCCTCCCACAGTCCAAAAACATGGATCAAGGTCAGTTGTGTCCATGTGGGTTTCCTTCGCGTTCTTCGGTTTCCTCCCACAGTCCAAAAACATGGATCAATGCTCCAAATTGCCCCATATAGAGTGTGTCTGTGTGAGTGAGTGTGTGCTCAGTGATAGATTGGTGCCCTGTCCTGGGTGTATTTGCCCAGCGCCTGAAACTTTCTCCCCTGGATGGGCATGGGGAACCCCCCAGCGACCGCAATAGAGGATAAAGCAGAAGATAATGGATGGATGGATATTCCTTTTTACGTAATTACTTTAAAGTATTATGAAAACCTCACAGCAGATACACCCAGGACAAGGGGCCAATCTATCACTGGGCACACACTCACACACACAAACACACTCTATATGGGGCAATTTGAAGAATTCATTTGACCTTGACCCATGTTTTTGGACTGTGGGAAACCGGAGAACCCGGAGGAAACTCACACGGACACGGGGAGAACATGGAAACTCCACCCAGATTGGGATTCAAACCAGGAATCCCTAGCACTGAGAGGCGAACATGCCAACCACTAAGCAAACATGTAAAACAAGTAAAAGGACAATTAAACCTAAATATCTATCGTTTTTCAACTTCCAAACCCAACACCTCAGAATGCGTCGAACACTTTCATTTATACTGATAGAGACACTACGCATCGTGTCCAGCAGAGGGCACTATTTCTCGCGGGTCTTATCCTTCAGGGTTTTAGACTGCAGTCGGTATACCGCAACTCCACCGTATATGACGTATAACCTCCAGCCACCTTCTCGGTTGTGATGGTGTTTCCGAGTAAATAGCAACATATAAAACCGCGAATGCACGTTTTTAATCGCTAACATTGCGGGCTGGAACTTTAAAACGGCATCATGCGCCACACTGCGGTTAACCTATCCTCCTCAGAATGATTGTGCGCGGCTACTAGTGACTTTGCGGTAATCACAGGCGCATGAAAACCTGGAAACAGCACTTTGCAAAGTAAATATTCATTCATTCATTATCTCCCGCTTTATCCTCTATTAGGGTCGCGGTGGGGTTCCCCATGCCCATCCAGGGGAGAACGTTTCGGGCGCTGGGCAGATACACCCAGGACAGGGCGCCAATCCATCGCTGGGCACACACTCACTCACACAGACACACTCTATATGGGGCAATTTTTGAGAATTCAATTGACTTGATCCATGTTTTTGGACTGTGGGAGGAAACCGGAGAACGCGGAGGAAACCCACGCAGACACGGGAAGAACATGGAAACTCCACCCAGATTAGGATTCGAACCGGGAATCTCTAGTGCTGAGAGGAGAACATGCTAACCACTAAGCCACCGTGCCGCCCTCAAAGTAAATATATGTTATTTAAAATAACCATTTAAAAAATGTAAAATGCATTAATCTACTAAAGTGAAATAAATCAAAAATTAATCATATTGTGAAAAGATTAATGGCATTTAAAACGTCAGAACCATCAATAGTTTTTAATAATGAGAGAATTTCATCCATCCATTATCTTCCGCTTTATCCTATATTAGGGTCGGGGGGGGGGGGGGTGTTCCCCATGCCCATCCAGGGGAGAACGTTTCGGTCGCTGGGCAGATACACTCAGGACAGGACGCCAATCTATCGCTGGGCACACACTCACTCACACAAACACACTCTATATGGGGCAATTTGGAGAATTCAGTTGACTTGATCCGTGTTTTTGGACTGTGGGAGGAAACCGGAGAACCCGGAGGAAACCCCCGTGGACACGGGGAGAACATGGAAACTCCACCCAGATGGGGATTCGAACCGGGAATCCCTAGCGCTGAGAGAACGTGCTAAGCCACACTAAGCCACCGTGATGAGAGAATTTGTAATCAGTTATGTGCTTATTATACCATGTACAGGTAAATTATAAGGTCATTTTACTGTATATTTTTGACATAATATAATAATATAGATATTGCACTAGACAAATCTATGGATTTTGGATTATTATTATTATTATTATTATTATTATTACTATTATTATTATTATTATTATTCATTCATTTCATTCATTATCTTCCGCTTTATCCTCTATTAGGGTCGCGGTGGGGTTCCCCATGCCCATCCAGGGGAGAACGTCTCGGGCGCTGGGCAGATAGACCCAGGACAGGGCGCCAATCCATCGCTGGGCATATTATTATTATTATTATTATTATTATTATCATCATTATTATTACTATTTAATTGTATTTATTTGCTTTTGAACAATACAGGAAAAATAAATCAGCATAACAGTAAATGAAGATCCAGAATTTGAAATCTGATATTTATTTATTCATTTATCCATTATCTTCCACTTAATCCTCTACTGGGGTTGTGCTGGGGTTCCCCACGCCCATCCAGGGGAGAACATTTCGCACACACACACACACACACACACACAGTGAACACGCTGAGAGCGAGAGAAGTTTGTGCAATACATAGAGGTGCCAAGGTGAAGAAAATGAATGACAGAAAGTGTAGTGAAGTTTGGACAAATTTTAACGTGACGGACAGTTCAAAGGCAGAATGTAGACAGTGATCCATGTTTTTGGACTGTGAAAGGAAACTGGAGAACGCGGAGGAAACCCACAATGTGCTAACCACTAAGTCACCTTGCCGCTCATAAAACCATCCATCCATCCATTATCTTCCGCTTTATCCTCTATTAGGGACGTGGGGGGGGGGTTCCCCATGCCCATCCAGGGGAGAACGTTCCGGGCGCTGGGCAGATACACCCAGGACAGGACGCCAATCTATCACTGGGCACACATTCACTCACACACACACACTCTATATAGGGCAATTTGGAGAACTCAATTGACCTTGATTTCAGAGGAGAACGTGCTAAGCAATAAGCCACCGTGCCACCCAATAGGGTTTTACAGTAGTAATTAATTTGAACACATAATTTGGTAATAGGGCTTAGTGGTTAGCATGTTCTCTCTCTCAGCGCTAGGGATTCCAGTTTGAATCCCAATCTGGGTGGAGTTTCCATGTTCTCCCCGTGTCTGTGTGGGTTTCCTCCGGGTTCTCTGGTTTCCTCCCACAGTCCAAAAACATGGATCAAGGTCAATTGAATTCTCCAAATTGCCCCATATAGAGTGTGTCTGTGTGAGTGTGTGTGCCCAGTGATAAATTGGCGCCCTGTCCTGGGTGTATCTGCCCAGCACCCAAAACGTTCTCCCCTGGATGGGCATGAAAAACCCCATGCGACCCTAGTAGAAGATGAAGCAGAAGATAATGGATGGATGGATGGAAAAGTCAAGGGAGCCACTTGGGAGCCGAAACATCTTTATAGAGAGCCGAGCCAGAAGAACCGGCTCTCTGAAAAGAGCTGGAATGCCCATCACTGTACTACATCTCTGTTACCGCTATGTCACTAATAGCCGCGCACGTGTATATTTGCAGCGCTCGTGCGGTGACGTCACCGTTGTAAATATTGACATCCCGCTCGGTGACCCGAGTCGAAATGGCGGGTTGAGTTGCCGTCGCGCTTAAAGTTTGAATAATAAGTGTTTTGTAGGTGTTTTTGTAAGTGTTTTGAGGTTTCGGAGCTGGATGGACGTGCCGCGCCGCACGGATGGACTGTGACGCCGACGTGGAGCCCCGCGCGGCGGGGGCGCGCTCTCTGCCTCCGCGGCGGGAGCGGGTCCCTCTGCAGAAGAGCAGCGTGTGTTCTAGATCCTACTTCGTGGTCGTCATGGTGTTCCTCCACGTCTACGTTCTGAACGTTCTCGCTCTCCTGCTGTACGTGCATTATAACACCGCGGCGGAGGCCGGCAGCGTGCTCACAGCCGCGCAGAGCCGCAGCGTCGAAGCCTCGTTCCGCCGCGACCTGCAGCTGCCCCGCGTCGAGGGCATCCGGGTGAATACCCCCCTCTGCTTCCCTCAGAACACCCAGAGAACCGAGAACCCTCCATAGGTTCTGCATTCGCACCTGCGACCTTTGTTTTTATTATACAACAATTAATAACGACTGAAGAATGTTTAAAACTCGTCCTAAAAGTTCATTTATTCATTCATTGCTTTATTTACGGGCGGCACGGTGGCTTAGTGGTTGGCATGTTCTCCTCTCAGCACTAAGGATTCCCGGTTCGAATCCCAATCTGGGTGTTGTTTCCATGTTCTCCCCGTGTCCGCGTGGGTTTCCTCCGGGTTCTCCGGTTTCCTCCCACAGTCCAAAAACATGGATCAAGGTCAATTGAATTCTCCAAATTGCCCCATATAGAGTGTGTCTGTGTGAGTGAGTGTGTGCCCAGCGATAGATTGGTGTCCTGTCCTGGGTGTATCTGCCCAGCGCCCTAAACGTTCTCTCCTGGATGGGCATGGGGGAACCCCCCCCGCGACCCTAATATAGGATAAAGTGGAAGATAATGGATGGATGGATGAATGGAACAATGACTAACGACTGAAGAATGTTTAGAACTCGACATAAAGTCCTAAAGTTCATTCATTCATTGCTTTATTTACGGGCGGCACGGTGGCTTAGTGGCTAGCATGTTCTCCTCTCAGCACTAGGGATTCCCGGTTCGAATCCCAATCTGGGTGGAGTTTCCATGTTCTCTCCGTGTCCGCGTGGGTTTCCTCCGGGTTCTCCGGTTTCCTCGCACAGTCCAAAAACAAGGTCAATTGATTTCTCCAAATTGCCCCATATAGAGTGTGTCTGTGTGAGTGAGTGTGTGCCCAGTGATAGATTGGCACCCTGTCCTGGGTGTATCTGCCCAGTGCCTGAGACGTTCTCCCCTGGATGCCCCCCCCCCCCCCCGCGACCCCAATAGAGGATAAAGCAGAAGATAATGCATGAATGGATTTCTTTATTTACAGAGCATTCTAACTCATACACACTATATAGGGCAATTTAGAGCAGTCAATTCACCTTGAATTCCAGAAAAAGAGACACAAGAAGAACATTCATTCATTCATTATCTTCTTATTCTTATTCAGTTACACCCAGGACAGGGCGCCAATCTATCGCTGGGCACACACTCACTCTCTACAGTGGGGAGAACAAGTATTTGATACACTGCTGATTTTTCAGGTTTTCCCACTTGCAAAGCATGTAAAAGACTGTAATTTTTAATCATAGGTACTCTTCAACTGTGAGTGATGGAATCTAAAACAAAAATCCAGAAAAATACATTGTATGATTTTTAAGTAATTAATTTCCATTTTATTGTGTGAAATAAGTATTTGATACACCAGAAAAAGAAACTTAATATTTGGTACGGAAACCTTTGTTTGCAATTACAGAGATCAGACGTTTCCTGTAGTTTGCACACACTGCAGCAGGGAATTTGGCCCACTCCTCCATACAGATCTCCTCCAGAGCCTTCAGGTTTCATGGCTGTCGCTGGGCCACACGGACTTTAAGCTCCCTCCAAAGATTTTCTATTGGATTCAGGTCTGGAGACTGGCTAGGCCACTCCAGGACCTTAAGATGTTTCCTACGGAGCCACTCTTTAGTTGCCCTGGCTGTGTGTTTTGGGTTGTTATCATGCTGGAAGACCCAGCCACGACCCATCTTCAGTTCTCTTACTGAGGGAAATAGGTTGTTGGCCAAAATCTCATGATACATGGCCCCATCCATCCTTCCCACAATACTGTGCAGTCGTCCTGTCCCCTTTGCAGAAAAGCATCCCCAAAGAATGATGTTTCCACCGCCATGCTTCACGGTTGGGATGGTGTTCTTGGGGTTGTACTCATCATTCTTCTTCCCCCAAACATGACGAGTGGAGTTTAAACCAAAAAGTTCTATTTTTGTCTCATCAGACCACATGGCCTTCTCCCATTCTCTCCTCTGGATCATTCAGATGGTCATTTGCAAACTTCAGACGGGCTTTGACATGCGTTGGCTTGAGGAAGGGCACCTTGCGTGCACTGCAGGATTTTAATCCTTGACGGCGTAGAGTGTTACTGATTGTTTTCTTTGAGACTGTGGTCCCAGCTCTATTCAGGTCATTGACCAGGTCCTGCCTTGTTGTTCTGGGCTCATTCCTCACCTTCCTCAAGATCATTGATGCTCCACGAGGTGAGATCTTGCATGGCGCCCCAGACCGAGGGAGATTTTCCGTTATTTTGCATTTCTTCCATTTTCTAATAATTGCACCAACAGTTGTTGCCTTCTCACCAAGCTGCTTGCCTATTGTCCTGTAGCCCATCCCAGCCTTGTGCAGGTCTACAGTTTTATCCCTGATGTCTTTACACAGCTCTCTGGTCTTGGGCATTGTGGAGATGCTGGAGTCTGACTGATTGAGTGTGTGGACAGGTGTCTTTTATACAGGTAACGAGTTCAAACAGGTGCAGTTAATACAGGTAATGAGTGGAGAACAGGAGGGCTTCTTAATGAAGAAATAACATGTCTGAGAGCCAAAATTCTTACTGGTTGATAGATGATCAAATACTTATTTCACACAATAAAATGGAAATTAATTATTTGAAAATCATACAATGTATTTTTCTGGATTTTTGTTTTAGATTCTCTCACTCACAGTTGAAGAGTACCTATGATAAAAATTACAGTCTTTTACAATGCTTTGCAAGTAAAAGGAAAATTTAGAGCAGTTAATTCACCTTGAATCCCAGAAAAAAAGACACTAAAAGAACATTTTTTCATACATACATTATCTTCCACTTATTCATCTACAAAGGTTGCGAGGGGGGATTGGGGGGTCCACTGTCCATCCAGGGGAGAACGTTTCAGACGCTGGGCAGATACACCCAGGACAGGGTGCCAATCTATCGCTGGGCACACACTCACACAAACACACTCTGAATGGGGCAATTTAGAGAACACACACACTCACACAGTGACATACACTATATGGGGCAATTTAAAGCATTTAATTTACCTCGAGTCCATGTATCTGCTCAAAGCCCGACACGTTCTCCCCTGGATGGGCATGGGGAGATCCCCCAACCCTAGAAGAGGAATGAATGAATGAATAATTTACCCACATTCAGGTTTTTGGACTGTGAAAGGAAACCCACTCAGACATGTGGAGAACCTTAATACCCAATAATGTTACTACTACCTAAATTCATTCATTCATTCATTATCTTCCGCTTTATCCTCTATTAGGTTCGCGGTGGGGTTCCCCATGCCCATCCAGGGGAGAACGTTTCGGGCGCTGGGCAGATACACCCAGGACAGGACGCCAATCTATTGCTGGGCACACACTCACACAGAGACGCACGCATACACACTCTATATGGGACAATAGAAAGGGAGAAAACCTGAGAACCCGGAGGAAACCCACGCAGACATGGGGAGAACATGGAAACTCCACCCAGATGGGGATTCGAACCGGGAATCCCTAGTGCTGAGAGGAGAACATGCTAACCACTAAGCCACCGTGCCGCCCTTAAATTCATTAATTCATTAATTTATTCATTCATTTATTGTCTTCCAATTAATTCTCTGAGTTGTGGGGGGGGGGGTTCCCCATGCCCATCCAGGGTAGAAAATTTTGGGCGCTGGGCAGATACACCCAGGACAGGATGCCTGTCACATTGCTGGGCACACACTCACTCACAGATTATTGGGGGCAATTTAGATAGGGGCAATATTTTTGGACTGTAGAACACCTGAGAGGCAAACGTGCTAACCACAACTGCACCGTGCCGTCCCGAGAGTGTGCCCAGCGATGGATTGACGCCTGTCCTGGGTATATCTGCCCAGCGCCCCTGGATGGGCATGGGTAATCCCCTGAGACCCTGAACCCTCATATATGACCTCGTAGATGAGATGAGAAATTGCCTCCTGAGATGTTCTTCATCACTTTGCAGGTTGGACATGTGCAGAGAGTGTCTCTGGTTCCGGAGAAGATGCACGAGATGAAGACTCTGAGTCTGAAGCCTCTGCTCTTCGGTGATTATCTGTGTGTGACGGACGGCTTGTTGTTTAAACGTGCGTGACCGAAACGTCTGAACGTCATCAGACTGTTGTGTGTTTGTGCTGTGGACCGTTCAGAGATCCCGGACTTCCTGTCGGAGAGGGAGTGCGCCGTGGTGATGCGTCTGGCTCAGCTGAAGGGGCTGGTGGAGAGTCAGGTGATGGTGCCGGAGGGGCAGGACGAGCTGAATCAGCAGCTCAACCTCAGCGCAGAGGAAATCTTCCACTTACTCGACCTCAACCAGGACGGTCAGCTGCAGCCACACGAGGTGTGTATGTGTGTGTGTACATATATGTGTGTGTGTGTGTGTGTGTGTGTGTGTGTGTGTGTGTGTATTAGGGGTGAGCTGCAATATTCGCTGATTCGACGATTCGATTCGGAGAACCATAATCGACTATGAACCTCATAGTCGAATGTATCATTTTGACCACATGGGGGTGCCCATGGCTGCTGCTAAGCATTAGTTTTTACATGAAATGTCTTTGTTTTCGTTATATATATAGCCTTTTGTCAAATAAAATCATCCTAATTTCTGTTAATATTTTTTTTTAAATGATGTGTGCGCTTTAACAATAGGCTACACATTAATAAAGCAAGTAAAATATTTTTAAAAAATGCACGCTTTTTAAAAAACCACGCTTATAGCGCCATCTTGTGGTGAAATTTTAACTGATTCAACTATCAGTCGACTATAGGGAAAATCTGACGAATCAGATTCGACTATGAAAATCCTTAGTTGAAGACACCACTAGTGTGTATGTATGTGTGTTTGTGTGTGTATGTGTATGTGTGTGTGTATGTATGTGTGTGTGTGTGTGTGTGTGTGATATGAGAATGTGATGACTTTGCTACAAAACATTAAAAAAAAAAGAAACAAAAACTTGTTTTTTTTTTTCCGGATTCTCCAGTTTCCTCCCACAGTTCAAAAACATGGATTCAAGGTGATTGTGCTGCTCTAAATTGCCCCATATTGTGAGTTAGTGTGAGTTAGTTGGTGCCCCCCACACACATATTACCAAAACACTTTGTGGGGACACTACTTTGTGGGGACACTACCGAAACTCTTTGTGCAATTTAGAGCAGCACCATGAATCCCTGCTTTTGGACTGTGGGAGTAACCCGGAGGAATCCCATGAGGACACAGGGAGAACATGGAAACGCCAGCCAGATTGGGATTCGAGCCGGGAATCCCTAGCGCTGAGAGGAGAACGTCCTAACCACCGCAATATCACCCCATGTATAAGTTCATTTATCTTCCACTTTCGTCCTCTACCAAAGTGCGCTCTAGTGTAAAGGTGATTCAACTGCTTCAAATTGCCCCAAATAGTGTTTGATTTAGTGTGTGTGGGGCGTCAATCCATCCCTGGGCACACTCACTAGAGTGCACTTTGGAAAAGGATTAAAGTGGGGCGATGGCGCGGTGGTTAGAATGCCTGCCTCTCAGTGCTGGGGGTCTTGGTTCGAGTCCTGATCTGGGTGGAGTTTCCATGTTCTCCACGTGTCCTCATTGGTTTTCTCCGGGTGCTCCGGTTTCCTCCCACAGTCCAAAAACATGGATTCAAAGTGATTAAGCTGCTCTAAATTGCCCCATGTAGTGTTTGATTGAAAGTGTGCCCAGTGATGGATTGGCGCCCCACATACACTAACTCAAACACTATATGCGGCAATTTAAAGCAGCTCAATCACCTTTAAACTAGAACACACTTTGGAAAAGGGTTAAAATAGGGCGAGGGTGCAGTGGTTAGAACGTCCCCATTTCAGTGCTTGGGATCCAGGTTTGAATCCCAATCTGGGTGGAGTTTCCATGTTCTCCCCATGTCTGCGTGGGTTTCCTCTGGGTTCTCCGGTTTCCTCGCATAGTCCAAAAACATGGATTCAAGGTGATTGAACTGTTCGAAATTGCCCCATATAGTGTTTGCATTAGTGTGTATGTGGGGCATCAATCCATCCCTGGACACACTCACTCAAACACTATATGGGGGCAATTTATACTAGAATGCACTTTGAAAAAGGATTAAAGTGGGGCGATGGTGCGGTGGTTAGAACGCCTGCCTCTCAGTGCTCTCGAGTCCTGATCTGGGTGGAGCTTCCATGTTCTCCACGTGTCCTCATTGGTTTCCACCGGGTGCTCCGGTTTCCTCCCACAGTCCAAAAACATGGATTCAAGGTGATTAAGCTGCTCTGAATTGCCCCATGTAGTGTTTGACTGAAAGTGTGCCCAGTGATGGATTGGCGCCCCACATACACTAACTCAAACACTATTTGCGGCAATTTAAAGCAGCTCAATCACCTTTAAACTAGAACACACTTTGGAAAAGGGTTAAAATAGGGCGAGGGTGCAGTGGTTAGAACGCCCCCATTTCAGTGCTTGGGATCCAGGTTTGAATCCCAATCTGGGTGGAGTTTCCACGTTCTCCCCATGTCTGCGTGGGTTTCCTCTGGGTTCTCCGGTTTCCTCCCACAGTCCAAAAACATGGATTCAAGGTGATTGAGCTGTTTGAAATTGCCCCATATAGTGTTTGTATTAGTGTGTATGTGGGGCATCAATCCATCCTGGACACACTCACTCAAACACTATATGGGGGCAATTTATACTTTAAACTAGTGTGCACTCTAGGAAAGCTTATGAATGAACCTTTTTATTAAGTTAGTTGATGGCGTGGTGGTTAGCATGTTCACCTCTCAGCACTGGGGCTCCAGGTTTGAATCCCGATCTGGGTGGAGTTACGTGATTTATTCACAATAATACACAACCTCGAGTGTCTTACTGTTTAAATGGTTACAAACACACTAATAAAAAACAAGGTTTAATTGATAAATGTATTCATCAAATTCATTCAGCCATTAATAATCTGGTGTTCCATGACTTAATCTAGTCTGGATATTAAAGTGAAAAGAGTAATTTATATCTCTAACTTTCAAATACCGCCATCTAGTGGCTGAATTACAGAACCCACTTTATAGAATACATCGGAAAAATAATGTATTTTATAAAATTGGTAGGGCGGTTAGTACAGTGGCTTAGTGGTTAGCACGTTCTCCTCTCAGCGCTAGGGATTCCTGGTTCGAATCCCAATCTGGGTGGAGTTTCCATGTTCTCCCCGTGTCCACGTGGGTTTCCTCCAGGTTCTCCGGTTTCCTCCCACAGTCTAAAAACATGGATCAAGTCAACTGAATTCTCCAAATTGCCCCATATAGAGTGTGTGTGTATATCTGTGTGTAACTGAGTGTGCCTAGTGATAGATTGGCATCCTGTCCTGGGTGGAACTGCCCAGCGCCCGAAACGTTCTCCCCTGGATGGGCATGGGGAACCCCCCCACGACCCTAGAGGATAAAGTGGAAGATAATGGATGGAGAGATGGTTTTATGTCTAATCAGTAGAGCACTATGTTGCTGTGAAGAAGGTTGAGCACTTAATTTAAAATCATCAGAATCGATTGTTTATGTCTGTTAACTGTCAGTAACTTTTTCTTGTTGCTGTAACTGATAACGGACGGTTTGCCGTTTTTGTGACGTCTTATCACATGCTGCTTATTTCTGATTGGCCAGATCTTGACGCATTCCAGAGTGAGAGATGGAATCTGGCTGACTTTGGAGAACCTGAAGGAGATCTACTCTGGACTCAAGGCTGATCAGGATGGGAATGGTACAGTTCCTGGTTCTTCATCCCTCTTATTCCAGATTAAAGACGGTTACTGAGCTGCTTGGGTTATAATGAAAGTGTAAATAATGAAAATTATAAGTGAGTTATAATGAAAATGACGGTTAGCATGTTCAAGTGCGAATTTAAGCAATTTATAGAGCGCTTTTTACAACAGCACATTTTCACAAATCAGCTTTACAGAATGAAAAGACTTTAAACCCCCAAAGAGCAAGCCGAAGCGACAGTGGCAAGAAAAAAACTCCCTGTTGTGTTGTTATTTTAAGGAAGAAACCTTGTGAGGACCAAGACTCAGTGGGGGTCTCATCCTCCTTGAGCGGCCGGGCAGCATCAACAGTGTAGGACAGCCATGTACAGATTGTGTGGTGATCAGGTGACCCGTATTTAATAATTGGAAAACTATATAAGTCCATTACGGGCATCCTGCAGGACTGCCAGTCCAATAGAAATCCAGGTTCCATCCAGTAATCATCGTAGCCGCAGAGCTTCAGCAGAACCATGGATGAAGATCTGACTACACCTCCAGGAAATTAGCAATACCTCAAAAGAAACATAATAAAACGCAGCAATTAAATAATAACCTGAGTTTGATTGACACAGTACAGCATGTTCTCCTCAGTGCAGCCCAATCTGGTGAAGTTTTAATGTTCTTGCTGCATCTGTATGGGATTTTTCTGTGTTCTCTGGTTGCCTCCCACAGTCCAAAAACATGTATTCAAGGTGAATTGGCCCCATATATTAGGTGAGCGAGTGTGT
This sequence comes from Corydoras sp. C115, assembly GCA_019802505.1. Taxonomy (NCBI): domain Eukaryota; kingdom Metazoa; phylum Chordata; class Actinopteri; order Siluriformes; family Callichthyidae; genus Corydoras; species Corydoras sp. C115. The sequence goes on from JAFMOC010000252.1 coordinate 301,172, forward strand.
GTCTCGTGATGGATGGCTGCCCTGTCGTGGGTGTATGTTCTCCCCTGGATGGACATGGGGAACCCCCTACGATGCTAGTAGAGGATTAAGCGTAATAAAAGGAAATATGATGAAAAGTTAATTTAGGAGGTACAGTGACTTAGTGGTTAGCACGTCTGCCTCTTAGTGTTGGGGATTCAGGTTTGAATCCCGATCAGGGTGGAGTTTCCATGTTCTTCCAGTGTCTTTGTGAGTGTTCTCCAGGTTCACCGGTTGCCTCCCACAGTCCAAAAACATGGATTCAAGGTGAATTGAATGCTCTACATTGCCCCTTTTTAGTGTGTGTGTGTCTGTGTGTGTCTGTGTGTGTCTGTGTGAGTGAGTGTGTGCCCAGTGATGGATTGGCACCCTCTCCTGGGTGTATCTGCCCAGCGCCCGAAATGTTCTTCCCTGGATGGGCATGGGGAACCCCCTCAGTAGACATTACATACATTACATTATCATTTACATTCAGTCATTTAGCAGACGCTTTTATCCAAAACGACTTACAAATAAGAACATTACAAGTCAGAAGTATGTAGAAAACCAACTGTACTTTAAATTCATCAAACCTGATTGTTATTCGATGCTGCGGCCTTCCCCACTCCCCCCCCCCTTTTTTTCTTTATTTTTTCTTTTTTTCTCTACAACAGGTATTTGTTAAAGAGATGCGTCTTCAGTAGTTTCTTAAAACTGTTTAGTGATTCTGCCTTACAGACAGAGTTGGGAAGAACGTTCCACCATTTTGCAGTGGTAAACGCCACGGAGTGAGAATGAGCTCCTCGGTGAGGTGGAATCGCCAGGCGGCAATCATCACTGGAGCGAAGTGAACGAGTCGGAGTATATTTTGAAAAGATAGAGTGAAGGTAGGAGGGGGAAAATGGTTCTGTAGGCCAGAGTCAGTGATTGTACTGAATGCGAGCAGCTACAGGGAGCCAATGGAGGGAAGTGAGTAATGGAGTGACATGAGTTTGCTTGGGCTGGTTAAACACGAGTCGGGCTGCAGAGTTTTCAATTAGTTGAAGAGGTCTGATTGTGTAAGCTGGGATACTGTCAAGTAGCGCATTGCAATAATCAAGCCGGGATAGGACTAGGGCTTGAACAAGCAGTTGGGTAGCATGATCAGTCAAGAAGGGTCTGATCTTCCTTATGTTGTAAAGAAGGAATCTACAGGAACGGGACATTTTGATCACATGATCAGAGAGTTTAAGGTTGGAGTCTATTGTGAAACCAAGGTTCCGGACCGAATCGGTTGGGGAGATTGTGGAGCCATCAATTTGGAAGGTCAGGTTGTGATGGATTGAGGGTTTAGCTGGGATAATGAGAAGCTCTGTTTTTTCTAAGTTTAATTTGAGATGACGGGCCTTCATCCAAACAGATATGTCGGTGAGGCATGCAGATACCCGATTTGAGATGGTGGTGTCGTCAGGGGCAAAAGACAAATTAAGATGAGTGTCATCAGCATAGCAGTGGTAAGAGAAACTATGCGCCTGGATGACTGTGCTCAGTGATGTCATGTATAGTGATAGGAGGAGAGGACCGAGTACAGAGCCCTGAGGCAGACCAGTGTGTACTTGGTGAGAGTTAGAGATCTCCCCATTCCATGAGACTTTGAAGGTCCTTCCTGTGAGATAAGATCGAAACCATTTAAGTGTCATACCAGAAAAGCCTAATTCAGCTAGAGTGGACAGTAGAATCTGATTTTACTGTATCAAAAGCTGCAGCAAGGTCTAACAAAATGAGGACCGAGGATTGATATTTGGCTTTGGCAGATTTAAGTGCGTCAATCACAGAGAGCAATGCAGTCTCCGTGGATTGACCACATCTAAAACCGGACTGATTGGGATCAAGGAGATTATTCTGATTAAGAAATTTGGAGACCTGTGTGGATACCACCCGTTCAAGTGTTTTAGACAGGAAAGGTAAAAGAGAAACAGGTCTGTAGCTCTTGACCAAATTTGGGTTGAGCGTAGGTTTTTTGAGTAGGGGTTTGACTATGGCCTGTTTGAAACAATTTGGAAAAGTCCCAGACATGAGAGAGGAGTTAATGATGTGTGTGAGAGCTGGTGTGATGGAGGAGGCGATGGATTGAAGAAGGTGGGATGGAATGGAGTCAAGGGGGCAAGTAGTTGGGTTACTGGCAAGAAGAATTTTGCAGATGTCAGATTCTGTGACAGGGGAGAAGGAGGAGAGGGTTGGATGGCTGGATGTGTGAGATGTAGTGTTGTGGAAATGGTGAGTATGAAAGAGTTTGCTGATGCCCTCAATCTTTTCTGTAAAAAAGGTTGCAAAGACATCAGCTGACAGAGAAGTGTTAGGAGGGGGAGAGGGAGGAGCTAGTAGTGAGTTGAAGGTACTGAATACGGTGCGGGCATCTGAGATGCATGTTACCTTGGACTGGAAGAACAAGGATTTAGCAGTAGTTACATCCTTCGAGAAAGTGGCAAGTGAGGACTGGTATGTTTCTAAATCTGAAGACAGACCAGACTTACGCCATTTTCTTTCGGCGGAATGAAGAGAAGTACGTTGTGTCCGAAGCGTCTCCGTGAGCAAGGGACTGGACGGAGAATTGTGTGTTTTCCTGGTGGATTTTGGACAGACCTGATCAAGATATGAAGCCAAGGTGGAGCAGAATGTGATTGATGCAGTGTTGGTTTCAAGGGTTAAGAAGTTACTGATGCTAGGAAGGGCATCTGTAACCAAGTCGGCAAAGAGTGTATTAGAGAGAGTGCTAAGATTGTGACGTACCTGAGATGTTTTACTGATGATCACGGGAGGAGGTGGAAGAGAGACAGAGAACTGTATGAAGAAGTGGTCTGATTCATGAAGTGGAGTGATGTGAAGTGTATGTCCGAAGAGAGACATGAGCGTGTCATGATGAGGTCGAGCTGGTTGCCAGCCCGGTGGGTAGCTGAGGTGCGGAGTAGATGGAGGTCCAGGCTGGAGATAAGATCAAGAAACTCAGTGGTGTACGGTCGGTCTAAGTGAATGTTGAAATCATCGAGGACAACAAGAGGACAACCATCATCTGGGAGAGATGATAATAACATATCGAATTCCTCGACGAAGTTATCTAGTTGACCTGGGGGGCGATTGATGACAAGAAAATGACATTTAACCGGTTCAGTGATTGTCAGTGCATGGAATTCGAATGAGACAGTGTTTGTTAAAAGTGTAAGAGGAGAGAATTTGCATTTGTGGGTAATAAGCAAACCTGTACCACCTCCTCTTTTGACGATACGAGGAGAGTGAGAGAAGTGGAAGTTCGTTGAAAGGGCAGCTGGTGTCGCGGAATTCTCGGGACAAATCCACGTCTCAGTGAGGGCTACAACCTGAAGACCAGCAAGAGCCGCAAAAGCAGGAATGAAATCTGATTTCTTGGTGGCTGACTGACAATTCCATAGTCCTGCAGAGAAGGTGAAGGACTCGCTTGTATTCACCTGCTGCAGAGTTCGCAGTGTGCAATGGTGCGCCTTCTCCTCTGAGGAAAGGAGCGTCTGTGTGAGGAGGAAATGACAGGGTTGAACTGAAAACACATGCTGAAGAGAAAGGTGTGAATGGATAAGAAAATGGATTGACTACTTCGAGACTACTTAGTTGCCTTGTCGTTGTCCTTGCTCAGTGGACTCGCACAGGTAGACTCGCAGGTCTTTTCACGAAGAGGTCTTCACACGAGAGGCGGAACGCGAGAGGCTGTCGCTTCCGCTGTCGCTTCGCTGTCGCGTCAGCCTATCTACAATTCTTAAATAGCCCGGATAAAACTAGCTCACGCCCCCTCCGGAACAATCAGACGTTCAACGCAAGGTGCAAATAGGCAGTAGACCGAAACTAGAACTGAAACCAGTTATTCTATATACAGTTATATCCTAACTAACCGACAGTAGTTTTAATATCTAACAACAAGAACGCCCAAACAGACTATTCAATTTAACAACGATTAGGATAAAATATGGGTATTACCGTGACTCTAGGGGTGCCGATGCACAGATCTACGATGTGCAACAGGTTATTCAAAGCTACAGCAGTTACTTCCTACAACGCCTGACTTGTAGAGAATACCAAGCGGACGATAATGAGATTAAATTTACATGATGGTTAATATGGGCCAATTGATACTAATAAATATTTTGAACTCTTTTAATCCATCCATCCATTATCTTCCACTTTATCCTCTATTAGGGTCGCGGAGGGTTCCACATACCCATCCAGGGGAGAACGTTTCGGGTACTGGGCAGATAGACCCAGGACAGGGCGCCAATCTATCGCTGGGCACACACTCACTCACTCAAACACACTCTATATGAAGCAATTTGGAGAACTCAATTGACTTGATCCATGTGTTTAGACTGCGGGAGGAAACCGGAAAACCCGGAGGAAACCCAAGTGGACACGGGGAGAACATGGAAACTCCACCCAGATTGGGATTCGAACCGGGAATCCCTAGTGCTGAGAGGAGAACATGCACAATTCTTTTGCTCATTGCTTAAAATTCATTCATTCATTATCTCCCGCTTTATCCTCTATTAGGGTCGCGGTGGGGTTCCCCATGCCCATCCAGGGGAGAACGTCTCGGGCGCTGGGCAGATAGACCCAGGACAGGGCGCCAATCCATTGCTGGGCACACACTCACTCACACAGACACACTCTATATGAAACAATTTGGAGAACTCAATTGACTTGATCCATGTTTTTGGACTGTGGGAGGAAACCGGAGAACCCGGAGGAAACCCACGCAGACACGGGGAGAACATGGAAACTCCACTCAGATTGGGATTCAAACCGGGAATCCCTAGTGCTGAGAGGAGAACAAGTCTTTTGCTCATTGCTTAAAATTATTAAATGAATCTATATTTACAAAATACAATAATTAGAAGTAATTACTTTGGCTCCTACATGTGTATTCATGTGTTTCCTACAGGTCTCTTGAGTTTAGAGGAGTTTCGGCAGCTAAGCAGCAATGCGTTCCAGCGTTTCCTTCTCCAGCAGGGGGTGAACAGGACGCAGCTGGTGAGGAACAGCAGACACACATGGTTGTACCAGGGTCAGGGAGCTCATCAGGTTCTCCAAGATCTCCGTAACAGGTAAGCCATCAGACAACTATCGGCTCTCGGTGTGGGGGGCATAGAGCCCCGAGCGACCATGTGACGAAGGAATGTTTGGAAAGCCTTTTTAATTTGCATATTTAAGGTGCTGATCTTTATCTGCAGATTACTGTACAACTGTATATCCACCTCTGATTAATATCCACCTTCAGATCAGAGATAGATGAATTATAGATACATACCAGAAGATGTTCCACCCTGAGCAACATAGTTAAACAAAAAAAACTATATATACAAACCCTAGTCTAGTAATTAGAATATCAAGGAAAATTTATTAATTTCCAGAATTTCATTCAAAAATTTTTAAAACTATCATAGATTATAGATTCAGGACCCAGAATTTAAATGATTTCAAGTGTTTATTTGTTGTTACTTGGTCCTGGTATGATTTATTAGTCATTTGTGAACATCTGGTGCAGCTGTGTTTCATCATGAGACCAACCCTTACATGTTTAAAAACCCGTCCTTCCCTGTGTTTAGTGTTGGAACATTGTTTAATGTTCCATAAAAAATGGCTGTTTTTAACCCGGTGTCTTCTGCATTAAAGACTAACTTTGAACCACCTACGGTTTTGGATTCTGACTTTTTAAGCCATGGCTTGGCTTGAAAGGACAGAGTCGTTACATAACATAATTTTTTTTTTACATAATTTGGGCTTCCAATAATTATTTTTAATAATAAAAAAATATTATATATAAATATCTAAATCATTTTTTACCTATTATTCTTTCCATAATTTGGGCTTTTTTTGCCCATAATTTGGGCTTTTGTCTCTGCAAAATTTGGGCTGATTTCTCTACAGTTCTGTTTTGAATTCCTGTTTTCGGGGGTTTTTATGAGTTGGAATCCCAAATTATGTAAAAATAAACAAATGAAAACTTGAAATCTTTTAAATTGCAAACCTGCATCCATGACAGTTTAACTTTTTGAATGGAATTAAGGAAATGAATCAACGTTTTCACGGTCTGTATATACTCACCATCCACTTTATTAGGTACACTATCATAATTGATGAATGTATGTGCCCTTTATCAAAAAACAAACTATACACACTTTATTTGGTAACGTCATAAGGCTTTTGAAAACCCACCGGAAAATGTTTGTTTAGTTAACCATCAATACAGCTAATGAATACTCTTTGGCCACTTTATTAGGTACACTATGATGATTCTTAGTACTGTAGTGATACTGATGTGGTGCTGTGTTAGTGTGTTGCGAACTTCTGGACCTGTATCCTGTATGCAACTTCCTGTGATCACTGATGTCGAACTATGACTGCAACTAACATAATAAATAACAAAATAATTGATTAATCGGTAGATTATTTTTCAGATTAATCAATGAATCGGATAAAAAATTATTTCCATGTCTTTATTTGGAAACAGAACATTAAATAACATAGCAAAGCATTGATTACTAAAATTAAATATTAATAGATTAAATTAAATAAAATGTACTAATAAATTAAAATAAAATAAATTTAAAATAAAGAATGCACTGGCAAGAAGAATCTCCTTGAGAGGGGCTGGACTCTGTTCTTTTCTGGAGTTGCCCATGGTGAGAGGCGTCGGGCAGGTGTGGGCTTTCTCGTGGCCCCCCGGCTTGACGCGTGCATGTTGGAGTTTTCTCCGGTGGACGAGAGGGTAGCTTCCCTACGCCTTCGGGTTGGGGAACGGGTACTGACTGTTGTCTGCGCTTATGCGCCGAACGGCAGTTCAGAGTACCCAGCCTTCTTGGAGTCCGTGGGGGGGGTACTGGAAAATGCTCCCCCTGGAGACTCTGTAGTCTTACTGGGGGACTTCAACGCTCACGTGGGCAATGACAGTGAGACCTGGAAAGGTGTGATTGGGAGGAACGGCCTCTCTGATCTGAACCCGAGTGGTGTTCAGTTGTTGGACTTCTGTGCAAATCACGGTTTGTCCATCACGAACACCATGTTCGAGCACAAGGGTGTCCATAAGTGCACATGGCGCCAGGATGCCCTAGGCCGCAGTTCAATGATCGACTTTGTAGTGGTGTCATTGGACTGGCGGCCATGTGTTTTGGACACTCGGGTGAAGAGAGGAGCTGAGCTGTCAACTGATCACCACCTGGTGGTGAGTTGGATCAGATGGCGGGGGAAGATGCCGGTCAGACCAGGCAGACCTAAACGTATAGTGAGGGTTTGCTGGGAACGTCTGGCAGAAGAACCCGTCAGACAGATGTTCAACTCTCACCTCCGTCAGAGCTTCAACCACATTCCGGGGGAGGTGGGGGACATTGAGCCTGAATGGGCCATGTTCCGTTCCTCCATTGTTGAGGCGGCGGACAGGAGCTGTGGTCGAAAGGTAGTCGGTGCCTGTCGTGGCGGTAACCCTCGAACACGGTGGTGGTCACCCCGTGTAAGGGATGCCGTCAAGCTGAAGAAGGAGTCCTATCAGGCATGGTTGGCTTGTGGGACTCCAGAAGCAGCTGACCGGTACCGACAGGCCAAGCGATTTGCGGCTTCGTGCGTCGTGGAGGCAAAAACCCGGGTGTGGGAGGAGTTCGGTGAGACTTTGGAAAGTGACTTTCGGTCGGCTCCTAGAAGATTCTGGCAAACTGTCAGGCGACTCAGGAGGGGAAAGCAGTGTGCCACCAACACAGTATATAGTGGAGGGGGTGCACTGTTGACTTCGACTGGGGACGTCATTAGGCGGTGGAAGGAATACTTCAAGGACCTTCTCAATCCCACCAATATGCCCTCCGGAGAGGAGGCAGAGTCAGAGGACCCGGGGGGAGGCTTGTCCATCACTGTGGCTGAAGTCGCTAAGGTAGTCAGAGGGCTCCTTGGTGGCAGGGCTTCTGGGGTGGATGAGATCCGCCCGGAGTTCCTCAAAGCTCTGGATGTTGTGGGGCAGTCTTGGCTGACGCGCCTTTTCAACATTGCATGGTCATCGGGGGCAGTGCCTCTGGACTGGCAGACGGGGGTGGTGGTGCCTCTTTTTAAAAAGGGGGACCGGAGGGTGTGTTCCAATTACAGGGGAATTACACTCCTCAGCCTCCCCGGCAAAGTCTATGCAGGGGTACTGGAGAAGAGAGTCCGACTGATAGTCGAACCTCGGATCCAGGAGGAGCAGTGTGGTTTTCGTCCTGGTCGTGGAACACTGGACCAGCTCTTCACTCTCTCCAGGATCCTTGAGGGTTCATGGGAGTTTGCCCAACCAGTCTACATGTGCTTTGTAGATCTGGAGAAGGCTTTCGACTGTGTCCCTCGGGGTATTCTGTGGGAGGTGCTTCGTTAGTATGGGGTACATGGCTCCTTACTACGGGCCATTCAGTCCCTGTATTTGCGAAGCAGGAGCTTGGTTCGCATGGCCGGCAGTAAGTCGGACTGGTTTCCAGTGAGGGTTGGACTCCGTCAGGGCTGTCCTTTGTCACCGGTTCTGTTCATAATTTACATGGACAGAATTTCTAGGCGCAGCCAGGGGATGGAGGGTGTCCGGTTTGGTGATCTGAGGATCACGTCGCTGCTGTTTGCAGACGATGTGGTCCTGTTAGCATCATCAGGCTGTGAACTTCAGCTCTTACTGGATCGGTTTGCAGCTGAGTGTGAAGCGGCCGGGATGAGAATCAGCACCTCCAAATCTGAGGCCATGGTTCTCAGCCGGAAAAGGGTAGAGAGTCCTCTCTGGGTCAAGGATCAGATCTTGCCTCAAGTGGAGGAGTTTAAGTATCTCGGGGTCTTGTTCACGAGTGATGGGAAGATGGAGCGTGAGATTGACAGACGGATCAGCGCGGGGTCAGCAGTGATGCGGACCCTATACTGGTCTGTTGTGGTAAAGAAGGAGCTGAGCCACAAGGCAAGGCTCTCGATTTACCAGTCGATCTACGTTCCAACCCTCACCTATGGTCATGAGCTTTGGGTAATGACTGAAAGAACAAGATCGCGAATACAAGCGGCCGAAATGGGTTTTCTCCGCAGGGTGGCAGGGCTCTCCCTTAGAGATAGGGTGAGAAGCTCGGTCATCCGGGAGAGACTCGGAGTGGAGCCGCTACTCCTCCGCATCGAAAGGAGCCAGTTGAGGTGGTTCGGGCATCTGGTAAGGATGCCTCCTGGGCGCCTTCCTAGGGAGGTGTTCCAGGCAAGTCCGGCTGGAAGGAGACCCCGGGGAAGACCCAGGACACGCTGGAGGGATTATATCTCTCAGCTGGTCTGGGAACGCCTCGGGGTTCCCCCAGTCGAGCTGGTGGAGGTGGCTGGGGCGAGGGAGGTCTGGGTCTCCCTACTTCGGTTGCTGCCCCCGCGACCCGAACCCCGGATAAGCGGAAGATAATGGATGGATGGATAAAATAAAGAAAAATAAGTGCATTGCTGATGCAAACACTGCATACAAACTGACTCACTTCCATAGGGTGCAGTTTGCCTTTTAAAGCCAGGAAGAGAGAGCTCGACATGAGCATGAGAACACAAACTTTTACACTGTTTACAACGAGTATAAAATAAAATTGTAATACGGTGATCGTTATATGATGCTGCCCCCCCCCCTTTTTTTTTCTCTAAAACAGGTATTTGTTAAAGAGATGCGTCTTCAGTAGTTTCTTAAAACTGTTTAGTTATTCTGCATTACGGACAGAGTTGGGAAGGTGGTTCCACCATTTTGCAGTGGAGAACATCACAGAGTGAGAATGAGCTCCTCGGTGAAGTGGAACCACCAGGGGGCGATCATCACTGGAGCGAAGTGAACGAGACGGAGTGTATTTTAAAAAGATAGAGTGAAGGTAGGAGGGGGAAGATCCAGAAATGGTTCTGTAGGCCAGAGGCAGTGACTTGTACTAAATGCGAGCAGCTACAGGGAGCCAATGTTCGAACCGTTAATAGTTAATAGTTAAATTTAATAGTCATTATTGGCATGTGGACGGATAGTTTATGTACTGAACAGTGGACTGTGTGGTAAAACGTTCATAGCAGAGTTGTGAAAAGCTTTTCCTTTCACTCTAACGTTGCACTAGGGATTACTTTACACTTTTCACGTTTCGATTGGTCTGGATGTAATTTGCCCCACCCCCCTCTTTCTGTTGCAGAGTCACACGCTTAACACGCCTTCCTTCCTCTTTGGTGGAACTGAGTGAGCCTCTTCAGGTGGTGCGCTACGATAAAGGTGGGCATTACCACGCTCACCATGACAGCGGACCTGTTTACCCCGAGACAACCTGCACACACACTCGCCTGGCAGCCAACTCATCCTCGCCGTTTCAGACGTCCTGCAGGTATTTCAGTGACCGCCGCACAGGCTATTCAAACCACAGAACCTGAAGGAAACCCACACAGACATGGATGGAACATTGAAACTCCACCCAGATCAGGATTCGAACCTGGATGCCCAGTGCTGACAGGCGGACGTGCTAACCACTAAGCCACCCATGAAGGGGGTTCCCTATGCCCATCCAGGGGAGAACTTTTTTGGGCGCTGGGTAGATGCACACCAGTCCATCGTTGGGCACACACACACACACAGGCTTACTGACTATATAGGGGCAATTTAGAGCAATTAACTTAGTAGCCATGTTTTTAAACTGTGGGAAACCGGAGAACCGATGAAAACCCATGTGGACACAGGGAGAACATGGAAACTCCACCCAGAGTGGGATTCAAACCTATAACCACTACACCACCCCTGATAAATATCCATCCATTATCTTCCGCTTCATCCTATATCAGGGTCGTGGGTGGGTTCCCCATGCCCATCCAGGGGAGAACGTTTCGGGCGCTGGACAGATACACCCAGGACAGGGCGCCAATCCATCTCTGGGCACACACTCACTCACACAGACACATACACACTCTATATGGGGCAATTTGGAGAACTCAGTGGACTTGATCCATGTTTTTGGACTGTGGGAGGAAACCGGAGAATCCGGAGGAAACCCACGCGGACACAGGGAGAACATGGAAACTCCACCCAGATGGGGATTAGAACCGGGAATCCCTAGCGCTGAGAGATGAACGTGCTAACCACTAAGCCACCGTGCCGCCCACCCTGATAAGTAATTAATTAAAAATAACCTTTATTGCTGCCTTTTTTTTTTAGAAAAATCAATAGGAACATGTTCTCCCCACAGGGGAATCTGGTGCATATCAGATGCTGATTGGATGAGCACTCATATGCTTTTTTTGGCTTAATAAGCCCAAAGCAAACAAATGAGCTCCAGGTGTTTTGTTGTATCTACAGGTACGTGACGGTACTGTTCTACCTGAACTCTGTTGAAGATGGAGGAGAAACCATCTTTCCTGTAGCAGATAACAGAACCTATGAGGAAGTGGTCAGTCTTCTTGATTTTAGTATTGATTATAGGTTTATAGGTTTTGTGCCGTAGTCTGGAAGCCTTACATAATGTGTGTGTGTGTGTGTGTGTGTTTAAGTGTCTAATTCAAGGTGATGTTGATTTACTGGACACCAGGAAGCACTGTGATAAAGGTAACCTGAGGGTGAAGCCCACCAAGGGGACGGCTGTCTTCTGGTATAACTATCTCTCAGATGGAAAAGGTAATCGAGCTGCGAGTATTTAAATATTTCTAAACACCTGTTTCATTAAGATCTGAAGTTTTTCAAACACTACTTAAATGGAACGTGGTAGCGAAGTGGTTGGGCTGCTAAATCAGCGGTTCTCAAATGGTGGGGTTCTGGACATCCATCCATCCACGTTCTGGACATCCATCCTATATCTTCTGATTTATCCTCTGCTGGGGTCACGGGGGGAGGGGGGTTTGTACTTTTCGGGTGCTGGGTAGATACACCCAGGACAGGGTGCCAATCTATCGCTGGGCACACACTCACTCACACAGACACACTCAATATGGGGCAATTTGGAGAAATCAATTGACCTTGATCCATGTTTTTGGACTGTGGGGGAAAACTGAGGGGCGAACTGAGAGCTGAGAGGCCAACGTGCTAATTACTAAGCCACGGATCACGGATAGCTTGTGAAAAATAAATAAAGTGATCTGTTTTGCCAGTCCTCCACATTTAACCCATCTGTGCATAACACACACACCCACACACACACACACACTGAGTGAAGTGAGCACACATGCCCGGAGCGTTGGCCAGCCCTGTACACTAGGGGTGAGCTGCAATATTCGCTGATTCGACGATTCGATTCGGAGAACCGTAGTCGACTATGAACCTCATAGTCGAATGTACCATTTTGACCACATGGGGGTGTCCATGGCTGCTGCTAAGCATTAGTTTTTACATGAAATGTCTTTGTTTTCGTTATATATATAGCCTTTTGTCAAATAAAATCATCCTAATTTCTGTTAATATTTTTTTTTAATGATGTGTGCGCTTTAACAATAGGCTACACATTAATAGAGCTCCCCCTGCAGTTAGTTGCACATTCCAAAAGCTCTAGAAAAACAAGTAAAATATAAAAAAAATCTTTTTTAAAAACCACGCTTATAGCGCCATCTTGTGGTGAAATTTTAACGGATTCGACTATCAGTCGACTATAGGGAAAATCTGACGAATCAGATTCGACTATGAAAATCCTTAGTTGAAGACACCTTTACTGTACACATCGTCCGGTGAACAATTGGGGTCAGGTGACTTGCTCAAGGGCACTTCAGCCGTAGTACTTGCTGTGACCGGGAACTGAACTCCGGACAAGTAAATTCAGGGTGAAGTAAATTGGAATTGAATTCATATATTTATATATAGAAACTTCATCCAGGACAGGGTGCCAATCTATCGCTGGGCACACACTCACTCACACAGACACCCACTATATGGGGCAATTTGGATAATGCAGTTGACCTTGATCCATGTTTTTGGACTGTGGAAGGAAACCGGAGAACCCGGAGGAAATGGAAAATCCACCCAGATTGGGATTGTAACCGGGAATCCCTAGTGCTGAGAGGAAAACATGCTAACCACTTAGCCACCATGCTGCCCTATATATATATATATATATATATATATATATATATATATATATATATATATATATATATATATATATATATATTCAGTATTAAACATGATATTTATCTTCTATAAAACGTGTTTTATGGATCATGGCGTCTTTAGAAATACATTAATTTAAATGGAAAAACTATTTTAAAATTTCGATCTGGGTGCAGTTTTCATGTTCTCCCTGTGTCCTTATGGGTTTCCTCCGGGTTCTCCAGTTTCCTCCCACAATCCAAAAACACGGATGAAGGTCAATTCAATTCTCCAAATTGCCCCATATAGAGTGTGTCTGTGTGAGTGAGTGTGCCCAGTGATAGATTGGCGCCCTGTCCTGGGTGTATCTGCCCAGCGGCCTAAACGTTCTCCCCTGGATGGGCATGGGGAACCCCCCACTACCCTAGTAGAGGATAAAAGCGGAAGATAATGGATGGATGGACGATATGGGTGGAGTTTCCATGCCCTCCCTGTGTCCGCGTGGGTTTCCTGCACGTGGTAATGACTACTCCACCGTGCCGCCAAGTAATGTCTAATAACAGTAAGTAAATAGTAAATAATAGTTTGGAAGTTCGGTGGGACTTTGAGAGTTTGAGAGTTTGAGCTGGTGTAGCTATATTCACAAGCACTGTTGCTATTTAAATGATGCAGCCGGAAACAATTGAGTTAGCAATAAGCGTCGCTATGCGCCGTGTGTAGGGTGGAAGATAGTGCCCTAGATCTACTGTACTTAGTCAGTGTGTACTGTTTCCGCAGGTTGGGTGGGCGAACAGGACGAGTACGCGCTGCACGGAGGCTGCGTGGTTAATCGAGGGGTAAAGTGGGTCGCCAACAACTGGATCAACATCGACCCCAACTACCAACGGCAGGCCCGCTACCAGCAGCTGGTTTCCCAGCAGCAAGAGGCGCAGGAGCAGCACGTACACATTCACCAGGACCTGTGAACCGCTTTCTGTACTGTACGTACAGTACGGGAGTCATGGGTAGAACATACACATGTGCAAACACACAGAGATGCAACCCACGATGTGCGAATGCACGGTTTTGCCCAAATTCTGGGTGGTGGCCTTCCGTTGGGAAACTTTCGCAGTTTCTTTTGCACGTTTAGTAGATTGCTGTCGGTGGGAAAGGGGTTATGAAAGGTTCAACCAAAGTTGTATCACTAAACCACTAACACACTCCTGCTTGACTTCCTTAAGCACACAAACACACACACAGTAACACATTCACAGAACACAGTAAGACTTCCGAACCCTAACGCCAACACATGTACATTGGCATGGGGCTGCACAAACCCTGACGGACACACAGTGTTGCCAACTTAACGAATTTGTCGCTATATTTAGCGACTTTTCAGACCCTCTAGCAACTTATTTTTTAAAAAAGCGACTAGCGACAGATCGAGTGGTGTTATTGGAGACTTTTGGTGACTCTGGAATTAGGGCTGCAACTAACGATTATTTTCATAATCGATTAATCGGTCAATTATTCCCCCCCCAAATCGATTATCGAAAGCGACTTACAAATGAGAAAATCACAAGTCGGTAGTTATGAAGAAAACCAGCTACATTGTAGAATTATTAAGTAGGTCAATAAATGTCTGGCTTTATTTACAGTATGAGTTTAAGGCATCCAATTAACCCAAAGACAATTAAACACAAATCTCACACACACTGGCACAATATGTAGCATAGTGTAAAAAAAATACTAAATTACACAAATTTGTGTAGCTGTAATATTCTACCTCATCCCCATCACTCCCATAGAGGGCAGTGTCTTCACTCATATTTTGTCAAAAAATTAAAATGTGAAGCTTGATCATTAATTAGCACCATTAACAAACAAAAACAGCATGAAGCGTGCTCTGCCAGTTCTCATAGTGTTAAGTTGCACCGTTACATTGATTTACTTCAAAACTAAAGAAACTCGGGATGCAGTGATTTACTCTGCTGTTAAGCTTCATCCTCATCGGTGACTCCAGCATGTTTAGTTTCAGGTGGTGGATCATCACCGTGGTGCTCCGTGCAGGTCAAATCATTTTCGCATGTTCCACGTTCTTTATTTGTGTGAAGTGCTGCCGTAGTTTTAATGATTTAAACGGAAACTTTTTTTTTCCTCGTTAGCTTTGTTTCATCTGTACGATATATCAACTTGTTTTGCAGATTCCGCCTCGTTCTGTTTAACCCGCTATTTTAATTCCAGTGTTGTTGAAGCGCTGCAGGTGATTTAAGCGGTTACGACATTGCGAGTAACGCGGAAATCGTATGACCCAACAAATCGATAACGAAATTCGTTATGGACACTTTTCATAATTGATTTTTATCAATTCTTTGTTGCAGCCCTATCTGGGATGAACACATGCTCTTCAGTTACTCCGTTGTCTAACACAACACTCACAGTTAGACCAACACCGCTTTATGCTAGGGTGACCAGACAGACACACAATTACTTTTCACACGTCCCGCAAATTGAGACTGTCCCGCATTGTTATTGAAAGTCAGACTCCAGTTTTGAAATGCCTGTTTTATAATCTGTGTTGTCTGTTACCGGGGGAGAGGCGGGCTGTTTGAATGTCAACCAATCGGGAACTCGGACGCATGTTAAGGGCGCACCCACCAACACAAACAATGCAAATCAGGTCAGAACAGCACCGGCATGCAGCACGAGATCTGGAAAGAGAGGTAAACACGACCCGTGCAGCTGAAAAACCAAAATGCAGCTACAACAAATACTGGGAATCCATCTGCCCCTGGGTGAAACCAGTGTTAGGCGAGTCTTGTGAAGTTTTGTGTGACGTTTGTCTGAGTTATTTTGCCGTTTCACACAGAGGTAAATACTACACAGAAAAAACTACACAGACAATGCGAGACTCACAAAAAACGTGTTGCTCAAATGGAGGTTTCCCAGTCTATGCATGCATTCCTGCTAAAACCCAAACAAGATTCAAACGCAGATAAAGTAACAGCAGCTGAACTAACTAGCGTTTACCACACTGTGAAACACTCCATCATACAGGTTTAAAGCACATTAAAGAACTCTGTTCTGTTTAATCCATCCATTATCTTCCGCTTTATCCTCTACTAGAGTCGCGGTGGGGTTCCCCATGCCCGTCCAGGGGAGAACGTTTTGGGCGCTGGGCAGATACACCCAGGACAGGACGTCAATCTATCACTGGGCACACTCACTCACTCACACAGACACACTCTATAGGGGGCAATTTGGAAAATTCATTTGACATTGATCCATGTTTTTGGACTGTGGGAGGAAACCGGAGAACTGGGAGGAAACCCACGCAGACACGGGGAGAACATGGAAACTCCACCTAGATTGGGATTCGAACCCAATACGAAATACCGTGTATATATATATATATATATATATATATATATATATATATATATATATATATATATATATCACCCTACCCTACTTCACATCCGCACTGCAAATGAACTGCGCATGCACGGAGCCGCCGCAGACTGACCCCGCCCCGTATTTACAGAGCGGGATGTAAATGTAACTGAGTCTTAAGACACAAAAAGAAATGACTGTTTAACTTTAAATTTAAATGTTAACTCACACAGTCTCAGTCAGTCACTCACATTATTCACCATACAGCCGTCACTCAGCTCGTCCACAGTCCGGCTCATCATACAGCCCGGATAACATGGGAGGGTTAAACGTAGACTACTCTCATGATAACATTTAACAACACTGAAAAAACCTGATTCACATAATTTACGTAAAAATTATACAAAATATTAAAGTCATGAAGTTATTTTCAGAAGTGACTCAAAAATAGAAGTTATTTTTTCAAAGGCAACAGAAGTTGTTCATTTGTAGTTCTAACATATTCAGGGTGTTTTTTTATCACTTTTTCTCTTCCACAACGTTATTCCTTTACAAAACATTTATTATGCAAATTAGGCGATGACGTTAGCTACCATAGCGACTTCTGGCTACTTTTAGGGAAACCAATAGCTACTTTGCTTACTGAAGAGTTGGCAACACTGCAGAGACACACAGCACGGCCTGTGACATCACACACATGAACATGCACACAAAAACACATACTCAGCGTTTACTGTGGATAGCTAGGTTTACGAGCACGTTTTGATATCGTATCTTGATTAATACGTTATGTCAGCATGCTGACGTACTTTTTGTTTTAATTTGGGTTTGTAATGTGTCACGGTACACGGTACACGTCGAAATTCGCACATTACGACGATTACAGATTTTGATGGAATGAATGTGTCTAAGAAATAATTTAACGACTAACAATCATAACGATAATTATGCAATATTTATCTTAACGGAAAACATTGGCTTAGTGTTTAGCACGTTGCCTCTCCGCGCTAAGGATCCAGGTTTGAATCCCAATCTGGGTGGAGTTTCCATGTTCTCCTCGTGTCCACGTGGGTTTTTTCCATGTTCTCCGGGTTCCTCCCTCAGTCCAAAAACATGGATTTAAGGTGAATCAGATGCTCTTATTTGTCCCTGTAGTCTGAGTGGCCCCAGGCTCAGGGGTAATGGAGTGTAACAGTGTATGTATTCACACCGGACCGTCACGCCACTGGGTACTGGCCTTGAGTGGCCAGGCAGCATCAACAGTGTAGGACAGCCATGTACAGATTGTGTGATGATCAGGTGACCTGTATTTAACAATTAAAAAGTATATAAGTCCATTGAAGGCGTCCTGCAGGACCGCCAGTCCAATAAAAAGGTTCCATTCAGTAATCATCGTAGCCGCAGTGCTTCAGCAGAATCATGGATGACACCTCCATGAAATTAGCAACACCTCAAAAGAAATAAGCAATAAAAGCAGTTAGAGCTGATAAAACAGCATTTAATTAATAACCTGAGTTTGATTGACACAGTGCAGCATGTGACTCCGGCATCACTGACTAGAGCAGCAGAACTAAAAGGGGCAGATACTGCAGGGTACTTAGTTGAGAGGGCTCCCTTGAACAGCATCATTTCAGTGCCACACCCTCTACTAATGATGAGCTGGATGAAGAGGTGAAATGTACCGACTGATCCCAGATCACCAACCTAACACCACCAACCCTCAGATCTACACCTTTATCTACAGGGAATTAATTAAATGCAACATTAAATTAATGTTTTTTTTTAATCTACTTTTAAAGGTTGATCGTGATTCTGAGTTGCGAACAGTAACTGGAAGGCTATTCCAACGTTGAGGAGCATTGTGGGAGAACGCTCTTCCACCAGCAATCATTTTATTTATTCTAGGAGCTAAAAGTAAACCAGCACCTTGAGATCTGAGCTCGCGTGTTTGATTATACAATTGAATCAGCTCAGTGAGACACTGTGGAGCCTGATGATGTAAAATTTTGTGTTTTTCTTTTACGCTATGCATTTCCAGCTTTGCTAACAGAACGTGCATGCCATGTACAAACATTGTAGCTACTGCAGATGCTTCCAAAATAGTTTGTAGATGCGACAAGCATGGATCACAACAGATTTAACTTCTTTGTTCGGGATCGATTCGTTTTTTTACATCAGATTGTATTTGTATATTGTATACAATATTTATATATTTATTTATTTATTTATTTATTTATTTATTATTATCACCCCTATATTAGCTTCATCTGTTTGTCTGTGTGTCTGGTAAAAAGTTTGCAAATGCATTTTCACCCACTTCCCATTATCCGATTAAGCTGACACATTGCGCAATTGTTCATCGTCGATGACAACACATGAATCAATTAAAAAATGTACCAATTAATTAACTATCCATCTATTATCTTCCACACTATCCTCTACTAGGGTCGCGGGGGGGTTCCCCATGCCCATCCTGGGGAGAAGGGGCGCTGGGTCTATCGATGGGCACACACAAAACAAACACCCTATATATGGGGCAATTTGTAGAAATCACTTGACTTGACCCATGCTTTTAGACTGTGGAAGGAAACCGGAGAACCCGGAGGAAACCCACACGGACACGGAAAACATGGAAACTCCACCCAGATTGGGATTCGAACCGGGGCTGAGAGGTGAACATGCTAACCACTAAGCCAACGTGCCACCCATTAATTAATTTATTTATTTATTTTGTTTTTTTTTATGGATTAATTGCCCCTTTTCTACCTAATGTTATACTCCACAAGCAGAATTAATTTAGGATAAAGTCATTTAACACTATATACGGGTGTTTTTTAAAAACAATATATATATAATTGAAAGTCGAAAGTCGTTGTATGTTCTCTTCCCTCTCCATCCCTCCGTCCCTTATCAAAACCCTGCATGGCTTCTCTGTCTTGTCTCGTCTGTAAGGACTTTTAGCGACTGCTCATCATGGAATTGATCAATGCTGTTGACATCATATTCTCAGCGAGAAGCCGGGGTTCGGGGAACCCACCTGTCCTGACGGAACGTTTGCATCTGGGCAACTGTGTTTCTGCGTTGCTGTGTGTTGAGTTTGCAGATGTCACAGTGACACAGTTTTGTTCTTGGAACAGTTCTAGGTATCAGGACTCTGTAGCACAGGTTCTTCTGGGGGAGGTTTCGCTATCAACAACTCGCCTCTGTAGGATAAGTTCTGATAACACGGCGCCAAATCAGCTAAATAAGACTTTATGTTTAGGGACACTGGAAAGCTGACCCAACACTTCTATGATCATGAATCCAAATAGGGCTGTATTCAACTAAAGATTTTCATATTTCCCTATAGTCGACTGATAGTCGAATCAGTTAAAATTTCACCACAAGATGGCGCTATAAGCATAGTTTTTAAAAAAGATTTCTTTTTTTATATTTTTCTTGTTTTTCTAACAAAAGAAAACCTTTTTTTTGTTTTGTTTTTCTTTTTTCTTTTTTTTCTAGAAATTAGGATGATTTTATTTGACAAAAGGCTATATATATAACGAAAACAAAGACATTTCATGTAAAAACTAATGCTTAGCAGCAGCCATAGACACCCCCATGTGGTCAAAATGGTACATTCGACTATGAGGTTCATAGTCGACTACGGTTCTCCGAATCGAATCGTCGAATCAGCGAATATTGCAGCTCACCCCTAAATCCAAATATGAAAAAATCCTTGCTGTCTTCAACGAGAAGTAGGGCCAGACACAGGACACGCCACCTCCCCCACGCGTCTATCGTATATACAGCTGCAGACAGGTCAGGACAGGTGGGTTCCCCGAACCCAGATTTTTGAGGCGTTGCCCTAGTGTATCGGAAAATTCACAATTTTTTGGTCAACTGTCCAGTGTCCTTTCAAGCCGCCCGATATGATTGATGTGATGGGCAGAGCCATTGGAACTCAGACTGCGACTATTAATCGCAACACGGAAACCAGTGGAAAAGCGTCGGCGCTGCAAACGAGGTTGGAAACTTTTGGAGAGCCCTAATCTTAAAGCCTCGCCTAAACATAATGCCTGAGTTGGCTGATTCGGCCCTGTGTTATCCGAACTCGGAGTTGTTAATAGCGAAACCTCCAGATGAACGGGCGCTATGGAGTGCTGATACCTAAAAACTGTTCCAAGGACAAATACTATGATGCTGTGACATCTGCAAACTGAAAACACATGACCCCCCCCCAGAACTTAGCCTTCAGGGTCGAGTTTTTGATAGCAAGACCTCCCCCAGATGAACGGGCGCTATGGAGTGCTGATACCTAAAAACTGTTCCAAGGACAAATACTGTGATGCTGTGACATCTGCGAACTGAAAACACATGACGTCTTTACTCTCCTGTTCTGGAATGATGATCCTGAGTGTCGGCAACCGGTCCAAAAACTGTGACCCTGTCCGTCTATGTTCTATATGTGCTTTGCTTAAGATGTCTGTCTTTTTTTTGGGTTCTCACACTCTGCTCCTCTAGGACCATAGTTTGGAGCTGTTTTTTTAACACCTGTCTTTTCCTTTCCCAATGTATTACATTTAATCTTTCTTAATATATCAATATACAGTATGTGGGTCTGGGTCATGGTGCTTAGCATCCAGGTTCGAATCCCAATCTGGGTGGTTTCCATGTTCTCCCTGTGTTTGCATGGGTTGTTTCCGGGTTCTCCCAATCAAAATAAGACCAAAGCACCACTATTTCTTTCGCGAGATGTAGCCATATTTCCATTCCATCGCTTTCGGCCGCCCAATATGATCGATGTGATGATAAACCGGTCCAAAAACCATGATCCTGTCCGTCTATGTTGTTCTTTATGTGCTTTGCTTAAGGTGTCTGTTTTTTTTTTTGGGGGTTCTCACACTGTGCTCCTTTAGGATCATAATTTGGGACTGTTTTTTTATCATCAATGTATTACACCTGATCGTTCTCTCTTTTTAAATTTCCCTATTGTGGGACTAATATAGTATATCAAAGTATATGTGGGTCATGGTCCTTAGCATCCAGGTTCAAATCCCAATCTGGGTGGTTTCCATGTTCTCCCTGTGTTTGCATGGTTTTCTCCGGGTTCTCTCAAGACCAAAGCACCACTATTTCTTTCGCGAGATGTAGCCATATTTCCATATTGGTTTCGGATGCTACCTCCTGAGGAGTGTGAGGAAACGCTGACTTGCTGAAAGCACATGCGTGAGTGCCGATTATTTATTCCTATTTATTGACTCGCTTTGCATTTTGCACCAGCATCCAAAGATGAAAGTGTTATTTAATGTTATATTACGACTGTAGCATCAATGCTGACACAATGAAATAAAACCCAAGCAATGGGATGTTTGGAGAGAATGTTCTTTAATAAACGGTTATGAGCAGCATACTGTGTTCTGTAATAATTTAATACTTTACAATTTTAACATAATAATTAACTCTTACTATTATAAGTCTTTCCGGGCGGCACGGTGGCTTAGTGCTTAGCATGTTCTCCTCTCAGCGCTGGGGATTCGTGGTTCGGATCCCAATCTGGGTGGAGGTTCCATGTTCTTTCCAACAGAGACCGGGAGCCAACATTTATGTCCATACAGTATATTTAAAAGCGCAGGAACCAGCCCTGTTTATAGTTCTGTACAATTTAAGAAGAACTTGTGAATCTCAGCTTAACGTCCGTTGGGTCAGAGCAGGAACAAACATTCTGCATCTGGTTTGCTGTTCTTCGTTCCTCACAGTCTAATGCTGCTTAGATTCTGAAATGCAAATGTTAGATTAAAGATAATTCAGAATTAATTTACAGGATACAAATTCTTTTCTAACAAACACAGAGAGGTCATTTTTATTGTAAATTTAATTGTAATGTATTGTTATTCCATAAGGGTGGCACGGTGGCTTAGTGGTTAGCATGTTCTCCTCTTAGCTCTAGGGTTTCCCGGTTCGAATCCCAATCTGGGTGGACTTTCCATGTTCTCCCCGTGTCCGCGTGGGAGTTTTCCTCCGGGTTCTCCGGTTTCCTCCCACAGTCCAAAAACATGGATCAAGGTCAATTGAATTCTCCAAATTGCCCCATATAGAGTGTGATTGTGTGTGTGTGAGTGAGTGTGTGCCCAGCGATAGATTGGCATCCTGTCCTGGGTGTATCTGCCCAGCGCCTGAAATGTTCTCCCCTATATGGGCATTGGGAACCACCCCCCCCCACCGTGACCCTAGTAGAGGATTAAACTAAAGAGAATGAATAAGTGAATAATTTACCCACTTACACATTTTTGGACTGTGAAAGGAAACCCTCTCAGACATGTGGAGAGCCGTAATACCCAATAGTGTTACTACTACCCAAATTAATTCATTTATTCATTCATTCATTTATTAATTATCTTCCGCTAAATCCTTTATTAGGATTGCGGGGGGTTCCCCATGCCCATCCAGGGGAGAACATTTTGGGCGCTGGGCAGATACACCCAGGACAATCTATTTTTGGGCACACTTACTCACACAGACACACTCTATATGGGGCAATTAGTGGTGTCTTCAACTAAGGATTTTCATAGTCAAATCTGATTCGTCAGATTTTCCCTATAGTCGACTGATAGTCGAATCAGTTAAAATTTCACCACAAGATGGTGCTATAAGCGTGGTTTTTAAAAATGTTTTTTTTTATATTTTACTTGTTTTTTAGAGCACCGTAAATGGGATCCCCGTTCTGGACTTTTGCACTGATGTTGGTTGTTGTCGTGTGATATACAAGAATTAGATGACATAACTTGCACTTAACTTTCTTGGGTTCGTTTTTATCTTTTTCAAAAAACTCTCATACTTTGGAAGCTTTTTTTAGTAGCCATAGTCATCATGGAAAAATACACCGGTAGATGCTAACGGCCCTGTAGCGTGTTCAGCTCTGCTCATTTGGAATGTGCAACTAACTGCAGGGGGAGCTTTATTAATGTGCAGCCTATTGTTAAAGCGCACACATCATTTAAAAAAAATATTAACAGAAATTAGGATGATTTTATTTGACAAAAGGCTATATATATAACGAAAACAAAGACATTTCATGTAAAAACTAATGCTTAGCAGCAGTCATGGGCACCCCCATGTGGTCAAAATGGAACATTCGACTATGAGGTTCATAGTCGATTACGGTTCTCCGAATCGAATCGTCGAATCAGCGAATATTGCAGCTCACCCCTAGGGGCAATTATAGCATTCAATTGAATCCATTTCTTTGGACTGTTGATGAAAACCAGAGAACCTATAGGACACCCAAGTGGACACGAGGAGAACATGGAACCTGAAATCCCCAGCGCTGAGAGGAGAACATGCTGACCACTAAACCGCCCTGCGGCCCCCAAATTAATTTTCATTTTTATTTAATTAATGATATCCATTCTTAATGAAGAGGACATTCATTCGGAAGCTGACCGCATGCTCACCACTGAGGTCTCGTAGCTGGGCAGGGTGGCAGCACCGTGATGTTTAAGGCAGTGCAGCACTGCGTCATGCACGGTGGGGAAGAGGCGTTCCTTTGAGATCTCTATAAAAAAGCCTCCCTGTTCCAGTTGTTCTACCACTGAAGCTGCAGAGGGAATCAGAACCATCAGAGAACACAGTCCACACAATCCAACAGGATCAAACGACAATGATGAATCAGGTTTAATAAGTGGCGGGCAGTAAGGGCCCTCAAGCGTCTTCTCTTCTTGTTCAAATCCCAATTTGAGTGTTCTCCCCCTATGCACGTAGGTTTCCTCCGGGTTCTCCGGTTTTCTCCCACAGTCCAAAAACATGGATCAAGGTCAACTGAATTCTCAAAATTGCCCCATATAGAGTGTGTCTGTGTGAGTGAGTGTGTGTCCCAGTGATAGATTGGTGTCCTGTCCTGGGTGTATCTGCCCAGCGCCCGAAACGTTCTCCCCTGGATGGGCTGAGATGCTTAAGATCCTAAGATGCTTTTATAGCCATGAAATAATTATTGACAAGTGGATTAATGCAGGGAGGCATGGTGGCTTAGTGGTTGGCATGTTCTCCTCAGCACTAGGGATTCCCGGTTCGAATCCCCATCTGGGTGGAGTTTCCAAGTTCTCCCCGTGTCCGCGTGGGTTTCCTCCGGGTTCTCTAGTTTCCTCCCACAGTCCAAAAACATGGATCAAGGCAATTGAGTTCTCCAAATTGCCCCATATAGAGTGTGTCTGTGTGTGAGTGTGTGCCCAGCGATAGATTGGTGTCCTGTCCTGGGTGTATCTGCCCAGCGCCCGACACATTCTCCCCTGGATGGGCATGGGGAACCCCACCGCGACCCTAATAGAGGATAAAGCGGAAAATAATGAATGAATGAATTATTAATTAAGATGGGGCATTATTAAAGGTGCATGGGTAAAATGCACGGCCCGCCACTGGTGCTAGTTATATGTTAATATGTAAATCACCAGTTGTACCTTGACAGCCAGCTACATAGATGTGAACATCGATCTCGCCAAAATCATGAACTATCTGAGGAGGACAAGAACATGTGTTTAGAACTCTTGAAAATTAATTATTTTCAAGTAATTAGCATAGACAAGTGATTCTCAAACTGTGGTACGAAAAGTAGCATGAGGTGGTACATCAGATAATGGTATGGATATACGATACATTATGTTTCTAATGAATTTTATAAACTGTGCTCTGTAATTTGGCCAATAGATGGCAGTATTTGACTGTTAGACAAAACAGAAACATGTTACTGGGTATTTAACATTCTGTGTGAGTGAGTGTGTGCCCAGTGATAGATTGGCGTCCTGTCCTGGGTGTATCTGCCCAGCACCTGAAACATTCTACTCTGGATGGGCATGGGGAACCCCCCATAATGGATGAATGGATATTACTCAGCGATGAGCGTTCATTTTAAACGCTCCAGTCCAGATTATTAATGATTTTAATAAACGCATTACTTTATAAATATAATTAGACTCTCGAGGTTATGTGTATTATTGCGAATAAATCACGGGAAAGCGGTGTAACTGTACTCCACTATATGTCAGGCCTAATAACACCACATTCCCGTGATTTATTCACAATAATGCCACGCCCTCTCATACCTTATTGCTTAATTACACGCTCACACCTAATTGATGATGGCCATGTCATTCCGTGATAGGCGTGATAGGCGGGGCTTGGAAGTTTTGGGTTGACAATGCGTGCTACTGTTTCTGAAACGTTTAAGAACCAGTGGCATAGATGAAATTGTCCTGTACCCTTGAGCTCCTACATCCATTATTCCGCTTTATCCTCTATTGGGGTCGCGGGGGGGGGGGGGGGGATTTCACCATGCCCATCCAGAACGTTTCGGGCGCTGGGTAGAAACACCCAGGACAGGGCGCCAATCTATCACTGGGCACACACTCACTCACACAGACACACTCTATATGGGGCAATTTGGAGAATTCAATTCACCTTGGTCCATGTTTTTGGACTGTGGGAGGAAACCGGAGAACCTGGAGGAAACCCACGCGGACACGGGGAGAACATGGAAACTCCACCCAGATTGGGATTCGAACCGGGAATCCCTAGTGCTGAGAGGAGAACATGCTAAGCCACTGTGCCACCCCATCTCATTATCTTTACAGTTTAAACATCTACTAAGTTCGGTCGCTGTGTGTGTGTGTGTGTGTGTGTGTGTGTCGGGGGGGGGGGGAGGGTTCCTCATGCCCAGAATCTTTTAGATGCTGGGCAGATACACCAAAAGCAGGGTGCTAATCCATCTCTGGGCACACACACCACTATATTGGGGCAATTTAGTGCAGCCAAATGACCCTTTGGACTGTGAAACACACTGTGATGTGAATGGGCACTAAACAGCTGTGGAGCTTTAAGAAAAGCACTTTATCAGCAAAAATGACTTAAGGTTGCTAGGAAGCATGAAGATTGGACTCTGGAGCAATGGAAGATGGTCATGTGATCTGATGAGATCAGATTCACCCTGTTCCACACTGATGGGTGCATCAGGGAATGAAGAGAGGAGGCTGAAGTGATGCACCCTCTTGCCTACTGCCACAGTACCATATACCCCCATGGGGGTGGTGCCATGATCTGGGGTCTGGGCTCAGCAACATTCTGCACCCTGAGAATGAGAATGAATTCAGCTGACCTGAACATACAGAACCACTAGGTTCTTCCAGCAGTGGATCTGTTCTTCTCTGATGACGGGGACATATTCCAACATGACAATGTTAGGATTTATCAGGCTCGAACTGTGACAGAGTGGTTCAGGGAGCATGACATCATTCTCAAACATGGATCGCACAGACCTGAAACCCATGGAGAATCTTTCGGACATGCTGGAGGAGACTTTGTGCAGTGGTCCATATCTCCATCATCAATACGTCAAGACGTCATTTGCTTATGTTTCGTTTAATCCTCTTCTAGGGTCACCAGGGGGTTTCCCATGCCCATCCAGGGAAAAACGTTGGGTAGATGCAGCCAGGACAGAGCACCAATCCGTCACTGGACACACCTTTACTTACTATATAGGGTCAATTGAGATAGGAGCAATTTGGGGCAGCCAATTAAGCTTGACTGCATGTTTTTGGACTGTTAGTACTGAGGTTCCGGGTTCCCCCGCTTTCCTCTGAGTTGTGAACCCACCACTACACCACTGTGCCACCCTTGAGGTTGAGATTTTTAAGGTTGAGGTTGACGTTTCACGATGAAAACTCACATTTTGAAGTGTTTTGATGGCCACCGTGTCGATGAAGTTGGCTGGAGAAAGGTCGAGGATGATGGAGTGGATGTCCCACGTCCATTTCCCCAACGAGCCAAGAGAGACGCGTTCCAGATCCCGGCTGAGCGTGTCATCGCTGCTGGATTCCAGCGTCGTGATGTCATCGTCCTGTAGGTCTGACATAGAGCCCAGGGTGGTGGTCTCAGGGTCCAGTCCCTTCAGGTACACCCAGCTGCTATGTGGATTGTCGGGCATGACGAAGACGGTGCCGTTTTCTCGGTCCGTCCACTCGTCCTCCTGAGTCTTCTCTCTGGATCTTTCTGTTAATTGTCCTGCATCGTCTTCAACTGAGAAGACCGACTGCTTGATTCGCTGGGAGGCTGCTCTGAGGGCTTGTTTCTGCACACACACACAAACATACACACACATAATGTAAGTAATTCTACAAAAAGCAAAAGGAGAACATGCAAAAGTCACATTTTAAGTTTTGGTGCACATAAAACACATGGTTTGTATTATGTCTCAAGGCGTTATACTACCGGCAGCATGGTGGCTTAGTGGTTAGCATGTTCTCCTCTCTGCGCTAGGGATTCCCGAATCTGGGTGGAGTTTCCATGTTCTTCCCGTGTGTGTGTGTGGGTTTCCTCCGGGTTCCCCGGTTTCTTCCCACAGTCCAAAAACACGGATCAAGGTCAGTTGAATTCTCCAAATTGCCCCATATAGAGTGTGTCTGTGTGAGTGTGTTTGCCCAGCGATCGATCGGTGGCCTGTTCTGGTTGTATCTGCCCAGCGCCCGAAACGTTCTCCCCTGAATGGGCATGGGGAACCCCCCCCACACACAACCCTAGTACAGGATAAAGCGGAAGATAATGGATGGATGGATTATACTACCCCAACCCTTAAAAAAACTATATATATGTTTTACTAGCCACAGTGCTGGGGCTTCAGGTTTGAATTCCACTCTGGGTGGAGTTTCCATGTTTTCCTCGTGTCTGCTAGGTTTTCTCCAGGTTCTCCAGGTTTTCTCTAATAGTCCAAAAACATGGATTCAGTGAAATGGCTGCTATAAATTGGCCCTATCTAAATTGCCCCTATATACTATGTGTATAACTAAGTGTGTGCCCTGCAATGGACTGGCGCATTGTCCTAGATGTATCTGACCAGCCCCTTTTCTCCCTGAAATGAGCATCTGACCAGAAACCTAGTAGAGGATTAAACAAAAGATAATGAAATGAGATAATTAGCCACTTGGTCCGGGTTTGCATTGCAAATATTGATTTACGACCAATTTGTCGCAATGCGCCGTTAAATAGGCACTCCGCCAAGTGTAAGTGGAATGGCAAGTGATTTGCTGATTGGTGTATTTCACGTGATGCCCAAAACACACCCATGAATCAGGACACACCGACACGCCGTAAATCAAGCTGCGGGGTGTGTGGTTGACATCGCAGTACAGAGTCGCTGCTTGGTGGATGTAAAGAGTGCATCAACCTCTGTAGGATCACGAAGAGTAATGTCTAATATTGTGGCAATCTAAGCAACTGTGTGAATGTGTATAGAGAACACACACACACACACACACACACACACAGACCGACTTTCAAATTATTTTATTATTTTATATATATATATATAGGGCGGCACGGTGGCTTAGTGGTTAGCACATTCGCCTCAGCGCTAGGGATTCCCGGTTCGAATCCCCATCTGGGTGGAGTTTCCATGTTCTCCCCGTGTCCGCGTGGGTTTCCTCCGGGTTCTCCGGTTTCCTCCCACAGTCCAAAAACATGAATCAAGTTAATTGAGTTCTCTATATTGCCCCATATAGAGTGTGTTTGAGTGTGTGAGTGTGTACCCAGCGATGGATTGGCGCCCTGTCCTGGGTGTATCTGCCCAGCGCCCGAGACGTTCTCCCCTGGATGGGCATGGGGAACCCCACCGCGACCCTAATAGAGGATAAAGCAGGAGATAATGAATGAATGAATAATATATATATAGATTTATGTCATATTTAAATCTATATATAGATTTATGTCTCACGGTGGCTTAGTGGTTAACATGTTCGCCTCTGTCAGAAATTTTAAATTTCTTATTATACATAATGAGAGTCCCAATATGGCCGAAAGACAAAGGACTTATGAGATTCCCGCCACTAGGAAAATACTGGGCTGGGATTGGCTGATTTAAAACCTAGGGCGGTAAATTTTGTAACTTAAGTAGTTAAGGGGCGGGAACTAGACGTAACGGATATACTGTATACCCAGGTAAATACTGTGGGAGGCGCACTTTCACTCAGACCCGGAGGCAGACAGCATCGGAACGCTGAGGATGGCAGACCCGCTGGCCAGCGTGAGTTACTGAAGGTGTCCATGAAGTTTTCCTTTGTCCTCAATAAATCAGTTGAAGCAACCATTTTTGCATAGGCTCGTTCTTTCTGCCTTTTTCAAAATCAAAAGATCCTAACACCTCTCAGCGCTAGGGATTTCCATTTCGAATCCCAATCTGGGTGGAGTTTCCATGTTCTCCCCATCTGCGAGGGTTTCCTCCGTGGTACTCAAGGTCAAATGAATTCTCCAAATTGCCCCATATAGAGTGTGAGTCAGTGTGTTTCCAGTGATAGATTGGCGTCCTGTTCTGGGTGTATCTGCCCAGCGCCCGAAACGTTCTCCCCTGGATGGGAATGGGGAACCCCCCCGCGACCCTAATAGAAGATAAAGCGGAAGATAATAGATCTTATTAAATGGATGTCTCATTTCTTTGATTTGGTTCTCTATATCTTCAATTAGCACTTGTTTAAATAAACAAAATATTTTTCAGGCGTCACAGTGGCATACTGGTTAACATGTCTGCCTCTCAGGGCTGGGGATCTGGAGCACTGGGGATCCAGGTTCGAAATCTGAACTGGGTGGTGTTTCCATGTTCTCCCCGTGTCCGAAAGGGTTTGAAATTCCTCCTATATAGTGGGTGTGTCACATGACTGGAATTCGGGCGTACTTTTAATTTTTTTCCTTCACAGCTCAAGACACTCACGCGCTCCCTCGGCTGTGGCGTCATTGGTGCGCTCCTCCATAGCGCCCCTTTTTTTAGGAGGGGGGTAATGTCACTGCCGACTACCGACCGCTGGTGGTATTAGCGGTTAATCTGAATGGCTCAACAGCGCGCCCTATTGGGTCCAGGTAATATTATTTGTTCATTTGTGTAATCTGGTGCAGCTGTGTGTTTATTGGGTCATTCGGTCTACAGTTTATTCCGTTTGATTCGATCCAGCTGTGTGTGTTATCACACGGTCACTCTTATATGGGCATGGGACCCCCTGACCATCCATGCAGGTAATGGATGGATGGATCATCAGATATTTGAAAGTGCTGTTACCATACCTGGTTCTTGGCCTCTCTCTTTGCCCTTCTTGCCGCCCTTCTCTCTCTTCGTCTCTGTTTGTTTTCTTGTCTGCGTTTGTAGGTGATCATCTTGGTGATGTCCAGGCCACTCTGAAATTTCATTGGTCAGAAAAATAAACGAAAGAAACAAATGAAGAGCAAAGATAGGGGTGTAATTCAATACATTGACAAATCCGAGAGCGGCAATGCAAACCTTTTGTTTGAGAGCTTCCAAGTAGAGTTCAGCATTTGCGAAATACATAGTGGCTGAAGAACGGAATATAGTGATGCCTGGTACCTCCTTTACCTGTCCCATAGGAAGCAACATTTTAATAAAGTATAAAAATAAACACATTAAGCTGATTCTACATGTAAAAGAACTTAAATATAGCTTTAAAATGTTCTTCAGGACAATATTTGCATTGCGGTACTACTGATTAAATTTGTATTAATATTATTATCATGGGCCGCACGGTGGCTTAGTGGTTAGCACGTTCGCCTCTCAGCACTAGGGATTCCCGGTTCGAATCCCCATCTGGGTGAAGTTTCCATGTTCTCCCCGTGTCCGCGTGGGTTTCCTCCGGGTTCTCCGTTTTCCTCCCATAGTCCAAAAACATGGATCAAGTCAATTGAGTTCTCCAAATTGCCCCCTATAGAGTGTGTTTGTGTGAGTGAATGTGTGCCCAGCGATAGATTGGCGCCCTGTCCTGGGTGTATCTGCCCAGCGCCCGAAACGTTCTCCACTGGATGGGCATGGAGAACCCCCCGCAACCCTAATAGAGGATAAAGTGGAAGATAATGGATGGAAGGATGAATTATTATCAAGCGCATCACGGTGGCTTAGTGGTTAGCACGTTTGCCTCTCAGCACTAGGGATTCCCGGTTCGAGGAGTTTCCATGTTCTCCCCGTGTCTGCGTGGGTTTCCTCCGGGTTCTCCGGTTTTCTCCCACAGTCCAAAAACATGGAACAAGTCAATTGAGTTCTCCAAATTGCCCCATATAGAGTGTGTATGCGTGCGTGTCTGTGTGAGTGAGTGTGTGCCCAGCGATAGATTGGCGCCCTGTCCTGGGTGTATCTTCCCAGCGCCCGAAACGTTCTCCCCTGGATGGGCATGGGGAACCCCACCGCGACCCTAATATAGGATAAAGCGGAAGATAATGAATGAATATTATTATCATTATTGCTATTATTATTATTATTATTATTATTATTATTATTATTATCTATCCATCAATTATCTTCCGCTTTATCATCTACTAGGGTCGCGGTGGGGTTTCCCATGCCCATCCAGGGTAGCACTTTTCGGATGCTGGGCAGATACACCCAGGACAGGACGCCAATCTATCGCTGGGCACACACTCACTCACACACAAACACACACTATATGGTATATGGAGCGCTGAGCAGATACACCCAGAACAGGGTGTCAATCAATCGCTGGGCACACACTCACACAGACACACACACAAACACACTGTATATGGGGCAATTTGGAGCATTTGGAGAAAACCAGAGAACATGGAAACTCCAACCAGATTGGGATTCGAACCGGGAATCCCTAGCGCTGAGAGGGGGACGTGCTATCCACTAAACCACCGTGCCGCCCCGGTTTCTGATACACAATGTATAAATGGTGGGACAAATACAATAGAAAACATTGTCTCTCACCTGATCGTGAGTTTCAACGTCTAAATACAGTTCTGTACCAGGAAGATGACCCAACACTGAGTACCGTGGTCTGTAAGAGTGGGACACATGTTAGTTAGGGGTAAAATAGAACAATAACCACAATTCCCACCCAGCGTCACTGTGCTCCATCAGCAGGTTGTGGATTTCCATATACAAACGTGTCCGTGGGTGTGCGTGTCCTCCAGGATATACCAGATATCACTCTTATGTGAGGCCGTGTGGTGTGTGTGTGTGTGTGTGTGTGTGTGTGTGTGTGTGTGTAGGTAGATTAATCTTGTGCTGTTATATAAAAGTTAGCCTGTGTGCATTATCGTCAGTAGTGTCACCGGTGGACAAACGGCTCAGCCAAAGAGATTTAATGATGCAGAATACCCGTTTTATACTTGATTGTATTTACATTTAATAAAAATGGCAGTTAGTTAAAGATGCCTTACCTCTGGGATCTGAAGATGACAGTGAGCAGAGCAAAGCCGATCGATGCTGCCAGCCCCGTATCCATATTGAAGAGGACTGTGGAGGTCCATGTCACCAGCCATACCAACTACAGACAACAAAGACATCACATCATTATGACAGAATAAAATACAGTTAATGGGGATCCAGGTTTCAATCCCGATCTGGGTGGAGTTTCCATGTCCGCCTTGTGTCCATGTGGGTTTCTTTCCACAGTCCAAAAACATGGATTTAGGGTAAATAATTGCTTTAAATTGCCCCATATAGTGTGTATCTCTGTGAGTGAGTGTGCCTAGTGATGGATTGACGCCCTGTTCTGGGTGTGTCTGCCCAACACCTGAAACATTCACCCCAGATGGACATGGGAAATCCCCTGTGACACTAGTAGAGGATTAGATCCATCAATTATCTTCCGCTTTATCCTCTAGTAGGGTAGTGGTGGGGTTCCCCATGCCCATCCAGGGGAGAACGTTTCGGCGCTGGGCAGATAGACCCAGGACAGGGTGCCAATCCATCGCTGGGCACACACTCACTCACACAGACACACTCTATATGGGGCAATTTAGAGAATTCAATAGACTTGATCCATGTTTTTGGACTGTGGGAGGAAACCGGAGAACCCAGAGGAAACCCATGCGGACACGGGGAGAACATGGAAAATCCCTAGCGCTGAGAGGAGAACATGCTAACCACTAAGCCACTAGAGGATTAGATGATGAATTTAAATATATAAGGTAAAGAAAGAATGAATTTTGTGTGTTTCCGTCATACCAGATCAATCTTGCTGCTTCGCCAAAGTGAAACAACATCAGCATACTGCATAAACATGCCTTTTAGATTCACAAAGACAATGGAAGCAAGCACGGCCTGCACACACACACACACACACACACACACACACACACACACACACACACACACAGAAACAAGAAATAGACAGAAGAAAGGGGAGAAAGTGTGTTATTTATAATGTAACCATTAAAATAATCACAACCTGATGAATCCACATTTTTTAGCTTTACCTTCGGCAGCTGCTGGAACAACGGTCCCAACTTCAACACGGTCACCAGCACCAATGCAGCTGACACCACACCCGCCATCTTTAACACAACAAACACACAAGGTTAATCTACACTCACACACACACCACACAGTCTCACATAAGAGTTAATGGCGTCTAAAAAAGCTGAATAAATGCAAAAAAGGGGGGAAAATTGCCAAATTATTGCTAAAGAAGTAAAAAAAAAAAAAAAACACAAAACAAACGCCAACATTTCATTAGTTGAGATTGGAAAATGCTAAATAAATGAAAAGAAAGGGCAACAAGTTCCAAATTATTTGCCAAAAAAGTTATAATGGCAAATAAACAACAAAAACATTAAACAAACACCAACATTTTATTAGATGAGTTTGGAAAATGCTAAATAAATGCAACAAAAGGGCAAAGACAGAAAAATTGCCATTTTTTTGCCAAAAGAGTTTTTGCCAAAACACTAAACAAATACCAACATTTAATTGCTTGAGATCAGAAATGCCTAATAAATGCAAGAAATTGACAAAATTGCCAGTTTTTTGCCCAAAAAAATAATCAAAAATACTAAACAAACACCAGCGGCACGGTGGCTTAGTGGTTAGCACGTTTGCCTCTCAGCTCTAGGGATTCCCGGTTCGAATCCCCATCTGGGTGGAGTTTCCATGTTCTCCCCGTGTCCGCGTGGGTTTCCTCCGGGTTCACCGGTTTCCTCCCACAGTCCAAAAACATGGATCAAGTCAATTGAGTTCTCCAAATTGCCCCATATAGAGTGTGTTTGTGTGAGTAAGTGTGTGCCCAGCGATGGATTGGCGTCCTGTCCTGGGTCTATCTGCCCAGCACCCGAAACGTTCTTCCCTGGATGGGCATGAGGAACCCCATCGCGACCCTAATAGAGGAAAAAGCGGGAGATAATGAATGAATGAACTAAACAAACACCAATATTTTGTTGAGTTGAGTTTGGAAAATGAAAATAAATGTAATAAAGGGTAAAAACTTTTTTTAATTGCAAAAAAAAAGCCAAAAATTTGCAATTTTTTTAGCCTAAAAAGAAAAAAAAAATAGCCTTTTTATAAAAAGGTTTGATGGACCAATCAGACTGTTGCAATATGCCCTCCGGATAGTGTGGCCAAATTGGCGACTTGCCTGTGTTTTGCCCCCGGTGCTCTCCTGTATGAGGCTGCGAGACATAGAGGCACAAACAGAGTAACACTGGAAAAAACCTCCAACTGTATTACTGAGACCCAGAGCCACTAATTCCTACAAAAGAAACAGAACGGATTAAATATAAATTAATAATAAAGTACCCACCAAGAACCCCTCAATATATATATACAGATCCTAATATATATTATATATATATATATATATATATAATATATATATATATATATATGTATATATATATATACAGTGGGTTGCAAAAGTATTCATACCCCTTGAACTTTTCCATATTTTTGTCACATTACAACACAAACACAAACAATATAATTTCATTGGAATTTAATGTGAAAGACCAACACAAAGTGGTATACAATTGTGAAGTGGAAGGAAAATTATACATGAATCAACATTTTTTTACAAATGAAAACTGAAAAGTGCGACGTGCAAAATTATTCAGCCCCTTTTCCCTGAGTGCAACCAATTGCATTCAGAAATTTGCCTGATGAGTGCTAATGACTCAAAAGGGTCCACCTGTGTGTAATCTAATCTCAGTACAAATACAGCTGCTCCGTGACGGCCTCAGATGTTGGTTAAGAGAATATTGGGGAGCAAACAGCATCATGAAGTCCAAAGAACACACCAGACAGGTTAGGAATATGGTTTTGGAGAAGTTTAAAGCAGGCTTAGGTTATAAAAAGATTTCCAAAGCTTTGAACATCTCACGGAGCACTGTTCAATCCATCATCCGGAAATGGAAAGAGTATGGCACCACAGTAAACCTGCCAAGACAAGGCCGTCCACCTAAACTTACAGGCCGAACAAGATCACTGATCAGAGAGGCAGCCAAGAGGCCCATGGTGACTCTGGATGAAATGCAGAGAGCCACAGCTCAGGTGGGGGAAACTGTCCACAGGACAACAATTAGTCGTGCACTACACAAATGTGGTCTTTATGGAAGAGTGGCAAGGAGAAAGCCATTGTTAAAAGAAAACCATAAGAAGTCCCGTTTGCAGTTTGCCAGAAGCCATGTTGAGGACACAGCAAACATGTGGAAGAAGGTGCTTTGGTCAGACGAGACCAAAATTGAACTTTTTGGCCACAATGCAAAAACGCTATGTGTGGCGGAGAAATAACACTGCACATCACTCTGAAAACACCATCCCCACTGTCAAATATGGTGGTGGCAGCATCATGCTCTGGGGGTGCTTCTCTTCAGCAGGGACCGGGAAGTTGGTCAAAGTTGATGGGAAGATGGATGGAGCCAAATACAGGGCAATCTTGGAAGAAAACCTGTTGGAGTCAGCAAAAGATTTGAGACTGGGGCGGAGGTTCACCTTCCAGCAGGACAACAACCCTAAACATAAAGCCAGAGCTACAATGGAGTGGTTTAAAAAAAAGAATATTCATGTGTTAGAATGGCCCAGTCAATGTCCAGACCTAAACCCAATTGAGAATTTGTGGCAAGATCTCAAAACTTCTGTTCACAAACGCTCTCCATCCAATCTGACTGAGCTTGAGCTGTTTTGCAAGGAGGAATGGGCAAGAATTTCAGTCACTAGATGTGCAAAGCTGGTGGAGACATACCCTAAAAGACTTGCAGCTGTAATTGCAGCAAAAGGTGGCTCCACAAAGTATTGACTCAGGGGGGCTGAATACTTTTGCACGTCGCACTTTTCAGTTTTTTATTTGTAAAAAAAATGTTGATTCATGTATAATTTTCCTTCCACTTCACAATTGTATACCACTTTGTGTTGGTCTTTCACATTAAATTCCAGTGAAATATATTTATGTTTGTGGTTGTAATGTGACAAAATATGGAAAATCAAGGGGTATGAATACTTTTGCAACCCACTGTGTATATATATATATATATATATATATATATATATATATATATATATATATATATATATATATATATATATATAAACTATATACATAACACCCCAATATTCCCTCTATTTCAAATTAAATATTGCATAATTTTACCTGATTACTGTTGACTTTGTAGCCATGCTTGAGAGCAAAGGTTTTACCCAGAGATATAGAAATGGCATAACCCACAACAGCCAGAGCAAAGGCATCGACCACCACGTCAGGAAAGATGCCGGTGTCCGGCAGCGTGGGAGGCTGCAGACTGAACGGTGCCCGACGCAAAGAGAAAAGGTTTTAAAAGCATGGATTTGTAAAACATCTGTATGATTATTATATCATTATAAAAATATCTACTAATGCTAATATCGCAAATACGGTGGAGTTTCCATGTTCTCCCCACGTGTCCACATGGCTTTCCTCCAGGTTCTCTGGTTTCCTCCCACAGTCCAAAAATATGGATCAAGGTCAATTGAATTCTCCAAATTGCCCCATATAGAGTGTGTCTGTGTGAGTGAGTGTGTGCCCAGTGATAGATTGGCGTCCTGTCCTGGGTGTATCTGCCCATTGCCCGAAACGTTCTTCGACCCTAGTAAAGGATAAAGCGGAAGATAATGGATGGATGGATGGGTCTACTAATGCTACTAATGGTTAGCACATATCCGCATGGGTTTCCTACGGGTTCGCCGGTTTTCTCCCACAGTCCAAAAACATGAATTTGAGGGTAAATTGAATGCTGTAAATTGCTCCATATAGTGTCTGTGTACAAAAGTGTGTGCCCAGTGATCATTGGGCACCCTGTGCTCCAAATGTTCTCCCTTGTGTACCCCGAACCCCCCCCCCCCGAGACCCTAGTTGAAGATTATGTGCAAGACAATGATTGAACAAATATCATCAAGTAGTGACCTACCCACTCGGAATGTGTCCCACAACCAAAATGTCATAAGTCACAGTTAGATGGCAGTAGAATGATATTAGTGTACCTGCAACAATCTAGTAACACACACACACACACACACACACACACACACACACACACACAAACGTGTTTTAGATATGTAAGACATTGTTTACAGACACATGCATTAATAGTGTGTGTGAGGAAATGTATAATCAGTTGTGAAATGAAAAGCCGTCCATACAAACAGAAGTTCCACTGGGATTGGGACTTTCAGATGCTTTCGGAACCGAGCGTTCAGTTCTTTGGCAGTGAGGAGGACGACGATGGACACGACGCTGACTACCAAAGTAGGAAGATGTGTGTTTGGAAGCAGCGCACACACATCCATCAAAGTCTGCAAACACACACCACAATGCTGTATATATACCATAATAATACAGACCCTTTCCAAAAAAATTTAATATCATTTAAAACTTGATGCTTAGCATGTTCTCCTCTCAGCTCTAGGGATTCCCGGTTCGAATCCCAATCTGGGTGGAGTTTCCATGTTCTCCCCGTGTCTGCGTGGGTTCCCTTCCGTTCTTCCACCTATTTCCTCCCACAGTCCAAAAACATGGATCAAGGTTCTCTAAATTGCCCTATATAGAGTGTGTTTGTCTGTGTGTGAGAGTGTGTTCTGGGTGTATCTACCCAGCGCCTGAAACGTTCTCCCCTGGATGGACATGGAGAACCCCCATGCGACCCTAGTAGAGGGTAAAGTGGAAGATAATGGAGGGTCGAACGTTTCGGGTGCTAGGCAGATACACCCAGGACAGGGCGCCAATCCATCGCTGGGCACACACTCACTCACACAGACACACACACACACACTTTATATGGGGCAATTTGGAGAATTCATTTGACCTTGATCCATGTTTTTGGGCTGTGGGAGGAAACCGGAGAGACACGGGGAGAACATGGAAACTCCACCCAGATTGGGATTCGAACCAGGATCTCCAGCACTGAGAGGAGAACGTGCTAACTACTAAGCCACCATGCCGCCCCAATCAACTTTTATGATATTCAAATATTTTTTAAAGTGTCTGTAATGCTTTTTAAATCATTGGTTGGCCATGATGCCGCCCCCCTGGAGCAATGAGGTTAAAGGGTCTTGCTCAAGGATCCACATCAGTTTCAGTGGACCTGGGATCAAAACCCCAAAAATTTATACTGATAGCCCCACACCACTGAACTACCACATTGAGTGACCACACTGAGCGACCACACAGAGCCACCACACTGAGCGACCACACTGAGCTGAATGTTTAAATACTTACATAGACCAGTGATAAGGGTCCACTGAACCGTTTTGGAGACAATCTGAAGAAATGCTTTAACTGAGCCACTACGGCATGAGCAGAAGCAGCGGTGGTGTAGGCTCGCACCAACGGCTCTGAGAGGTATGTGCCAACAAAGCCGAACTGCACCAAACCAAGAATCACCTGAAGACATTAAGAACGTAAAGTAAATATAAATGAACCTTTGTGAACACAAAGAACAATAATTACAAGGATTTGAACATCTGGACACCTGAGCATTGCTTACTGAGGACCACTCATTGCGTAAAATACAGAATCATCCTTAATTTCACAATTTACTGTAATATTGTTCTGAATTTCCATAAATGTACAGTCACATGTCTGTCAAGCACTTCAACACCAGATCAACACTAATAACAATCAATAATGATCAATGGAACCCGGCTCAACTCCTCTGTGTGACTGTAACTGGCTGTCTGCGTGTGGCGCTGTCACCATTTGGCTAGAGACAGACACGGTGTCTGACACCACAAGGCCCGAATCTTTTAGAAATGTACTTTTAAAGAAGCAACTTTCACCAAAACACCAAAATTCGCCAAATAAACACCAACATTTCATTAGATGAGATTGGAAAATGCTGAATAAATGCGAAAAAAGGTACGAAATATTTAAATTATTTGCCGAAAAATACTGAACAATCAACATTAGTTTATTAGATGAGATTGGAACACAAAATATAAGCAAAAAAGGCACAAATTTTCACCATGAATGTTAGAAAATGCTCAATAAATGCAAAAAAGGGCAAAAATTAAGCAAATGTAAAAAAAAAAAAAAATAATAATAATAATAATAATAAACTAAACAAACACCAACATTTCATTAGATGAGATTGAAAAATGCTAAATAAACACAAAAAGGGTAAAAATTATCAATATTTTATAAAAGACTTCTTTGACAAAATGTCAGAAAACATAAAAAAAAACACCAAAATTGGCCAAATAAACACCATTTCATTAGATGAGACTGGAAATTGCTAAATAAATGCAAAAAAGGGAAAAAAGGGGAAAAAAATGAAACACTAAACAAAGACTATTTAACAATAGTTAAATTATTTGCCAAAAATACACTGAACAATTAACAATAATGTATTAGATGAGATTGGAACATAAAATATATGCAAAAAACGCACAAATTGTCTACATT
The DNA here is from genome assembly GCA_019802505.1 of Corydoras sp. C115. Taxonomy (NCBI): domain Eukaryota; kingdom Metazoa; phylum Chordata; class Actinopteri; order Siluriformes; family Callichthyidae; genus Corydoras; species Corydoras sp. C115. The sequence continues at coordinate 341,249 of JAFMOC010000252.1, forward strand.
TTGACATAAATGTTAGGAAAGGCAAAAAAAACCCACCAAAAACACTAAACAAAATACCAACATTTGTTTAAATGAGATAAGAAAATGCTCAATAAATGCAAAAAAGAGCAAAAAAAAGGCAGAAAATGGCAAAACAAAAAAAATTTCAACACCAAAAAAAAAAAACACACCAATATTTCATTAGTTGAGATTGGAAAATGCTAAATAAATGCAACAAAAGAGCAAAAACAGATAAAATTGCTATTTTTTGTCATAAAGTTGTCAATACCAACATTCATAGAAAATGAAAAAAACAAACAAAAAAAAACAATAATAAAACACCAACATTTCCTTATATGAGTTTAGAAAATGCCAAATAAATGCAAAAAGGGCCAAATATTTACAAAAATTGCATTTCTTTGCCAAAAAACCCCAGCAAAATTCCCCAAACACTAAAATTTGAAAATGCTAAATAAATGCAACAAAAGGGCAAAAATTTACAAAAAATGTCACATTTCCCAAAAATGGCAAAAAAAAGGCAAAAAAAACCTCATCACAATTTCAAAACTAGCTTATAAAACGCTGAAAATATAGCCGAAATGCACAAAAAAATACTAAATAAATGCTTTGTCCTCTATTAGGTTCACAGGGGTTCCCCCATGCCTAGGGGAGAACGTTTTGGGCGCTGGGCAGATAAACCCAGGACAGTGCGCAAATCTATCACTGGGCACAGTTCATGACACTAAAGGTGTTAATGATGATTCTTGATGATTCTTTAAGAATTATAAACTAAAATCTGCTGACTCTGGTCAAATTATTTCAGTGTGGGTTCAAACCTGTCGGCGGCACGGTGGCTTAGCATGTTCTCCTCTCAGCGCTATGGATTCCGAGTTCGAGTCCCAATCTTGTTGGAGTTTCCATGTTCTCCCCATGTCCATGTGGGTTTCCTCCGGGTTCTCCGGTTTCCTCCCACAGTCCAAAAACATAGATTAAGGTCAATTTAGTTCTTCAAATTGCCCCATATAGAGTGTGTCTGTGTGAGTGAGTGTGTGAGTGAGTGCCCAGCGACAGATTGGCGCCCTGTCCTGGGTGTATCTGCCCAGCACCCCAAAACATTCTCCCCTGGATGGGCATGGGGAACCCCACCGCGACCCTAATAGAGGATAAAGCGGAAGATAATGGATGGATGGATGGATGGATGGATGGGTGTTCAAACCTGAATCAATCCTGCAAGGACGGTGGTGGCAGCAGCTACTTGCACTCTGTAAAGATCTCTGGCTGCGACGTTCACCTCTCCTGTTACGTTAGTGCCATTAATGATGAGAAAGTTGGCATCCGGAGCGAGTCTCTCTGTAACACTCCCAACCATGATACTGAGAATTGTAAATGTTCCTAAAGAATAAAGAGCATACACAAAGAGCAACACTTATGAGACTTATGATGCCTAAAAGTTATTGTAAATGAGAATATATATTTATAAATGTACTGTGGTGTCTATACAGCTATAATAAAAGTACCTATAGAAATGTGTCTCGAAGAACCAAAGATAAAATAAATGAGGACAGGATAAAATGAGCTGTACAGTCCAAACACCGGAGGAAGTGAAGCCAGCAGAGCATAAGCCAATCCTAAAAAAAAAACACCCTCACATTTCATCTCATCATCAATCTCATAATAATAAATAATAATAATACATTTATTTTCATAGGCGTCTTTCTGGCCACTCAAGGACACCGTACAAACAGAACAACAAATAGAAATAAACAAACAGCCATTTAAAAACATTAAAAATATAGCACAGTGGGCGGCACAGTGGTTTAGTGGTTAGCATGCTCTCCTCTCAGCGCTAGGGATTCCCGGTTTGAATCCCAATCTGGGTGGAGTTTTCATGTTCTCCCCATGTCTGCGTGGGTTTCCTCCGGGTTCTCCTATTTCCTTCCACAGTCCAAAAACATGGATCAAGTCAAGTGAGTTCTCCAAATTGCCCCATAGAGAGTGTGTTTGTGTGAGTGAGTGTGTGCCCAGAGATAGATTGGTGTCCTGTCCTGGGTGTATCTGCCCAACGCCCGAGACGTTCTCCCCTGGATGGGCATGGGGAACCCCCCCGCGACCCTAATAGAGGATAAAGCAGAAGATAATGCATGGAATGTAGCACAGCAAAGGACTAATAAGGTCATAAAAGATTAATGTTATGGTGTAAGGGTCAGGACAGCGTTTTGTTTTGTGTTTGTTTTTTGTTTGAGTTTCACTTTAGTTCCGTTTTCCTCGTTTCAGTTTATTTTCATTTATTTCGCGGCTGTGCCTCATTTAGTTAATTATCCATACATCCATCATCTTCGCTTTATCCTATATTAGGGTTGCAGGGGGGTTCCCCATGTCCATCCAGGGGAGAACGTTTCGGGCGCTGGCAGATACACCCAGGACAGGACGCTAATCTATCACTGGGCACACACTCACTCACACAGACACACTCTATATGGGGCAATATGGAGAACTCAATTGACTTGACAAGTTTTTAGACTGTGGGAGGAAACCGGAGAACCGGAGGAAACCCACGCGGACACGGGGAGAACATGAAAATCATGGAAACCACCTAGATTGGGATTCGAACCAGGGATCCCTAGCACTGAGAGGAGAACATGCTAACCACTAAGCCACCGTGCCGCCTCAAATTAATATTTAAAAAATAAAAAATACTCCAGGATCAAACGCTATAAGAAATAAGATATGTTGGTACCCTGAGGCAGGTGCATGATGCCCACACTAATGCCCGAAATGAGATCCGACATGCCATAATCCATAACGGAATACCGTGGTAACCAATACAGAACCGGCAAACAGTCCAGCACCTTACGCTTCAGTCGGGGTACGGAACACCTGTGCAGGGAAATGACAATAGATACAAACGTACATATCATTTCGCCATCATTAGAACCAGAGAACCATCTGTCTGCTTATCTCACCTGAAGAAGTTCCTAACGCTGTGTGAGAAAGGAACCTGAGCGAGTGCGGGGTCCAGTCTCTGAGCCAACTGCTCCATCCTTTCTTCATTCAGAACCTCCCTCTCCACACAGTATCCTGCCACGTTCCTCTTAATCACCATGGTTCCAACAGAAACCCAACTAAAGTAGAACCCTGTGGCTCATCTGTGTGTTTATCCCTCAGAACCTGGACTTTAAATGTTCTCGAGGTGACACGCACGGTCCAATGGGCTGTCCATTGGGCTTATTATTAATCAGCGAGGTACAACTCAAATATGAAAACTCATTAAAGCTGATTCAGCTTTTTCTCTGATAGCTTTCCACCGGTGTTTCCGCTGCCCACGTTCCGGTTCCGGTGACACGTTCTGTCTGGCTGTTGAGTAAGACTTAGGTGAGTTAATGATCTCCACAGGAAACCGAAAAGCTCGCTGGTCATCAATCCGTAAGGATTTTCCACAAGACATGAAGAACGGAACCAGACATCACAGAGGTAATTAACAACGGTTTAATTATTAAATAAGTGTGGCTTAGTGGTTAGCATGTTCTCCTCTCAGCACTATGGATTCCTGGTTGGAATCCCAATCTGGGTGGAATTTCCATGTTCTCCCCGTGTCGGCGTGGGTTTCCTCCAGGTTCTCCGGTTTCCTCCCACAGTCCAAAAACATGGATCAAGGTCTATTGAATTCTCCAAATTGCCCCATATAGAGTGTGTTTTTGTGTGTGTCTGTGTGACTGTGTGCCCAGCGATAGATTGGCATTCTGTCCTGGGTGTATCTGCCCAGCAACCGAAATTTTCTCCCCTGGATGGGCATGGGGAACCCATGATTTACAAGTCCGACTTTCAGAGCTTGGGTTCGAATCTGCGTGGAGTTTACACTCTGCATAGGTTTCCTTCGGGTTCTCCGATTTCCCCAAAAATATGGATTTAAGGTTAATTAGATGCTCTAAATTCCCCTATATAGAGTGTGTGTGAGTGTGTAGTGTGTGAGAGAGTGTGTGCCCAGTGATAGATTGGCACCCTGTCATGAATGTATCTGCCCAGCGCCCAAAACGTTCTCTCCTGGATGGGCATGGGGAACCATGATGGGCATGAGAAACCATTAAGCAGAAGATATTTTTTTAAGGTGTAGTAGTTCCCACATCCGCCTTTGAGTGCTGGGGATCCTGGTTTAAATTCTCGAACTCCATGGGGGTTCGAGTGGATTTCCACAAGGTTCTCTGGTTTCCATTCATAGTCCAAAAGGTGACTCGGCTGCTTTAAATTGCCCCTATATGGTGTGTGTGTTTGTGTAAGTGAGATTTGTGCCCAGCAATAGATTGCCACCCTGTCCTGGGGGTATCTGTCGGCACCCGAAACATTCTCCCCTGGATGGGCATGTGGAACCCATAACCCAGTCCAGGTTCGAATCCTGATCTGGATGGAATTTGCATGTTCTCCACATGTCCACAAGCATTTTTTTTTTGCATTCTGTGGTTTCCTCCCACAATTCAAAAATATGAATTTAAGGTGAATTGGCTGCTTTAAATTGCCCCATATAGTGTGTGTGTGTGTGTGTGTGTGAGTGTCTTCTCAGTGATAGATTGGTGCCCTGTCTGGGTGTATCTGCCCAGGGCCCGAGACGTTCTCCCCTGGATGGGCATAGGAAACCCATGACCCAGTCCAGGTTCGAATCCCACTCAGGTCACTGGGGTGAAGAAATGAAATTTTAAGGCGGCACGGTGGCTTGATGTTTGGCATGTTCTCTTCTCAGCGCTGGGGATCCAGGTTCAAATCCCAATCTGGAGGGAGTTTCCATGTTCTCACCATGTCCGAGTGGGTTTCCTCCAGGTTCTCCTGTTTGCTCCCACAGTCCAAAAACATGGATTGAAGGTAAATTTATTGCTCTAAATTGCCCCATATAGTGTGTGTTTGTGGGAGTGAGTGTGTGCCCAGTGATCGATCAGCACCCCGTTCTGTTTGTATCTGCCCAGCGCCCCATGTTCTCCCCTGGATGGGCAAGCAGACACCCCCCCCCCCACGACCCTACTAAAACATTAAACAGAAGATAATCAATGAATGAATAAATAAACAAACGTACAGTATATATATACCAATTTAATAAATAATAATCTTCTAATGTTTCCTAAATGAAGCGCTCCTTTAAGAAAGGAATGACGCTGGGCGTTATTTACCAGAACGCAACCTGATCCATGTCACCAGCTGGATGCTATTTCGCACATTCAGCTACTATTTAAAAACTGACTATCACAAATCGATTATTGCTATCATGGAAGATGTTAAGAGTGACCGTTGTGCGCAGTAATAAACATGACAATAGCGAGTTCGTCTCCGGGGGGTGTTGTGGGCACTTTTCTGTGCCCCACTGGTCATTTGAAACATCCCGGTCTATTCTTAGCCATGTTGCTCAGTGTGGGGCACAGACGATGCAGTAAACAGATTTCCATGCCAGTCTCTTGTAACCTTCTACTGCGTGAGTGTGCAAAGCAGAGATAATGGACAACATTCCCACCGACGGCAAAAATCACCGACGGCCGCATATCTGGTATGATTAATCCATGCATGTCTGATCTGATTATTTAATCCAATTATAGAAATTCAGTACTTAGTACAAAGACTGACAGTATTTTGAGTGAATGCTGATCAAATCCAATAATTAAACGCCATTATAAAATAGTTCCAGTCCTTAATCTGATTGGCTGAGCTGTTTGTCCAGCCGTGACATTATTGACAATAACATACACCTCTGAACGCTTTACATTTGTATCAACGCGTGAAACGTGAGAACGCTAGAGCATTATTTTAAATCACGTACCATAAATGGAACTCTCACCGGCCAGATCATTGTTCCTCCACTGATCATATAGATGGATTTTGTAGTTCTACAGTACCATTCTGTAGTCCATCTGTTCATCTACATACTCTGTTAGTGCGCTTTTGTATGTTGTCTGACGATCAGGACCCCCACATAGCAGGTATTATTAGGGTGGTGGATGATGGTACGAGTGGATCAGACCCCTATATGTTCTGATTGGTGGACTGTTCTCTGTCCAGTAGCACTGCTGTGTCTGATCCACTCGTACCATCACAACACTCCTGCAGTACTGACAATCATACACCACCCTAATACCTCCTCTGTGAGGGGTCAGCCTGATCATCGGAGAACATACTAAAGCAAGCAAATTATGTAAACAAAAGGACTACAGAATTGAATTGTAGAACTACAAAGGCCATCTATATGATCGGTGGAACTGAAAACAAACACAGTGAGTGTTTAACCGAGGAGGTGGACCTAATAAAATAGCCGGTGAGTGTATAGATTAACATAAACAATGAGCAATTTCTCAATGAAAACTAAGCCGGTGTCCCGTTTCTTAGCAACCAATGTTTAATAACAATTAAGATAATACATTTATAAATCAAACCTTGTTATTATAGTGTGTTTGTAACTGTTTTATATCAGTATTTAGACACTTGTTGTGTTGTTACGATCAGCCGATGCCACGGGTAGAGAAGACAGAATCCAGACTGTTGAAGGTGTAAGAGAAGTCTTTAATGCAGAAGACACCGGGGTAAACACAGCCATAGCACGCGACAGGACATGACCATAACGCAAAAAAATGTTCCAACAAGGAAAATTGGGAAAGGCTAGGTATTTAAACATATGGGTAAGTCACATGACGGGAAAACACAGCTGATCCAGATTAAATGGATTTACCAGAAAAAAGAACTAATTACACAATGAACACACACAACTGCGACAGATCAATACTAATGACAAACAGGCTCCAATAGGGGGCGCTGATGAACCGTCCAGAAAAGCCAGCAGTACCACCGATAGAGGGCGCTGATGTGACATGTGTTGTGTATACAGGTTGTGTATTATTGTAGACAAATCAAAGAAAAGAGGTGGAACTGCACTCCGCTATGTGTTGTCGTGTCTAATAACACCTTTCAATTCCTGTGATTTAGTCACTTTTTATAACTGCTTATAATAAAACGGATAGACCAGGTTCTTCAATCTGAGCCTTATGCCCAGCCGTGACAATAACAATAACACACACCTGAGCGCTTCGCAATCGTATCAATGCGTAATATGCAATATATTCATTAATTCATTCATTATCTCCCGCTTTTATCCTCTATTAGGGTCGCGGTGGGGTTCCCCATGCCCATCCAGGGGGGAAAATCTCGGGCGCTGGGCAGATAGACCCAGGACAGGGCACCAATCCATCGCTGGGCACACACTCACTCACACAGACACACTCTATATGGGGCAATTTGAAGAACTCAATTGACTTGATCCATGTTTTTGGACTGTGGGAGGAAACCGGAGAACCCGGAGGAAACCCACGCGGACACGGGGACAACATGGAAACTCCACCCAGATGGGGATTCGAACCGGGAATCCCTAGCGCTGAGAGGCGAACGTGCTAACCACTAAGCCACCGTGCCACCTATGCAATATATTATTTTCCAGATTTTTTTTTTATGAACTGTGTTCTGTAATTTGGCCACTAGATGGATTGTTAGAGAAACCAGAATCCTGTTTCCCAGTGATCAGCGTTCACTGTAAAATCCGGACTAGATTATGTCACGGAAAACCAGATTATATATGATTTTGTTTTTAATAAACGCATTCTTGAATCAAACCTTGTTTTTATTTTAGTGTGTTTGTAAGCATTTTATAAAAGCAATAAGTTCAAGTTCGTAGTAATTTATTTCTATAGCGTTTTTTACAATAGTACATTACCACAAAGCAGTTTTACAGTTTTATAAGCCTTTAAACCCCCAAAGAGCAATCCAAAGCAACAGCGGCAAGAAAAAAACTCCCTGTTATATTGTTATTTTAAGGAAGAAACCTTATGAGGACCGAGGCTCAATGGGGGACCACCAACCATGTACAGATTGTGTGGTGATCAGATGACCCGTATTTAATAATCGGAAAACTATATGAGTCCATTAAGGGCATCCTGCAGGACCGCCAGTCCAATACAAATCCAGGTTCCATTCATTGTAGCCACAGTGCTTCAGCAGAAACGTATGAAATGTATGAAGAGCTGACAACACCTCCAGGAAATTAGCAACACCTTATAAGAGGTCCAATAATTCTCTCGAGGCTGTGTATTATTGTAAATAAATCAAGGGAAAGAGATGCAAATCAATTTCTCAATTTCTCATGATTTATTTACAATAATGCCACGCCCTCTAGTACCATATTGCTCTAGTAACTAACAAACAATGATATATTGTGTGTATTTTAGGGGTGAGCTGCAATATTCGCTGATTCGACGATTCGATTCGGAGAACCGTAGTCGACTATGAACCTCATAGTCGAATGTACCATTTTGACCACATGGGGGTGCCCATGGCTGCTGCTAAGCATTAGTTTTTACATGAAATGTCTTTGTTTTCGTTATATATATAGCCTTTTGTCAAATAAAATCATCCTAATTTCTGTTAATATATTTTTTTTTAAAAAGTCCAGAACGGGGATCCCATTTACGGTCCTCTAGAAAAACAAGTAAAATATTTTAAAAAATCTTTTTTAAAAACCATGCTTATACCGCCATCTTGTGGTGAAATTTTAACTGATTCGACTATCAGTCGACTATAGGGAAAATCTGACGAATCAGATTCGACTATGAAAATCCTTAGTTGAAGACACCCCTAGTGTATTTGTTTATATTGTGTTCGTGTTCCTTCAGATTTTCTGGGAGTCTCATGGGAGCCGCTGGTCGAGTTTGAGAAACGTCGCCGGAGCAACCGAAGCAAAATGGATCTGAGAGCCAAACACGGCCTGATGTTGCTGGAGCAGCTGAACCGCATGCGCGAGGCCGAACAGTTAACGGACGTGGTGTTGGTGGCGGAAGGCATCAGTTTCCCGTGTCACCGCTCCATCCTCGCCGCGTTCAGCCCCTACTTTCGGGTCATGTTCACCTGCGGCCTTCGCGAAAGCACCAACCGGCAGGTGGTCTTACGGGACATGCCGGCTCAGAGCCTGGCCCTGCTGCTGGAATACATGTACAGCTCCAAGCTCCCGCTGTCCGCTGACAACGTGCAGGGCATCTCGGTCGCCGCCTTCCTGCTCCAGATGGACGACGTCTTCGGGCGCTGCCAGATCTACATGACCGACAACATGGATGCGTCCAATTGCCTCGGCATCTATTACTACGCGCGGGACTTGGGGGCCGAGGAGTTAGCGGAACAGGCTCAGCGCTACTTCCGGCAGCATTTCACAGAGGTCTGCATGAGCGAGGAGATTCTGGAGCTGGAGGCCCATCAGCTGGGCGCTCTGCTCGCTTCCGACGACCTCAATGTGACTCGGGAGGAAACCATTCTTGATGTGGTGCTGCAGTGGGTGAAACGCAGTTTCGCCGGCGAGGAAGAAAGCCGTGCCGGTCACCTCCCGGAACTTTTAAAGAAGGTGCGCCTTCCATTAGTCAACGTTAGCTACTTGAAGGAGGCGCTACGGCGCAACACTGCACTCCTGTCCGATGCCAAATGTCTGCAGATGATGGAGGAGGCGATTGAGGTGGCAGGTCAACACCCGAACACTCCGGCTCGGCGTTTGAAGCTACGTTACGGCATGGAAACGACTCATCTATTACTCTGCATTGGCAACGAAAGTGGAGGGATCCGTTCTCGCTATGGGAGCTACTCGGAACGGAGCTTTTGCTATGCCCCCGCCACTGGACGCACACATTTCATCACGTCGCCTCGCTATGGTGATGCGCTGGGAACCGTTTGCGCCGGGGTTGTGACGGAGCGCAACGAGATCGTCGTTGCTGGAGAGTTGGGTGCGAGGAGGATGGCAAGACAGAAGGAGAGGAACATTGAGATTTTTAAGTAGGTTAATTTCTAAAAGAGTTAAGGGTTATGGATTTCTTTCTTACTGTGTTTACCGGCAGCAATCATATGATGTGATGACATCATAAATTCACGAATCCCAATCTGGGTGGAGTTTCCATGTTCTCCCTGTGACTGTGTGATTTTTCTGTAGGTTCTCCAGTTCCCTCCCACAGTCCGAAAACATGGAAATTGGCTGCCTCAAATTGCCCTATTTAAGTTGCCCCTATATAGTGTGTGTGTGTGTGTGTGTGTCTCCAGAGATATATTGGCACCTTGTCCTAGATGTATCTGCCCAGAGCCTGAAACATGGATGGCCATGAGGAACCCACACGAGACCCCAGTAGAGTCAAGTGGGAGAAAATAAATGTATTAACTTTTTTTTAGGGCGGCACGGTGGCTTAGTGGTTAGCACGTCTGTACTAGGGATTCCTGGTTCGAATCCCCTTCTGGGTGGAGTTTCCATGTTCTCCCCGTGTCCGCGTGGGTTTCCTCTGGGTTCTCCGGTTTCCTCCAACAGTCCAAAAACATTCAAACTAAATGGGTTCAAACTAAATGGGTTGCTCTAAATTGCCCCGTATATATATATATATATATATATATATATATATATATATATATATATATATATATATATATATATAGTGAGTGTGTGTCCAGTGATGGATTGGCACCCTTTCTTCAGTGTATCTGCCCAGCACCCAAAACGTTCTCACCTGGTTGGGCATGTGGAACCCTCCAATGACCCTAGTAGAGGATTAAGTGGGCAGTATGATGCTGTAGTTGTCAGCACATCCTCCTCTCAGCACTGGGGATCCAGGTTGGAAGCCCGATCTGGGTGGTTTCCATGTTCTCTCCCACAGTCCAAAAACATGGATTCAAGGTGCTTCATTGGCTGCTCCTAATTGCCCCTATATAGTGTCTGCCCATGGATTAAAGCCCTGTCTTGGGTGTAACTTACCAAAATGATCTTATCAAATAACAACTCTGATTGGCCAGTGGTGGCAGGAACCAGAATACCCAAAGTCTGGACAGGAATTTACAGCACTTGATTATCTCGTACCAGGCTAGATATTCATGGATTCAAGGTGAATTGGTTGCTTCAAATTGCCCCTATATAGTGTGTGCTAACTAAAAGTTTCCATGTTCTCTCCATGTCAATGCAGGTTTCCTCACCCAGTCCAAAAACATGAATTCAAGGTGAATTGGCTGGTCTAAATTGCCCCTATACAGTGTGTGCCCATAGATTAAAGACCTGTCCTGGGTGTATCTTGCCAAAATGATCTTATTGAGTGAGACCTCTGATTGGCCAGTTGTGGAGTACCCGCAGTCTGGACAGGAATTTACAGCACTTGATGATCTTCTAGCTGGCTAGAGATTCATGGACTCAAGGTGAATTGTTTGCTTCAAATTGCCCCTATCTTAATTGCCCCTATATAATTTTTCCATCTAAAAGTACCAAATTTAAACCATTCCTTGGATGGACATGGGGGTCCCCCCATGACCCTAGTCCCTAGTAGAGGATTAAGCAGAAGATACTGAGATGATTCATTTAATCATTCATTATCTTCCACCTAATCCTTTACTGAGGACTAGGGTCTGGGTGGGGAGGGTCCCCACGTCCATCCAGGGGAGGACATTTTGGCACTGGGTAGATACACCCAGGACAGGGTGCCAAACTATGGCTGTGCAATAATGAGATAATGAGATAGTCTTCCTCACCTCCAGGGTTTCAGTACTGCGAAAGTTTCAAATATACAGTAGATTAATCTAAATGCTTTCCAGGTGTGTATGAGTACTCATTCATTCATTATCTCCCGCTTTATCCTCTATTAGGGTCGCGGTGGGGTTCCCCATGCCCATCCAGGGGAGAACATCTCGGGCGCTGGGCAGATAGACCCAGGACAGGGCGCCAATCCATCGCTGGGCACACACTCATCCACACAAACACACTCTATATGGGGCAATTTTGAGAATTCAATTCACTTGATCCATGTTTTTTTTGGACTGTGGGAGGAAACCGGAGAACCCGGAGGAAACCCACGCAGACACAGGGAGAACATGGAAACTCCACCCAGATGGGGATTCGAACCGGGACCCCCTAGTGCTGAGAGGGGAACGTACTTACCACTAAGCCACCGTGCCGCCAAATATGGACTTATTCCATATCCCGGTTCGAATCCCAATCTGGGTGGAGTTTCCATGTTCTCCCCGTGTCTGCGTGGGTTTCCTCCGGGTTCTCCGGTTTCCTCCCACAGTCCAAAACATGGATCAAGTCAATTGAATTCTCCAAATTGCCCCATATAGAGTGTGTCTGTGTGAGTGAGTGTGTGCCCAGTGATGGATTGGAGCCCTGTCCTGGTTCTATCTGCCCAGCGACCGAAACGTTCTCCCCTCGATGGGCATGGGGAACCCCACCGCGACTCTACTAGAGAATAAAGCGGGAGATAATGGATGAAGTCTGTCTTTGTTTATGTTATGGTTTTAATTTATATTATGTTATAATATGTTATATTTTAGGTATAACGAGGAAGCTCAGGGCAGCTGGAAGCACCTGACTTCAGCCGAATACCGGGATTCATATGCCCTGAGTTCCCAGGGTGAACACCTGTACCTCATCGGAGGGCAGATGAGGCTGAAGAACCAGTACCTCATTACGAACAGTGTGTCACGCTGGTCTCTACAGGGTGGCCCCTGGCGCAGTGCCGCCCCTTTGCCGATGCCCCTGGCCTACCACAGTGTAGTGCGGATGAAAAACTGCCTTTATGTGGTTGGTGGACGGACGCCACAGGTAAGAAAGCTTTGTTTTTATACTGCTTATGATGGAATATCATGTATTCCCGGTTCGATATATAAGGTATCCTGCCGAACATCCTGCAATTACTATATATATATATATATATATATTAGGGGTGTCTTCAACTAAGGATTTTCATAGTCGAATCTGATTCGTCAGATTTTCCCTATAGTCGACTGATAGTCGAATCAGTTAAAATTTCACCACAAGATGGCGCTATAAGCGTGGTTTTTAAAAAAGATTTTTTTTTAATATTTAACTTTTTTTTCTAGAGCACCGTAAATGGGATCCCCGTTCTGGACTTTTGCACTGATGTTGGTTGTTGTCGTGTGATATGCAAGAATTAGATGACATAACTTGCACTTAACTTTCTTGGGTTCGTTTTTATCTTTTTCAAAAAACTCCCATCCTTTGGAAGCTTTTTTTAGTAGCCATAGCCATCATAGAAAAATACAGCGGTAGATGCTAACGGCCCTGTAGCGTGTGCAGCTCTGCTCATTTGGAATGTGCAACTAACTGCAGGGGGAGCTTTATTAATGTGTAGCCTATTGTTAAAGTGCACACATCATTAAAAAAAATATTAACAGAAATTAGGATGATTTTATTTGACAAAAGGCTATATATATAACGAAAACAAAGACATTTCATGTAAAAACTAATGCTTAGCCGCAGCCATGGGCCCCATGTGGTGAAAATGGTACATTCGACTATGAGGTTCATAGTCGACTACGGTTCTCCGAATCGAATCGTCGAATCAGCGAATATTGCAGCTCACCCCTAAATGTATATATATATATATATATATATATATATATATATATATATATATATATATATATATATATATATATATAATTTTATATATATAATATATAATTATGTATATAGAATTTTTTTTAAATAATATATTTTTATATATATATGTTCAGGTGTCGGCGGCACGGTGGCTTAGTGGTTAGCACGAGCGCTAGGGATTCCCGGTTCGAATCCCCATCTGGGTGGAGTTTCCATGTTCTCCCCGTGTCTGCGTGGGTTTCCTCCGGGTTCTCCGGTTTCCTCCCACAATCCAAAAACATGGATCAAGTCAATTGAGTTCTCCATATTGCCCCATATAGAGTGTGTCTGTGTGAGTGAGTGTGTGCCCAGCGATGGGTTGGCACCCTGTCCTGGGTCTATCTGCCCAGCGCCCGAGACGCTCTCCCCTGGATGGGCATGGGGAACCCCACCACGACCCTAATAGAGGATAAAGCGGGAGATAATGAATGAATGAATGTTTAAGTGGCTGCATATGATGTAATATCATGTATTCTGAGCATGTGAACCCCCCGCGACCCTAGTAGAGGATAAAGCAGAAGATAATGGATGGATGTTTAAGGCTTAATAATACCTTACCGCACTCACATGCTATTACACTCTTAAACATATGGAAATTTTGTAACATATTTAGCACAAAATAGCGCAGTATTTGAATACAGGATTAGATATGCAGAAGATTTGCTTCATATGCTGAATATGCGCCCCCTCCACCCCTCCGCCATACTGAATTCTTACAGAATTATGAGGTCCATAGTATGGGGTCAACAGAAACCATTATACCCCAAATATTTTTATACATTGTATTAGCAGGGTCACCAATGGCTGCAACAGAAACCCCCTCCTAATTCTCTCTCTGTTGTTTCATGCTGCACCTGTTGGGGCCGATCTCATGACCGACAGACGTACCATGCTGATGAGGAGCCTGACCGCATGAGTAATCGTCTGCTTGAGTACGATCCGGACGCCAACAAGTGGAACGAACTCTGTCCAATGAAATACTCCAAATACCGCTGCAGCACCGTGGCACTGAACGGAGAGATTTATGTGATAGGTAAGAGAACATACCAATTGAAACAATGCTTCATGCGGAAATAAGCAGTATATTTACGGCCCTTAAATCTGATTGGCCGAGCCGTTTGTCCAGCCGTGAAGTCATTGACAATGACTCACACCTCTGAGCACTTCATTCGTAACAATGCATGATATATATTATTTTAAATTATAACATACAGATTAATATAAATTGAGCCCAATGAGCACTAAACCTGTTGTAGCTGTTGTTTATAAACGGTGTTCTGCAATTTGGCCACCAGATGGCAGTTTTTTTCCCCAGGTTCGAATCCCAATCTGGGTGTAGTTTCCATGTTCTCCCTGTGTCCACGTGGGTGGTCCACTGTGTGGGTTTTCTCCAGGTTCTTCAGTTCCCTCAACATGGAAAACCAAAAACATGGAAATTGGCTGCTCCAAATTGCCCCATCTAAATTGCCCCTATATAGTGTGTGTGTGTGCCGCCAGCCATGGATTGGCACCTTGTCCTAGGTGTATCAGCCCAGCGCCTGAAACATGGATGGGCATGAAGAACCCACCCGAGACCCCAGTAGAGGATCAAGTGGGAGCTAATAAATTAACTTTTTATTAAGTGGGTGGCACGATGGCTTAGTCATTAGCACATAATCCACTCAGTGCTAAGTTCCAATCCCAAGTTCCAATCCCAATCTGGAGTTCTCTCCGTGTCCGTGTGGGTTTCCTCCGGGTTCTCCGGTTTCCTCACACACACATATATATATATATATATATATATATATATATATATATATATATATATATATATACAATGTAGTGAGTGTGTGCCCTGTGATAGATTGGCACCCTGTTCTGGGTGTATCTGCCCAGGTGAAAACATTCTCACCTGGATGGGCATGTGAAACCCTTCAATAATAATAACTCACACCTCTGAGGGCTTCACATTTGGATCAATGTGTAATTTACAATACATTAGTTTAAATTATATCTTACAGATTAATATAAATTCCCGATGAGCACTAAACCTGTTGCAGCTGTTTATTAATTGTAGTACTAGTACTGCTTTCATTAAACACATTCATATGAATCAAAGCTTGTTAAGATTATATGGTGTTTGTACCCATTTTATTAAAGCAATAAGGTGCGAGAGGGCGTGACATTATTGTGAATAAATCACAGAAAAAAATATATTATATACGATATGAAATGGAGTACAGTTACACCTTTTTCCCGTGATTTCTTCACAATAATACACAACCTCGAATGGCTTATTGCTTTTTTAAAACAGCTACAAACAGCTACAAACGCATTATTACAATTTCTCCCCTGGGATTAATAAAATATTCTAATTCTGATAATAAAAAACTAGGTCTGATTCATAAAAGCATTTATTGAAAGCAAAATTGTTAATATTCTGGTCCTTTGCAAGGTAATCTAGTTCAGTTTTACAGTAAACACACAATTTGTCACATCACACTTTCTATTGGCTGCTGATGGTATTACAGATAATATGGAATTGCCTATCAGCACCCCCTATTGGGTCTTGGTGGTATGATTTGTTAATTTGTGTTATCTGGTGCAGCTGTGTTTATTTTTTAATTAATTCCTAGGAACTGGTTCAGCTGTGCTTCCAGTCATGTGATAACCCTCCATTTGTATAAACATTTTGCCTTTCCCGGTGTTTAGTGTTAAAACGTCTTAAGTTACATTCATGTCGCGTTGCATCTATGTCTGATTTCACCCGGTGTCTTCTCCATTAAAGACTATTTCTGATCCATCTTCAGCTCGGGACTCTGTCCTCCTAAGTCGTGGCATCATCAGATTGTAACACACTGAGTTACAGGATTCCGGTTTCTCTAACAATTAAATACTGATATCTAGTGGCCAAGATACAGAACACAGCTTATAAAAAAAAAACATTGGGAAAATAATGTATTGCATATAACGCATTGATACGAAAGTGAAACGCTCAGAGGTGTGTGTTATTGTCAATGATGTCTTGGCTGGACAAACAACTCAGCCAATCAGATTTAAGGACCAGAACTTCTTGTTTTATTAAAAAGCAATTGTTAAAAGCTCGTTCTTCCCCGGGAGATCGGCTACGCGGGAGGGAATGCGTACACCGCTTGCGCCTTGTAAGCGTTACCCGGGAGATCGGCTACGCGGAGAAAGGATGCAACGCTCCCACGGATACAACCTGCGCGGAGATAGTGCGCAGCATTGTACCGATGGTTGAGCGCGGAAGAGGTGTCTTTTGAGGTGTCCCCCGGCTTCCTGGAGATCTTCATCCATGGCTCTGCTGACGAATACTGTATGGAACCTGACAAGGCGGTCCTGCAGGACGCCCCCTAATGGACTCCCATATAGTTTTCCAGTTGTTTGTTTTTCCATTTGTTTAATATCTGTACATAGCTGTCCAACAATGTTGTTGCTGCCTGGCCGCTCAAGGAGGACGAGTCCCCCACTGAGTCTTGGTCCTTCCAAGGTTTCTTCCTTAAATAACAACATAAAAGGGAGTTTTTTCTTGCCACTGTCTCTTCGGCTTGCTCTTTGGGGGTCTAAAGGCTTTTCATTCTGTAAAGCTGCTTTGTGACAATGTACTGTTGTAAAAAGCGCGACATAAATAAATTACTTGAACTTGAACTTGAAGGAGAGTTCGAGACTCCGGGAGATAAAAACAAAATGGATTTATTATAAAAATGGTGTTGGGACACCAACAGAAAGGGGGGAACGAAACACGCGACTAACACCTGGATAAACCACAAACAAAGACGTGCATGGGGGAGAGGGAATACGGAAACTAAATACAAAAACACCCAATCACGTGCACAAAAACAAACCAATCACCCAACGGAGTCCATGAGTACATTAATGAGGGACAGATGACACACTTATTATTGTAATTAAATATCAGGAAAGTGGTGTAACAGCACTCTGCTACAATCAGGCCTAATTACACATCTTCAGCGTAATTTATTCACAATAATGCCACGCCCTTTCGTACCATATTGCTTTATTGTATACTTTGGGTGCCAATCTCTTTGTGAGGATAACATTTAACCCTCTGATGTCTTAACTTCCCTGCGTCATGTCTGCAGGTGGTATTGGGTGTGAGGGAGTGGATCATGGACAGTCACGCCGGTGCCTCGATGCGGTAGAAATCTACAACCCTGATGGGGATTTTTGGAGGGATGGGCCTCCGTTACCATGGCCACTACTCTCTCTGAGAAGCAATGCGCCAAATGCTGGCGTAGTGGACGGCAAACTTTACGTGTGTGGATTCTATAAAGGAGCAGGTGATGTTTTCAATCACAAACTTGCGTCATGCAATTTACATAAACACTCACCGGCCATTTTATTAGCTCCACCTCCTCAGTTCTACCCTCACTGTGTGTGTTTGCAGTTCCACTGATCATACAGATGGACTTTGAAGTTCTACAATGACATTCTGTAGTCCATCTGTTTAAATACTTTGTGAGTCCGTTTAGTATGTTCTCCAATGATCAGAACGCCCTAGAGGAGGTATTAGGGTGGTGGCTGATTCTCAGTGACACTGACATGAGTGTGTGTGTGTTGTGCTGGTGTGAGTGGATCAGACACAGCAGTGCTGCTGGACAGAGAACAGTCCACCAATCAGAACATACAGGGCTCTGATCCACTCGTTCCATCATCCACCACCCTAATAATACCTGTTCTGTGGTCCTGATCATCAGAGAACAGAGTAAAGAGGACTAACAGGAACAGATGGACTACAAAATGGAACTGTAGAACGTTAACTATAAGTAACGTTGTTTATAAATTATGAATAAATGTGAAAATTATTGGGCGGCATGGTGGCTTAGTGTTTAGCATGTTCTCCTTTCAGCTCTAGGGATTCCCGGTTCGAATCCCAATCTGGGTGGAGTTTCCATGTTCTCCCCGTGTCCTCTGGGTTTCCTCCCACAGTCCAAAAACATGGATCAAGGTCAATTGAATTCTCCAAATTGCCCCATATAGAGTGTGTCTGTGTGAGTGGGTGTGTGCCCAGCTATAGATTGGCGTCCAGAGATAGATTGGCGTCCTGTCCTGGGTGTATCTGCTCAGTGCCCGAAACGTTCTCCCCTGGATGTACATGGGGAACCCTGAATGGATGAATGGATGTGAAATTATTACTATTATGAGATGTACACATCCAGTTGACTTTTTAATATATGGCCGCCATAATTTACATAAATATACAACATGTCTTCTAAATCATCCATCCATCCATTATCTTCCGCTTTATCTTCTACTAGGGAAGTGGGGGGGTTCCCCATGCCCATCCAGGGGAGAACGTTTTGGGCAGTGGGCAGATACACCCAGGACAGGACGCCAATCTACACTGGGCACACACTCACTCACACAGACACACTCTATATGGGGCAATTTTGAGAATTCAATTGACTTGATCCATGTTTTTGGACTGTGGGAGGACCGGAGAACCGGAGAAACCCCCGGAGGAAATGCTAACCACGCAGCTGCCTGTCTTCTAAATCATTCATTCATTCATTATCTCCCGCTTTATCCTCTACAGGGTCGCGGTGGGGAGAACACGTCTCGGGCGCTGGGAAATCCATCGCTGGGCACACACCACTCACCCAGATGGGGATTCGAACCGGGAATCCCTAGCGCTGAGAGGAGAACATGCTAACCACTAAGCCACCGTGCCGCCCAGTTTTTATTCATCCTTTCATTCTCTATTAGGGTCGCAGGGGGGGGGGGGTTCCCATGCCCATCCAGGGGAGAACGTTTCGGGCGCTGGGCAGATACACCCAGGTGCCAATCTATCACTGGACACACACTCACTCACACAGACACACTCTATATGGGGCAATTTTGAGAATTCAATTGACCTTGATCCATGTTTTTGGACTGTGGGAGGAAACTAGATCTGAGAGGAGATTTTCTAAATCAGTAGTGCGCAAATAAGTGATCATCCGAAAAATATATATATTTTTTTTTTTCTTTGTGTTTTCTTTTCAGATCGGCATGACAACATCACTAAGGATATCTTGCAGTTGGATCCATGGGAAAACGAGTGGACCGTGGTGGTTAAGCAGGCCATAATGCACGACAGTTATGACGTGTGTCTAGTGGCCAATCTCAACCCGCGAGGTCTCATGCCCCCGCCAGCTGACTTGGTGGATGAATAACAAACGCGTTCATGTTTGCTATCGGCCCCCGCTGGTACAACCTGGACTTTGCACATCCTTAAGCAATCTGCAAAAAGATCTCCCGAGCTGTACAGAGACGTTGTTGTGTTTGCTTGAGGCTGAAATGCCGACGCGGGCCGTTTGCCAGAGCAACGCCGATCTATTCCAGAACGTTACACTGACGGTCTGTAAAAAACGGACTATAAACTGCGTATTGAATGAACTGAAAGTTAGATGTTTACTGAGGTTTACAGACGTTTAATGCTGAACGGATTACAGCGATAAATAAAAAAGTGGTTTTCGAACAAATGCATGCACATTCTCTGATCACGGAGCACTTTTAAAGACTGTTTGTATCTTATTTTGGAAATAAAGACGTTTTCAACCTGCCGTTCATTTTCCTATCAAGATCCAAGTCATGCAAAAACAACATATGTAGATTGAAAACGATTCTGAAACCTATTTGGTGTTAAGATAAACAGAACAAAGACTAATTCTATAACTATTATATTATATATTATATTATATATATTACTATATTATTATTATATCCATATTATTATATTACATACATTATGTATATATATATATATATATATATATATATATATATATAAAATATTATATATAATTAAATTAATATGAAACTCACTCAAACATGCCGATGCAGCTTAATGAGTTAAAAGGCCATATATATCAAATATTATTTATATGTATATATATGTATATATGTATAAATATATATATATATATATATATATATATATATATATATATATATATATATATATATATATATATATATATATATATATATATATATATTATATATACTGACTCAAACATGCCGACGCAGCTTAATGAACAAAGGCCCCGGCCTAATAATATAAAATATTATTATTTATATATTATATATATATATATATATATATATATATATATATATATATATATATATACACAGTATATTATAATTTTATATATATATTACACTATATAACTCTATTAATATGAAACTCACTCAAACATGCCGACGCAGCTTGATGAACGAAGGCCACGCCTCTCACCCCTTAATCAGAGTCGCTAATAAAGTCAAAGAGCTCCCAGACACGTTTCGACCCCGCGCCGTTCTCTTTGTCCTTAGGCTTCTCGGGTATCCATTCCGCTTGCTTGTGTTCGACCAGGACACTGTGGCCATTCTGAGTCCATGGCCACGTCTGTAACTGCTTCCATACTTACCTCGGTTAGGCTGTACCGTTGTGTTCTGCTGCTGCGGTGGTAGATTGTTGGTCACTTTCCAGTTAGCACCAATTGTTATTAACGGCGGCTGGTTCTCTTGGTCCCCATCATTGTGTATCCGCTTTGAACTCTTTTTCGGCGTGGAACGTCTCTGGGGTAGAATGAGCGCTCTCTTTTTCCTCCTGAAAGTCTGGTATCTCGGTCCTCTCTTGGGCAACTTTTTCTGTCTGGACATTATAGCCCAGTCTGTCAATCTGTTCTCATGTACAGCATCCACAGGTTCAGGATGCACAGCTGCTTCCTCTGCATATGCTCCTCTGGGACTATAAACACATGTAGAGTCGCTGGCTGAGGGTGTAGGGCTTGCAATGCTGTCTGTAAGGACATGTGGAACATGTAAACATACAGATTTCTGACAGGGTCTGGAATCGAACCTCTTGGCTTCTGTGATGCCGAATTCCTCCTGGAATTCTGCAGTCGGGTTACAGTTCTGTATTCTTTTATGGAATTCACTGCTCGGTTCGAAGTAAGCACAGAACTTCAGATCTTCTCTACAGGGCTTGTTCACTGAAGCACCACTCACTTGTTCCACCAGACCAGGTGACGTCTGGACGGTACTGTCCGACATTCTAATTACACCAGCAGTCGCTGCAGTAGAGTGGGCGGTTACCACGGCGTCAAGCTGAGCCAGGATCTCCGCCAGCACATGCTGCTCCTTGCTCTGTTCCGTTTTCAGCAACTCCATGTCCTTTTGGACACTGATCAGAAGCGAGTTCAGGTCTTTTAGCGCTGATGTCATCTGTGCAGTTAAAAAAAACATGACATTTTTAAGGTCATGATACCAACATTCATCCATCCATCCATCCATCCATCCTTTATCTTCTGCTCTATCATACAGGGGAGAACGTTTTGGGCACTTGGCAGATCTCTCCAGGACAGGGCGCCAATCTATCGCTGGGTACACACTCACTCACACACACACAAACACACTCTATATGGGGCAATTTGGAGAATTCAATTGACCTTGATCCATGTTTTGGACTGTGGGAGGAAACCCCACATGGGAAGGACATGGGAATCGAACCAGGAATCCCTAGTGCTGAGAGGGGAACATGCTAACCACTAGCCACCATGCCACCATGATACCAACATGAACATTTAAAAATAAATAATTATAATGATAATTTTTAGTATCACAGACACATCAAGGGCAGCACGGTGGCTTAGTGGTTGGTACGTTCGCCTCTCAGCACTAGGGGGTTCCCGGTTCGAATCCCAATCTGGGTGGAGTTTTTGCCCCATGTAGAGTCTATCCCCGTGCCACGTGGGTTTCCTGGATGGGCATGGGGAACCCCCCGCGACCCTAATAGAGAGGATAAAGCGGGACAGTCCAAAAACATAGGGATCAAGTCATATTCGCTGATTCTCCAAATTGAACCCCATCAACTATGAACCTCATAGTCGAATGTACCATTTTGACCACATGGGGGTGCTGCTAAGCATTGAGTGAAATATCTTTGTGCCCAGCGATGGATTGGGTCTTTTGTCAAATAAAACTCAGCGCCCAAAACGTTTTCCCCTGGATGTGGCATGGGGATCCCATTTACCCCCCACGCTTATAGCGCACAAACCTGAAATTTTAACTGAGGATATCAGTCGACTAGCGGGAAATAATGGATGGATTGGACAGAAAATCCTTAGTTGAACACCCCAAATTATTTCAAATTATTGTTTAAACTGAGGTGAGGGCTCTGCAGAGCAAAGTTCCTTTTCACCACACAGTCATGGTGCAGCAGGAACCGGCTCTCTAGCCACAAAGCTGGAAGAATTTGCTTGTGTCAAACTTATAAAACTCCTTTATAAAGCAATATTTTATATACACACGTGGCTGCCAATTCAGTAGATCTGAAGAATTTTCATCTGCTGCTTGAAACTTCATGCAAATACTGCATAGTAGGTATGTTATTTTAAACACAGCACCTGAATTATATTTATAAATTCATAAATATTTATACATTTATTTAAAATTAAAAAATAACAATAGATCCTGCTTAACTACACAATTAATAGACTGTAAAATAGGGCAGCACAGAGGCGCGGTGGTTAGTGGTTCCACCTTAGTGCTAGGGATCCAGGTTAGAATCCAGATCTGGGTTCTTCCCATGTCAGCATGGGCTTTCTCGGGTTCTCCAGTATCCTCCCACAGTCCAAAAACAGAATTAATGTCATTGGCTGCTCTAAATTGCCCTATCTAAGTGCCCATGAGCATCTAACCCTAAACGGCTACTGTTGGAATTTATTGAACATAAAAAAGACATGAATTGCATTATTTGTAAGGTTTTTGTTATACTTTGTAATGCTCTTTACTTTTGTAATGACATTTAGTAATTCACATTAGTTTAAACAACTG
This sequence comes from Corydoras sp. C115, assembly GCA_019802505.1. Taxonomy (NCBI): domain Eukaryota; kingdom Metazoa; phylum Chordata; class Actinopteri; order Siluriformes; family Callichthyidae; genus Corydoras; species Corydoras sp. C115. The sequence goes on from JAFMOC010000252.1 coordinate 364,512, forward strand.
CTGAATGGCTGCAGGGAGCAGAGGGAATGACCAGGTGTGGGAGTGTGAGAAGGAGTCAGAATATCTGGTCGCAGGGTGACCTGTCAAAATATAGACTTATGGGGCAGGTAAATTTGTTAAAGGTAGTAGTGAGACTGGGGGCTCAGGAAGTCCCAACCATATATGGAAGGTCCATTCACACTCACCCACAAAAAAGAAGGACAGCCCACCTAAGGGTTATATACTGAAGTGGGATCTTCTCAGCTCTCTCATCAATCGTGGATGCCTGCCATTGATGATTTTTCCTGTACACTTGTTTGCCTATTCAGTAAAATGCATTGAATTTTTTTGGAACAAAAGCGCCACCTTCTGACCGTTCATTGGAAAATAACACTGCCCACAGATGAGTTAAATGTGGAGGACCGATATCTCTGTGTGTAAGCACAGCAGGCAGAATAGATCACTTAACTGAGTCAGGTCAGGTCAGGTCAGGTCAGGTCAGGTCAGGTCAGGTAAGGTCAGGTAAGGTATGGTAAGGTAAGGTCAGGTAAGGTATGGTAAGGTCAGGTAAGGTATGGTATGGTAAGGTAAGGTCAGGTAAGGTAAGGTTAGGTCAGGTCAGGTCAGATCAATTCAGGTAAGGTCAGGTCAGGTCAGGTCAGGTCAGGTCAGGTCAGGTCAGGTCAGGTAAGGTAAGGTCAGGACAGGTCAGGTCAGGTCAGGTAAGGTCAGGTCAGGTAAGGTCAGGTCAGGTCAGGTCAGGTAAGGTAAGGTCAGGTATGGTATGGTAAGGTATGGTAAGGTAAGGTAAGGTCAGGTAAGGTAAGGTCAGGTAAGGCATGGTATGGTATGGTATGGTATGGTATGGTATGGTATGGTAAGGTCAGGTCAGGTCAGGTCAGGTCAGGTAAGGTAAGGTATGGTATGGTATGGTATGGTATGGTATGGTATGGTATGGTATGGTAAGGTAAGGTCAGGTCAGGTCAGGTCAGGTCAGGTCAGGTCAGGTAAGGTAAGGTCAGGTATGGTATGGTAAGGTATGGTAAGGTAAGGTAAGGTCAGGTAAGGTAAGGTCAGGTAAGGTAAGGTCAGGTATGGTATGGTAAGGTATGGTAAGGTAAGGTATGGTAAGGTAAGGTAAGGTCAGGTATGGTAAGGTAAGGTCAGGTCAGGTAAGGTATGGTATGGTAAGGTAAGGTCAGGTAAGGCATGGTATGGTAAGGTAAGCCTTTATTTGTCCCACAATGGGGATATTACATTCTCAGTTACAGTAGATGGGGAAGGTAAAAAAAGATTTATCTAGCTTTTAAAAGAAGTAAGTTTAAAGAATAAATAATAAATAAATGATAATAGAAATAGGGTCGGCCCGGTGGCTTAGTGGTTAGCACGTTCGCCTCTCAGAGCTAGGGATTCCAGGTTTGAATCCCAATCTGGTTGCAGTTTCCATGATCTCACCGTGTCCGCATGCCCATCCAGGGGAGAACGTTTCAGGCGCTGGGCAGATTGAACTGAAAATTCAATTGACCTTGATCCATGTTTTTGGACTGTGGAAGAAAACCCACGCAGACACGGGGAGAACACGGAATCTACACCCAGATTGGGATTCAAAATAGGAATCCCTAGCGCTGAGAGGAGAACATGCTAACCACTAAGCCACCGCGCTGCCTATGTAATGATATTATTCTGTTAATAGTTTCATTCCATAAAATAAAATGGGTAGTTCCGGTCCTTAAATCTGATTAGCTGAGCCTTTTGTCCATCCGTGACATTATTGACAATAATACACACCTCTGAGCGTGTGGTGTGATATACAACACATTTTTTCCTGATTTTTTTATAAACTGCATTCTGTAATTTGCCCAATTTGATTGTTAGAGAAATCAGAAATCTGGGTCAGCGTTCAGTTCAAAACCGGACTAGATTACATCACAGAAGTCCAGATTATTAATGATTTTGCTTTCAATAAACGCATTTATCAATCAAACCTTGGTTTTTTTTTATTATAGTGTTTTATAGTGTGTTTTGCTTCACGTCGGGTCTAATAACACCTCTTTCCCGTGATTTATTCACAATAATAATAATAATAATAACACGCCCTCTTGTACCTTATTGTTTTTTCACTTACTCCAAATATATTCTTACCTTAGCCTCACTGTCCATCGCTTCTGTATGGCTTTGTTTCTGCAGACTCATCAGCAGTTTCATTTGAGTTGAAAAGCTCTCGTTTATGGTGTCAAAATGATCCTGAACTGTAAAGTAGAATTTTACATTAAAGATGAAAGCAGCAGGTGTGGAAGCAGGGTTCAGACCATGGTTCATCAGCTTCTGAATACAACAGCTCAATACATTCAGTCATTTTGCAGATGAATTTATCCAACAAGACGTTTCATTTTAAAGTGAAAATTAATGTAAAAAAAAAAGGCCCTTAAAATACATATTCATAACCATTTATAGGCGTCACGATGGTGTAGCAGTTCGCCAGGGATTCGAATCCCAATCTGGGTGGAATTTCCATGTTCCATTGTCCGCAGGGTTTAAAGGTGCACTGAACGCTCTAAATTGCCCCTGTATAGTCTGTATAGTGATTGTGCCCAGCAATTGATTGGCTATTGTAACTATTTTTGTTTTGTGTGAGTTGCACCACTTGATCTAAAGTTTGTCAATGTCATGGCATTGTTGATGCATTCCTAAGATTAATACATTTTAACATTTTTTATCATGATTAATCACAAACATGATTAATTGTTTAATACTTAGTGGACAGATAAGAATAAGGAACAGTATTAATATTCAGTCATTGGACTGTGGGAGGAAACTGGAGAACACGGACACGTCCGTGTCCGTGTTCTCCAGTTTCCTCCCACGGTCCAATGACTGAATATTAATACTGTTCTTTATTCTTGGAACATGGAAACTCACTACACCACTCTGCCACCTAGTGTTAATATTAATTAAAATATTAAAACTTACTTGTTTTTTTCAAGCCACCCATTCCATCAGTGACTGCACTTCTGGTAATATTACAATTTCCATCTATAGAGCTTAAAAATATTTTTTTAATCTGAAAGAGCATTTAGTAATTAATACACCACAGAAATAACAAAGTTCAGGATAATTAATTAAAAAAAATAACCTTACAGTTTCCAGACTTTCATGCAGCAATCGGATTCCAATCAGAATGTCACTATTAAAAGAGTGAAAAGTCGGTTACTATTTCTAATGACTGTAGATCACGAAGCATCTTTATACCTTTAAAATGGTTTGCTATGAACTGTATTTACTTTTCTTTGTTTTTTCTCTTTTCCTCTTCAAACCTATCCAATATCCCTAAAACTCTGCCATCAGATCTGTTTGTTTTGCCGTCGCTGAACAGGTAAGGCTTAGAGAGGTAGCTGGTCGACACCTTTAATTCATTTATCTGTCAGAACAGAAGTATCAAACCCATAAACCCCAAGAATAAACAACTGCAACAAAAATTTGCCAAAATATGAACAAAACAATAAAAGTATCCATCCATTATCTTCCGTTTTATCCTCTATTAGGGTCGTGGGGGGGGGGGTTCCCCATGCCCATCCAGGGGAGAACGTCTCAGGCGCTGGGCAGATACACCCAGGACAGAACGCCAATCCATCGCTGGGCACACACACACTCACTCACACAAACACACTCTATATGGGGCAATTTGGAGAACTCAATTGACCTTGATCCATGTTTTTGGACTGTGGGATGAAACCAGAGAACCCGCAGGAAACCCATGCGGACATGGGGAGAACATGGAAACTCCACCCAGATTGGGATTCGAACCGGGAATCCCTAGTGCTGGGAGGAGAACATGCTAACTACTAAGCCACTGTGTCGCCCACAAAATAATAAAGTATAAAATAAAAAAACTTCCCATAATCTGGGTGAATATGAAATTAAAATAACAGAGAAATGCAAACTTTAAGTTATAAATCAATGGCACAGTGTAAACAGACAGGTTTTAAAGATACAGTGTAGTTACAGTAGAAGCTGTAATGTGAAATTTACCTCCTGTGAGGTCGGCTGAGAACATCTGGTCTGTCCGCTTATCTCTTGGGAAAAGCTTTGAGAATAATCAGGCCAGATTTGGGAGCCGGACAGACGCTGAGAATCCATCAGGCTTGTGTAGTCACTAGTTGCTCCATTTCTGCTTGTTTTGGCACCCCTATAAGATCGACCACAATTATACAGGGGTACATGAACATCCATTAAAGGAACAAGCATTGCATTTTACTCTCTCATTCAAGAAATCTGACTAAAAATACTTAATGAACTTAACAAATGATTACTGAGGTTTTATCATTTCGATTTTTTGAGCCAATGGACTGTGATTCCTAATATTATACATATTATATATGTGTGTGTGTGTGTGTGTTTATGTGTAAAGAAAACATTTCAATAACATTATTATTATTATTATTATTAATAATAATAATAATAATATTAATAATAAATAATTATTTATTTGTGTTTAATTAATTCCCTGTAGGTAAAGGTGTAGATCTGAGGGTTGGTGGTGTTGGGTTGGTGATCTGGGATCAGTCTGTGCATTTCACCCAGCTCATCATTAGTAGAGGGTGTGAAATGACGCTGTTCATTTGATCTATCTCTATGTTATTATGATTAATAATGATAATAACATCATTATTATCCTATGCTAAAGGTGAAGACATGTCCTTCTTTCAACCTGAAGGTTACCAGTTCGATTCCCGGTCCCACCAAGTACTATGACTAAAGTGATCTTGGGCAAGGCATCTAACCCACCAATCCCCCAATATAGCTGACGCTCCGGGCATGTGTGCTCACTTTATTAGTATGTATGTGTGCACCATAGAAAAATGGATTTTATAAAAAATATTTTCACTTTTTAACTGGATGCAAATAATTTTGAGTGCAACCTAAGAATGCCAATTCAAGTTTGATTTAATACCAAGCTCAGGTAAAAGTCACTTAGAACCATGTGCTTTTAACTAAGATAACTTTAACTATATATAAGATAACTTACACAGCATTTAAAGGAATATTTAAAATATCCTTTATGTTCCAAACATTTGGCTTCATGGTCCTGTATTTCTGTGAAATAAAAATAAAGAAAAACACATTATCCTTATAGAACTCTACTCATTATAAAAACTAAAGCACTTATAAATCCTCAGATTATAACTTATTATAGTCAGCAATTCTATTAACCACAGAATTACTTTTTAAATCTGCTATATTTACCCTTTTTTTTACACAGTATTTTAATTTTGCAAATACTCTCACTGGACATTTTATTAGGTACAACTCATTGTTGCTCCACTTACTATACAGATGCTTTTAGTAGTCCTACAATTCCTTTTACAATCAGTACTGAGAGTTATCCACCACCCTAATACCTCCACTGTGTGTGGGCCTGGAGAACATCATTGGAGAACATAATAAGGCGGACTAACAAAATATGTAGAAAAACAGATGGACTACAGAATAGAATTGTAGAACTAAAAAGTCAGTTTAGTGGATATAATTAGTGGAACTGAAACACACCGTGAGTGTATAATTAATATATGTACCTAATAAAATTGCCGGTAAGTCTATAGTTTTTAACAATTTAGTCACCAGCTGAAAAATTAAGCATGCAAATGTCTCATTTAAATATTTAAAATGCATTTTTATTTTACTTAACACTTAAGACGTTTCATTATTACTGCTTTTTGTTTCATAGGGAAGCTACATATTAAACATAGCGAATAAAATCGGCAAATTCCGCCAAATTCTACTGTTTAGCGAACCGCCAGTTACCTGTACAGCATTACTAAATGATATAATATAAGTCTGACTACGTACAGATATAAAAGTCTGGTTTACATGCAGTTTTACTATAATACCTTAATGTTCTTAGTCATTCTTTAGGTGTGAATTTATAATTTTTTAAACTTTGCAAATACACTCACTGGCCATTTTATTGGTACAACTCATCGTTTCTCCACTTACTCAATAGATGGTTTTAGTAGTTCTACAATTCCATTTACAATCAGTACTGAGACTCATCCACCACCCTAATACCTCCACTGTGTGTGGGCCTGGAGAACATCATTGGAGAACATAATAAGGCGGACTAACAAAATATGTAGAAAAACAGATGGACTACAGAATGGAATTGTAGAACTAAAAAGAACTAAAATTGCCGGTAAGTCTAGATTTCAACAAATTAGTCACCATCTGAAAAATTAAGCATGCAAATGTCTCATTTAAGTATTTAAAATGCATTTTTATTTTACTTAAAACTTAAGACGTTTCATTATTACTGCTTTTTGTTTGATAGAGAAGCTAAATATTAAACATAACGAATAAAATCAGCAAATTCCTTCAAATTCTACTGTTTAGCGAACCGCTAGTTACCTGTACAGCATTAATAAATGATATAATATAAGTCTGAACTACGTACAGATATAAAAGTCTGGTTTACATGCAGTTTTACTATAATACCTTAATGTTCTTAGTCATTCTTTAGGTGTGAATTTATAATTTTTTAAACTTTGCAAATACACTCACTGGCCATTTTATTAGGTACAACTCATCGTTTCTCCACTTACTCAATAGATGGTTTTAGTAGTTCTACAATTCCATTTACAATCAGTACTGAGACTCATCCACCACCCTAATACCTCCACTGTGTGTGGGCCTGGAGAACATCATTGGAGAACATAATAAGGCGGACTAACAAAATATGTAGAAAAACAGATGGACTACAGAATGGAATTGTAGAACTAAAAAGAACTAAAATTGCCGGTAAGTCTAGATTTCAACAAATTAGTCACCATCTGAAAAATTAAGCATGCAAATGTCTCATTTAAGTATTTAAAATGCATTTTTATTTTACTTAAAACTTAAGACGTTTCATTATTACTGCTTTTTGTTTGATAGAGAAGCTAAATATTAAACATAACGAATAAAATCAGCAAATTCCTTCAAATTCTACTGTTTAGCGACCCGCTAGTTACCTGTACAGCATTAATAAATGATATAATATAAGGCTGGACCGTGTGCAGTTATAAAAGTCTGGTTTACATGCAGTTTAACTATAATACCTTAATGCTTTTAGGCATTATTTAGGTGTGAATTTGTGATTTTCTCACTGGCCATTTTATTAGGTACAACTCATCGTTTCTCCACTTACTCAATAGATGGTTTTAGTAGTTCTACAATTCCATTTACAATCAGTACTGAGACTCATCCACCACCCTAATACTGTACCTCCTCTGTGTGTGGGCCTGGAGAACATACTAAGGCGGACAAACAAAATATGTGGAGAAACAAATGGACTACAGAATATAATTGTAGAACTACAAATTCCATCTATATGAACAGTGGGACTGAAACACACCATAAGTGTATAATTAATATGTATAATATTATAAAATGTACCTGATAAAATTGCCTAAAACTTCTCGTTTAAGTATTTAAAATGCATTTTCATTTTACCTAACACTTAAGGTGTTTTATTATTACTGCTTTTTGTTTCATAGAGAAGCTAAATATTAAACATAATATTGTTTAGCGAACAGCCAGTTACCTGTACAGCATTAATAAACGATATAATGTAAGTCTGACTCGTGAACTTATAAAAGTCTAGTTTACATGCAGTTTAACTTTAATATCTTTATGTTTTTAGTCATTATTTAGGTAAAATAGCAGCTGTAACAACAAACTCCGAAGTTTCTTTAACAAACTGAGTAACAAACGAACCTGAGGGACAGCCATACAGCCATTAGTGATGAGTCAGTCGCGAACGATCCGACTCTAAGAGTCGGCTCTTTGAAGTGAACAAGGAGAGCCGGTTCTTGAATGGGGGAGTCTGTGTATCTGCACTGAGCAGGAGAGAAGGGGTCACACACACACAAACACACACACACACACACACACACACACACAAACACATACACACAGAGTGAACACACACACACGCACGCGCACACACAGTGAACACACACACACAGTGAACACACACAACCACACACACTGAACACATACACACATACACAATGAACACACACTCACACACACCGTGGACACACACACACACACACACAGTGGACATACACACACACACACACACACAGTGAACACACACAACCACGCACAGTGAACACACACAGTGAACACATACACAATGAACATACACACACACAGTGAACACACACATACACAGTGAACACACACAACCACGCACAGTGAACACACACACACACATATACACAATGAACACACACATACACAATGAACACACATACACAGTGAACACACACAACCACGCACAGTGAACACACACATACACAGTGAACACACACACACATACACACAGTGAACACACACACACACACACACAGTGAACACACCCAACCACACACACATACACAATGAACACACACACAGTGGACACACACACACAGTGAACACACACATACACAATGAACAAACACACACATACACAATGAACACACGCAATGAACACACACGCACAGTGAACACACACACACACACACACACACACATACACAGTGAATACACACAACCACGCACAGTGAACACACACAACCACGCACAGTGAACACACACATACACAGTGAACACACACAACCACGCACAGTGAACACACACATACACAGTGAACACACACACACATACACACAGTGAACACACACACACACACACAGTGAACACACCCAACCACACACACATACACAATGAACACACACACAGTGGACACACATACACAGTGAACACACACACAAATACACAATGAACACACACACACAAACACAGTGAACACACACAACCACGCACAGTGAACACACCACATGCACAGTGAACACATACAACCACACACAGTGAACACACATACACAATGAACACACACACACACACACACACACACACACAATGAACACACTGAGAGCGAGAGACGTTGGCGCAATAAATAGAGAAATAAAAAGCTGGCTAGGTGAAGAAAATGAAAGACAGAAAGTGGAGTTTGGACACATTTTAATGTGACGGACAGTTCAAAGGCAGAATGTAGACTGTGTAGACAAAATACAAATTTCATACTGAGCCGGCTCCACAAATAACCTGCACAGACATATCCGAACTGTTTATTAATCAGTTCAATTAGAAGATAAAAGAAAAGCACGAGAACCCAATGAAGGTGCTAGTGTGTCTACTACTGCAACTGCTGCTGCACCTACAATTTCTACAGCATCATCCAATCATTCATTCATTCATTATCTCCCGCTTTATCCTCTATTAGGGTCGCGGTGGGGTTCCCCATGCCCATCCAGGGGAGAACGTCTCGGGCGCCGGGCAGATAGACCCAGGACAGGGTGCCAATCCATCGCTGGGCACACACTCACTCACACAGACACACTCTATATGGGGCAATTTGGAGAATTCAATTGACTTGATCCATGTTTTTGGACTGTGGGTGGAAACCGGAGAACCCGGAGGAAACCCACGCAGACACGGGGAGAACATGGAAACTCCACCCAGATGGGGATTCAAACCAGGAATCCCTAGCGCTGAGAGGCGAACGTGCTAACCACTAAGCCACCGTGCCGCCCAATTTTATTTATTTATTTATTTATTTATAGAGCACTTTTTACAATAGCACATTGTCGCAAAGCAATTTTACAATTTTATAAGCCTTTAAACCCACAAAGAGCAAGCCGAGCAAACTCCCTGTTATGTTGTTAATGTAAGGAAGAAACTTTGTGAGGACCAAGACACAGTGGGGGGCACCATCAACAGTGCAGAACAGCCATATACAGATTGTGTGGTGATCAGGTGACCCGTATTTAACAATTAAAAACTATATAAGCCCATTCAGGGTGTCCTGCAGGACTGCCAGTCCAATAAGAATCCAGGTTCCATTCAGTAATCGTCGTAGCCGCAGAGCTTCAGCAGAACCATGGATGAAGATCTGACAACACGTTCAGGAAATTGGCAACACCTCATTAGAGTTAATAAAGCCCAGCATTTAATTAATAACCAGAGTTTGCACAAAGGTGGCTTGGTGGTTAGAACATTCGCCTCTCAGCGGTGGGGATTCCCGGTACGAATCTCGATCTGGGTGGAGTTTCCATGTTCTCCCCGTGGCCGCGTGGGTTTCCTCAGGGTTCTCTGATTTCCTCCCACAGTCCAAAAACATGGATCAAGATCAATTGAATTCTCCAAATTGCCCCATGTAGAGTGTGTCTGTGTGAGTGAGTGTGACCAGTGATAGATTGGCGTCCTGCCCTGGGTGTATCTGCCAAGTGCCCGAAACGTGTCACCCCCCCCCCCCCCCCCGCCCCATGTAGAGTGTGTCTGTGTGAGTGAGTGTGACCAGTGATAGATTGGCGTCCTGTCCTGGGTGTATCTGCCCAGCGCCCGAAACGTGTCACCCCCCCCCCCCTAAAGCGGAAGATAATGGATGACTGGATGATTGACAGAGTGCATAATGTGACTCCGGCATAACTGACTAGAGAGCGCAGCAGAACTAAAAGTCGCAGATACTGCAGGGCACTTAGTTGAGAGGGCTCCCTGGAACAGCATCATTTCAGTGCCACACCCTCTACTAATGATGAGCTGGATGAAGAGGTGAAACACCAAAACAGACTGATCGCAGATCACCAACCCAACAGGGAATTAATTAAACGCAAAGGTGATAAGATGGTTCTGTGTGTTCTGCTGTATCTTCACTGTAATAACTTGATTACAGAACGAAATAAAAGTCTGAGAGTCTAAAGTTTTTAAGATCTCAGTGGGTGGAGGTGAACTGGTGATAAAGTGTTAACCTCTCATCTTCTCTCATTCTACAGAACCTTCACTTTCTACATACAGAACCTATTTGGTTGTTAGATGGGTGTTGGCTGGTTGAATGTTTATGAACTTGTCACACCTGTTTAAGAAGCCATCATATTTCTTCTTTAATTAATGTATAACCAGCTTTATGTATTTTGTCTGAACACAGAAAGAGCTGAAGGAGGAGCAGAGGAGATCACAGCAGAGGATCCAGGAGAAGCAGAAGAAGGTGGAGGAGTTGAAACAGGCTGTTATTCATATTAAGGTTAAAGAGAACGCTCCTACTGTAAACTATCATACTGTTAATAACGTTAATCAGGTCCATCCTTCCATCCATTATCTTCCACTTTATCCTCTATTAGGGTCGTGGGGGGGTTCACCATGCCCATCCAGGGGAGAACGTTTTGGGCGCTGGGCAGATACACCCAGGACAGGGTGCCAATCTATCTCTGGATACACATTCACTCACACAGACACACTCTATATGGGGCAATTTGAAGAATTCAATTGAACTTGATCCATGTTTTTGGACTGTGGCTGGAAACCTGGAGAACCTGGAGGAAACCCACGCAGACAAGACCCAGATTGGGATTCGAACCGGGAATCCCTAGAGCTGCTAACCACTAAGCCAGCATTCCATCCCGTTAATTAGGTCATCAAACAAATTCGTCAAAAATCCAGAATAAAGAATGTGATCAATCGGCACGGTGGCTTAGTGATTAGCACGTTCGCCTCTCAGCGCTAGGGATTCCCGGTTGGAATCCCCATCTGGGTGGAGTTTCCAGGTTCTCCCCGTGTCTGCGTGGGTTTCCTCCGGGTTCTCCCGTTTCCTCCCACAGTCCAAAAACATGGATCAAGTCAATTGAATTCTCCAAATTGCCCCATATAGAGTGTGTTTGAGTGAGTGACTGTGTGCCCAGCGATGGATTGGCGCCCTGTCCTGGGTGTATCTGCCCAGCGCCCGAGACATCCTCCCCTGCATGGGCATGGGGAACCCCACCGCGACCCTAATAGAGGATAAAGCGGGAGATAATGAATGAATGAAGAATGTGATCATGTAACTAAGAACAGATGGATCAGAATTCTGATTCGATCTGTTTGGATCGTCTCACAGACCCAATCGCGGGCTGCAGTGGAGGACAGCGAACTGATCTTAACTCAGATAATCAGCTCGGTGGAGAAAAGACGATCGGAGTTGAGACAGCTGATCCGAGATCAGGAGGAAGCTGAGCTGAAACTAACAGAAGGACGCCTCCAGCAGGTGGAGCAGGAGATCGCTGATCTTCAGAGGAGAGTCACTGAGATGGAGAAACTGTCACTCACCCATGATCACCTGCATTTCCTTCAGGTAACATCCAGGCAACATTCAGGTAACATTCAGAGTCTCTAACAAACAGATCTCAGATCAGTAAATGAAGTTCATTCATCCACTTTGTAGACTTTCCCGTTTCTGTCCAATTTTCGGTTCTCTGAGGATCCTGCCAGCACACCTGTCAATCACGATTTCTCATTTGATGGACTGACTCAGTCTCTCTCACGTCTGAAACAGCAGGTGGAGGAGTTCTGCGAAGAGGAATTCAACATACTGCCTCCAGCAGGTGAGAGAACCCACCCATCCATCCATCATCTTCCACTTTATTCTCTACTAGGGTCCCCATGCCCATCCAGGGCGCTGGGCAGATACACCCAGGACAGGGCACCAATCTATCAATGGGCTCACACACACACAGAAACACTCTATATGGGGCAATTTGGAGAATTCAATTGACCTTTGTCCATGTTTTTGGACTGTGGGAGGAAACCCATGCGGACACGGGGAGTACATGGGAACTCCACCTATTTTGGGATTCGAACCGGGAATCCCTAGCGCTGAGAGGAGAACGTGCCAAACACTAAGCCACCCTAAGCCCCCTTTTGCCGCCCGTTAGAGAACCCAAGTAATTTATTTTAAGTTCAGGTAATTTATTTATAGAGCACTTTTTCCAACAGTACATTGTCACAAAGCAGCTTTACAGATTTATAAGCCTTTAAACCCCCAAAGAGCAAGCCGAAGCGACAGTGGCAAGAAAAAACACCAATCCCTGTTGTGTTATTATTTTAGGGAAAAAACCTTGGGAGGACCAAGACTCAGTGTAGGACAAGGCAGCATCAACAGTGTAGGACAGCCATGTACAGATTGTGTATCAGTCCATTGAGGGCGGCACGGTGGCTTAGTGGTTAGCATGTTCTCCTCTCAGCACTAGGGATTCTCAGTTCGAATCCCATTCTGGGTGGAGTTTCCATGTTCTCCCCATGTCCGCATGGGTTTTCACAGTTTTCACAGTCCAAAAATATGGCTCTCCACCCAGACTCTGGGTGGAACAAACGAACACACTAACACCTGGTAAATACCGAAACAAAGACGTGCATGGTGAAGTGGGAATACGGAACTTAAATCAGGAAAACACCCGGTCACGTGCACAAAATAAACCAATCACCCAACAGAGTCCATAAGTAAATTAAACGAGGAACAGGTGCCCAAGGCACCTGTGACAGTTCCCTGTTGGAACATTGCTTTGAGTTATGGTCGTGTCCTGTTATGGCTGTGTTTCCCCTGGTGTCTTCTGCATTAAAACCTACTCTAAAACTTTCAACAGTCTGGATTCTGTCCTCTCTATCCGCGGCTGATCACAACACACAGATCCTCTCTCCAGCTGTCTTCAGCTTTACACTCATCACTCTCTCAGTCCTTTTCTTCTCCACCAAGTTCTTGATGTTCTTTCAGGAGAACCCTTGTCCAATTCCTCCTGCCATCTACTCCTTGTTGAACACCACCAGTGCTCCTGGTCCTAGTGTGTTCACTGCGCTTTATTGAATACATACTGCTTAATGGATCAAATCTAGTACCTACTGTATTGCAGGGAACTATAAAGCCAAAGATAATAATCAGTTCATACCCAGAATGCACCAGGGTTCCATTGGTCATACAACATGAACCACGTATGAGCTCTTTTTTGTTCTTTCTGTTTCTTTACAACGGCAACAAACCTAAACCTAACACACACACACACACACACACACACACACACACACACACACACACACACACACACACACACACACACACAGATAAGCTTCATTTTGGTGTTTCTGTTCTTTACAGCTGCAACAGTTCAAAAGATTGTACCTTTAGAAACAAGGACCAGAGAAGATTTACAACAATGTAGGTTTAACACACACACACACACACACACACACACACACACACTCACAGAGAGACACACACACACACACACTGTATGAAGTTCAGTGAGACTGGAGGTGAAGGAGCATCAGACAGTGATGGATGGTAAAGGCTGCACATTTATTTATAAATTATTTCAAATATATAATCTGGCTGGCACAGTGGTTTAGTGGTTTGCATGTTCTCCTCTCAGCACTAGGGATTCCCGGTTCGAATCCCAATCTGGATGGAGTCTCCATGTTCTCCCCGTGAACATGGGCTTCCTCCGGGTTCTCTGGTTTCCTCCCCGCGACCCTAGTGGAGGATAAAGCAGAAGATAACCCATCCATCATTTACCTTCCCACAGATTGGGATTCAAACCGGGAATCTAACCACTAAGCCACCATGACAACACATGACATTCAATTTACGAATTCACGGTAGTTTAGTGGTTAGCATGTTCTCCTCTCAGCACTGGGGATTCCCGGTTTGAATCCCAATCTGGGTGGAGTTTCCATGTTTTCTCCGTGTTCGCGTGGGTTTCCTCCGGGTTCTCCAGTTTCCACTAACAGTCCAAAAACATGGATCAAGGTCAATTGAATTCTCCAAATTGACCCATATAGTATGTTTGTGTAAGTGAGTGTGTGCCCAGCGATAGATAGGCACCCTCTCCTGGGTGTATCTGCCCAGCACTCGAAACGTTCTCCCCTGGATGAGCATGGGGAACCCCCCCACGACCCTATTAGAGGATAAAGCATAAGATAATGGATGGATGGATTTTATAAATAAAGTTATTCTCCAAATATGAAACGTAAAATAGAGAGTTTTGTTTTTGTGAACGTCAGTGATGTGATTAATATCATGTTTTTATTTCTTATTCATTTAGATTTCTGTAAACTGACTCTGGATCCCAACACCGTACATAATCACCTCATTCTGTCTGAGAACAACAGCGTGGTGAGATACAGTGAGGGAATTCAGGCCTATCCCGATCATCCAGAGAGATTTACCTACTATACCCAGGTGCTGTGTGAGGAGAGTGTGTGTGGACGCCTTTACTGGGAGGTGGAGTGGAGCGGCGAAGTGGGAATATCAGTCTCATATAAAGAGATCAAACGGAAAGAGCAGGGTAAAGAGGGCTGGTTCGGATTTAACGATCAGTCCTGGAGTCTGTACTGTTCATCGTCCTCTTTATCTCTATATTTCTATCACGGGAACATCGTGACTAATCTCAAGGTTCCGTCATGTTCCAGAATAGGTGTGTATGTGGATCACAGTGCAGGAACGCTCTCCTTCTACAGCGTCTCTGATAGAATGAAGCTGCTCCACAGAGTCCAAACGACGTTCACTCAGACACTACATGCTGGATTTTATGTTTATAAGAGAGGATCAGTGAGATTATTTAATCCAGAACCAAATATCAATGAGATTAAAGTATAATAAATCAAATTTTATTTGTTTCGGGCGTG
>JAFMOC010000252.1:385000-447500 GCA_019802505.1 Corydoras sp. C115
ATTAGGATTTATTAAGATGACAGCAGCTCGTTTCGTTAGCTGTTGTGTTTTCTACATTTAAAAACATTTTATTTATAACAGTTTTCTGACTGCAGCTCGGTTTCTGTGTTTCTTTCAGGATCAACAGGTTCAACATGGTCAGAATCTACCACCTAACTCTTATTACTGCACTTATTCTCTCAGAAGTTACAGTTACTCAGGTAACAGGTTATGATATGATGTTTTTAAGTGATTTATTTTCATTCATTCATCATCTCCCACTTTATCCTCTATTAGGGTCGCGGTGGGGTTCCCCATGCCCATCCAGGGGAGAACGTCTCGGGCGCTGGGCAGATACACCCAGGACAGGACACCAATCTATCGCTGGGCACACACTCACTCACACACACACACTCTATATGGGGCAATTTTTGAGAATTCAATTGACTTGATCCATGTTTTTGGACTGTGGGAGGAAACCGGAGAACCCGGAGGAAACCCACACGGACACGGGGAGAACATGGAAACTCCACCCAGATTGGGATTCGAACTGGGAATCCCTAGCACTGAGAGGAGAACATGCTAACCACAAAGCCGCCCTGTGGACAACATGTCTCTAGCAATTTTACTTATTCATTCATTCATTATCTCCCGCTTTATCCTCTATTAGGGTCGTGGTGGGGTTCCCCATGCCCATCCAGGGGAGAACGTCTCGGGCACTGGGCAGATACACCCAGGACAGGGCACCAATCTATCGCTGGGCACACACTCACTCACACAGACACACTCTATATGGGGCAATTTTTGAGAATTCAATTGACTTGATCCATGTTTTTGGACTGTGGGAGGAAACCGGAGAACCCGGAGGAAACCCACACGGACACGGGGAGAACATGGAAACTCCACCCAGATTGGGATTCGAACTGGGAATCCCTAGCACTGAGAGGAGAACATGCTAACCACAAAGCCGCCCTGTGGACAACATGTCTCTAGCAATTTTACTTATTCATTCATTCATTATCTCCCGCTTTATCCTCTATTAGGGTCGCGGTGGGGTTCCCCATGCCCATCCAAGGGAGAACATCTCGGGCACTGGGCAGATACACCCAGGACAGTGTGCCAATCTATCGCTGGGCACACACTCACTCACACAGACACACTCTATATGGGGCAATTTTTGAGAATTCAATTGACTCGATCCATGTTTTTGGACTGTGGGAGGAAACCGGAGAACCCGGAGGAAACCCACGCAGACACGGGAGAACATGGAAACTCCACCCAGATGGGGATTCGAACCGGGAATCCCTAGCGCTGAGAGGAGAACGTGCTAACCACTAAGCCACCGTGATTTATTTTACTTACTGTAAATATAAACAGAGCAATGGCTTCCACATTTAACCCATTTGTGCTGTGACACACACACACACACACTGAGTGAAGTGAGCACACGTGTCTGGGGTCATAATACTTGATGGGACCGGGGACATCGGTTCGAATCCCAATCTGGAGTTTCCATGTTCTCCCCGTGTCCACGTGGGTTTCCTCCGGGTTCTCCGGTTTCCTCCCACAGTCCAAAAACATGGATCAAGTCAATTGAGTTCTCCAAATTGCCCCATATAGAGTGTGTCTGTGTGAGTGAGTGTGTGCCCAGTGATAGATTGGCGTCCTGTCCTGGGTCTATCTGCCCAGCGCCCGAGACGTTCTATCTGGATTGGGACTTTCCTGCCGCATGGGGAACCCCACCGCGACCCTAATAGGGGGACCCAGCGATTAATGAGACGTTCTCCGACATTGGATGTGTATTATTTAATAAATGAATGAATGAACCCCCACCGCGACCCTAATAATAGAATGAATGAATTATTATACTTAGTTTTAATTCTCTACGAATGGTGAATAAACTACTCTGTCAATATCATTGGAGGTTGTGTATACTGCGACCCTAATAGATTTGATCCACAAACATAGCGGAGCGCATATATAAATAAATCACAGTGATTTGGTAACAATAATAGGCCTCTGTTTATGAGCCTAATAACACCATATGGCGTGATTTGTGGTCTTGTGTGTATATATGTGTTGTTAATGGAGGAAATAAACCCCCACAAGAGCAAGCCGATAGCGACAGTTGGCAAGTGTGTATACTGTATGTATATAATGGAAAGTTGAAAAATACAGCAGTTGCATTTGTAACAGTAACATTTGCCTTTTTTCTTTTGTTTTCTTTCTTTTTGTGTGTGTGTGTGTGTGTGTGTGTGTGTGTGTGTGTGTGTGTGTGTGTGTGTGTGTGTTGTTTCTTTTTGTTGTGTGTGTGTGTGTGTGTGTGTGTGTGTGTGTGTGTGTGTGTGTGTTACAGGCCGTACTAGAAAACACAAACGATTGCTGCAGGAGAACGCCGAAAACTAATGAAAGTTATGGGGAATATTGTGATCCTGGTACGTAGCTAATAACATAGCTGCCATTAGAACAGCGGGGATGGAGTTCCACTTATTTTGACTCTGATTGATTAATTGACTCTAATTGAATAATTTGGCATAATTGTTAATGTCTGAGCTGGTGTCCTGTTGCTCAGCAACCATTGTTTACTTCAAAACCGGACTAAGTTACGTCGTGGAGGAGTTTATTAATAATTTAGTATTAAATGAACACACTTATAAATTAAACCTTATTTTTTTATTATAGTGTTCTCTTATAAATGTGTTATTAAAGCAATAAGGCAAGGCAGGTTTATTTATAGATCACATTTTATACAGAAGCATTTCAAAGTGCTTTATGGAATAATAGAAATCGTAAATGATGTTTTTCTCATCTCATTAACTTCCACTTTATCCTCTATTAGGGTCACGGCGGGGGGGGTTCTCAGGTTCCCCATGCCCATCCATGTTTCGGGTGCTGAGCAGATCCATCGCTAGGCACATACTTACCTTATACAGGCTCTATTTATATGGGGCAATTTAGTGCAGCCAGTTTACATTGAATCCATGTTTTTGGACTGTGGGAGGAAACTAGAGAACCCAGAGAAAACCTACACAGACACGGGGTGAACAGGGAACCCTCACCAAGCCTGGATCTCCAGTGCCGAACCACTACACGTGCTAACCACTACACCACCGTGCCGTCCTAAAAGCCCTTAAAAACAATCGAAATGGTGCAAAAAAAAAAAAACACAAAAAGAGGCAAAGAAAAGTTTAATAAAATAATTCAAACAATAAAAAGGTGTATTTCAATCTGAGATATTTTGAGTCTGGATTTAAATGTGTAAGTCGCTCGAGGTTGTGTTTTATTGGGAATAAATCCCGGGAATGCGGTGGTGTCGGGTCCTGTCATGACATTCATTCATTCATTATCTCCCGCTTTATCCTCTATTATCCTCTAGGGTCGCGGTGGGGTTCCCCATGCCCATCCAGGGGAGAACATCTCGGGCACTGGGCAGATAGACCCAGGACAGGGCGCCAATCCATCGCTGGGCACACACTCACACAGACGCACTGTATATGGGGCAATTTGGAGAACTCAATTGACTTGATCCATGTTTTTGGACTGTGGGAGGAAACCGGAGAACCCGGAGGAAACCCACGCAGACACGGGGAGAACATGGAAACTCCAACCAGATGGGGATTCGAACCGGGAATCCCTAGCGCTGAGAGGCGAACGTGCTGACCACTAAGCCACCGTGCCGCCTTCCTGTCATGACTTATCACTTTAATATAGAATGAATGAAGAACGTGAGCAACACTGTAATGATGCTTGTTGTTCAGTAGGTTGCCACTGTGTGGAGAACAACACTGTTTTGTGTGTGCCGTGTGAATCTCTGACTCTGGAACTCGAGAACCTGACACTCTGCAACTCGAGTAAGTGATGTTTTTAATAGATCTAAAGGTAGATCTAAAGGTTTTAAGGTCTACTATAATAATAGACCAATGACAGAACTGCTTAA
The DNA here is from genome assembly GCA_019802505.1 of Corydoras sp. C115. Taxonomy (NCBI): domain Eukaryota; kingdom Metazoa; phylum Chordata; class Actinopteri; order Siluriformes; family Callichthyidae; genus Corydoras; species Corydoras sp. C115. Next base: position 388,917 of record JAFMOC010000252.1, read on the forward strand.
TCTTGAAAAGATGATGGTGCTTAAAATATATTTAGAAATATTATAAACTGGTTTTTAATTTGATTAGGATGTTTTTAAAATTATGAAATAAGTTTGCCCTTAATACTGTTCCTTATTTCCATCCATCCATTATCTCCCCCATTATCCTTTATTAGGGTCGCGGGGGGGGTTCTCCAAGCCCATCCAGGGGAGAACGTCTCCGGCGCTGGGCAGATACACCCAGGACAGGACACCAATCTATCTCTGGGCACACACTCTTTCACATAGACACACACACTATATATGGGGCAATTTGGAAGATTCAAATGACCTTGATCCATGTTTTTTTTGGACTGTGGGAGGAAACCGGAGAACCTGGTAAAAACCCAGGGAGATAGAAATAGACATAGAAACTCCACCCAGATTGGGATTCTAACCAGGAATCCCTAGTGATGAGAGGAGAACATGCTAATCACTAAGCCACCATGCCGCCCTGTTCCTTATTTAATCTTATTTAAGTCTTTGTTTTTACAAAATGTGTGTAAAACTTGGAAAGTCGTCTCCAAAAGGCACAGACACAGACTATATGGGGCGATTAAGAGCATTCAAATTACCTTGAATCCATGTTTTTAGACTGTGGGAGAACCGGAGAACCTGAATGAAACCCACAGGGATAACTCCACGTGGAAACTCCACCCAGATTGGCATTCGAACCTGGATCCCCCAGTGCAGAGCACTAAGGCACCGTGCCGCCCTGGATGTTAAATAATAATAATAATTAAAAAATAAAATGAAGGTGGCTTAGTGGTTAGCATGTTCTCCTCTCAGCGCTGGGGATTCCCGGTTCGAATCCAAATCTGGGTGGAGTTTCCATGTTCTCCCCTTGGCCGTGTGGGTTTCCTCCGTGTTCTCCGGTTTCCTCCCACAGTCCAAAAACATGGATCAAGGTCAATTGAATTCTCCAAATTGCCCCATATAGAGTGTGTCTGTGTGAGTGTGTGTGCCCAGCGATAGATTGGCGTCCTGTCCTGGGTGTATCTGCCCAGCGCCCGAAACGATCTCACCTGGATGGCATTGGGGAACCCCCCACCCCGACCCCCGCGACCCTAGTAGAGGATAAAGCAGAAGATAATGGATGTAAAAATAAAATTTAATGAATTAATCAAAACATGGAATACCTCACTGTCTGTCATTATTTATATAACTTTATATAAAAAAACATTTAAAAATATTATGTACATTATAAAAATTAAAATTATAAAAATATATAACATTAAAAAATGTTTTTTCTTTATTGTAAGCATTTTAAATTCCCTGTTTTTATCCGAGCAGGTTCTAAACCTCACACATCAGTGTCTACAAAAATCAGAATCGGTAAGCTGCAGCATTCCCGTTTCATTTATTATGAGCGTTTCCACTAATTTACTATAAATCAGGAATCCTAAGTATTTATTGGATTGCCGCAGTATTAAATGTATGTGAGTATAGAATGTAAGTGATGAGAAACCCGTGCTTTCTGTGCTCAGGAGGTCCAGGTGTTGCAGCCTCTGTTCTTTTAGGGACGTTGCTGATCAGCCTCTTTTTAATTCTCGCCGTTGCCTCGTTCTTCTACCTCAAACGCTCCAACCGTCTCCCCGCCCTCTTCTATGGACGTAAAGGTAAGCTGGGAATTATTTAGTTCGCAAATATCAGAGTCATGAAATGTGTTTTAATTTTGGTATTCGTGGATAAATATGTGTAGTTTTGTAATTTATCTGAGCATTATTATTTTCTGAATATAGTTGAACCTTAAGATGTTCACTCTGGGAAGTTCTTGACTGTAAAATGTTTGTCTGCAAAATTAAACATGTTTGTTTAATTAAATTAATTGATTCAAGGGTGGCACGGTGGCCCACAGTCCAAAAACATGGATCAAGGTCAATTGAGTTCTCCAAATTGCCCCTTATAGAGTGTGTCTGAGTGAGTGAGTGTGTGGTCAGCGATGGATTGGTGCCCTCTCCTGGGTGTATCTGCCCAGCGCCCGAGACGTTCTCCCCTGTATGGGCATGGGGAACCCCCCCCCCCACGACCCTAATGGAGGATAAAGCGGAAGATAATGGATGGATAATTGATTCATATCTTCTGCTTCTGTTTATCCATCCATACATTATCTTCCGCTTTATCCTATATTAGGGTCGCGGTGGGGTTCCCCATGCCTATCCAGCGGAGAACGTTTCGGGCGCTGGGCAGATACACCAAGGACAGGGCGCCAATCTATCGCTGGGCACACACTCACTCACACAGACACACTCTATATGGGGCAATTAGGAGAATTCAATTGACTTGATCCATGTTTTTGGACTGTGGGAGGAAACCTGAGAACCCGGAGGAAACCCATGCGAACATGAAAACTCCACCCAGATAGGGATTCGAACCGGGAATCCCTAGCGCTGAGAGGAGAACATGCTAACCACTAAGCCACCATGAGAACGCTTCTGTTTATATATTTATATATATTTTAATAATAAGTTGTTTGAAATAGAATAAGATATAAATAAAGTAACGACTTATTTTTATCAGCTTATTTATATTTCTGTTTTTTTTTTCCCTGATAGCTTTTATATTCCAACCAAGTGAGACAGTAAGTTTTGATTTCATCGTGTTTACAGTGTTTGATGATATTTATATATATATATATATATATATATATATATATATATATAAAATAACACTCAATTTCCTTTATTCAGTGATTATTGTTTTGTTTTTTTAAGGCTGTCATGATGCCTGCTACTTCATCCTCAGGTGAGATGACATTTTTCTTCTATTTTAGACCTTCTGTGGGCTTTTTAACCCTGAATAATTATGTTCCTGACAGACTGGGGTGCACCATGGAATACACAGTACAAAACAGACTTAAACATTAAACTACAACAATACAATCAATACAGCCGACATCACACTGTTTAACGGACAGGACAGTGCAGTATAGACATAGAGAGGAAGGGTGTAGGGGTACGCTGTATTCATCACGAACCATTTGGTACGGGCCACATGGTTCAGTCTGCGCAGTTGCACCCAGAAAACAACGATACGGAACGCCAGGGCACGGTAGTTCAGTGGTCAGGGTGTTGGGCTATCAATCTGAAGGTTGGGGGTTCAAATCCCAGGTCCACTGAAGTTACCAGTGTGGGTCCTTGAGCAAGTCCCTTAACCCTCATTGCTGCAGGGATGTTGTGATTAACCCTGTGTTCACCTTGTAAGTCGCTTTGGATTAAAGCATCTGCTAAATGACCAAATGTAATGTAATGCCAGGTGGAACCAAAATTAAGAGGCAAGTTCTACACCTCTAGCCCAATTGCACCTTAGCTGTTAACCCCTCTAAGCATGCCATGCTGAGTGTAGCTCAGTTTAGAGAGGGACGTGGTAGCTCAGTGGTCAGGGTGTTGGGTTATCAATCCGAAGGTTGGGGGTTCAAATCCCAGGTCCACTGAAGTTACCAATGTGGGTTCTTAAGCAAGACCCTTAACCCTCATTGCTGCAGGGATGTTGTGATGACCCTGTGCTCACCTTGTAAGTCGCTTTGGATGAAAACGTCTGCTATATGACCAAATGTAATGTAAATGTAGAGACGGAGCCTGGAGCCAGTAGATCCAACACAGACGGTTAGTCGGGTTTTTGAGCCGGGTGTGAGGTATGTTTGTGGAAATATTTATTTAACAAATCCAACTATTAAACATTTTACACTTATTTGTTAACGTGTTGTGCACTTAATCCTCTTAATCCAGAAGATAATGGGTCCATCCCTTTATCCTTTATGCTTTATCCTCTATTAGGGTCGCGGGGGGGTTCCCCATGCCCATCCAGGGGAGAACGTTTCGGGCGCTGGGCAGATACACCCAGGACAGGGTGCCAATCTATCACTGGGCACACACTCACTCACACAAAAACACTCTATATGGGGCCATTTGGAGCATTCAATTGACCTTGATCCATGTTTTTGGACTGTGGAAGGAAACCGGAGAACCCGGAGGAAACCCATGCGGACACGGGGAGAACATGGAAACTCCACCCAGATTGGGATTTGAACCAGGAATCCCTAGTGCTGAGAGGAGAACATGCCAACCACTAAGCCACCGTGCCGCCCTTAATGGGAAATCAGACAGAACAAATCTATTACTGAAGCAGTGAGCATGTACAGTAATAACTCACATATCGCAGGGTTACGTTCCAGAGACCCCGCCATGTAGCGGCATTATAATTATTATATTATTTATATATTTAAGGCTTCATAAACAAATCACGCATACACTACGCAGCGTTGTGCAGCAGTTGTGAGATATGTTTGTGGAAACATTTATAATGCTTATTCAGCAGAATCCTTCACGTCGATAACCACTGCTCGTAAAAAACCTGCAACCCAACGATTAATGTCTAAAACTATTTACTAGGGGTGAGCTGCCATATTCGCTGATTCGACAATTCGATTCGGAGAACCGTAGTCGACTATGAACCTCATAGTCGAATGTACCATTTTGACCACATGGGGGTGCCCATGGCTGCTGCTAAGCATTAGTTTTTACATGAAATGTCTTTGTTTTCGTTATATATATAGCCTTTTGTCAAATAAAATCATCCTAATTTCTGTTAATATTTTTTTTAATGATGTGTGCGCTTTAACAATAGGCTGCACATTAATAAAGCTCCCCCTGCAGTTAGTTGCACATTCCAAATGAGCAGAGCTGAACACGCTACAGGGCCGTTAGCATCTACCGCTGTATTTTTCCATGATGGCTATGGCTTTTATAGGTTTTTCCTTTGAAGTGGAAAAAAGTCCAGAACGGGGATCCCATCTACGGTGCTCTAGAAAAAAAAAGTAAAATATAAAAAAAAAAATCTTTTTTAAAAACCACGCTTATAGCGCCATCTTGTGGTGAAATTTTAACTGATTCGACTATCAGTCGACTATAGGGAAAATCTGACGAATCAGATTCGACTATGAAAATCCTTAGTTGAAGACACCCCTGTTAATAAGTTAACGTGTTTTGCGCTCCCAGATGGGAAATCAGGCAGAACAAATCCATTACTGAATCAGTGAGCATGTACAATAATCCCTCACAAATCACGTTACGTTACGTTCTAGAGACCCCGCCATGTAGCGGCGTTAGAATTATTGTATTATTTATATATTAAAGGCTTCATACACCCTTCCCACACTCATATAAACACTTTTACCCAACACTTAAATCTACAGAAATCCATCCATCCATTATCTTCCGCTTTATCCTCTACTAGGGTTGGGAGGGTTGGGTTTCCCCATGCCCATCCAGGGGAGAACATTTCGGGCGCTGAGCAGATACACCCAGGACAGGACGCCAATCCATCGCTGGGCACACACTCACTCACACAGACACACTCTATATGGGGCAATTTGGAGAATTCAATTTACTTGATCCATGTTTTTGGACTGTGGGAGGAAACCCACGCGGACACGGGGAGAACATGGAAACTCCACCCAGATTGGGATTCGAACCGGGAATCCCTAGTGCTGAGAGGAGAACATGCTAACCACTAAGCCACCGTGCCGCCCAAATCTACAGAAATTTAGCATCGTATTGAGTACATACCTGGGCAGCACGGTGGCTTAGTGTTCGCCTCTCAGTCCTGGGGATTCCCGGTTCGAATCCCAACCTGGGTGTAGTTTCCAAAAATATGGATTCAAGGTAAATTGACTGCTCTAAATTGCCCCATATAGTGTGTCTGTATGAGTAAGTGTGTGCCCAGCGTCAGATTGGCACCCTGTCCTGGGTGTATCTTCCCAGAGCCCGAAACGTTCTCCCCTGGATAGGCATGCCCCCCCCCCTCCCCCCGCGACCCTAATAGAGGATAAAGCGGAAGATAACGGATGAATAAATGAAACCTGTGATACAGTGAAGCCGTGATAAGTGATCCACGTCATGCTTCATATGCTGTAGTAGAAGGCCCTTTTTTTTGCCTCCCCCCATACACACACACACACACACACACACACTGAACTTGTACTAAACCGGGAATTGTGTGTACCGTCACACCCCTAATGGAGTACGCCGCCAGCGTATTAGACCTAATTTGGCCTTTAGAACCACAGCACGCTGACGCAGCATACTTTTTTAAGACATGCGAGGACATCGGCTCACGTGGACAGGAAAGTTTCCCACAGCCTCGAACTGAATGACATTCCCGACGTGTGCTGTGAGATTAAAATCTGGAACCGGTGCATTTTAGTATCTTATCTCAAAACGGCAGTGTTGTGTTTCGCTGCATTTTGCTTGTTCCTGCACCTCCTTGACCTCGTCCTTTAACCGTAATTTTTTTGGCTTGTTTACATTCACCATGTGACAGTTCTATGAGAAAACCCTACAAGGTCAAGTTATCCGTTTATTTTTTATTTTTTCCACCCCATATCTGTTCATCTGTTTGTCAAGTTTGCAAATGCTATTTCACTAACTTCCCGTTATCCGATGACAACACATGAATCAAGTAAAAATTAACCAATTCATTAATTATCCATCCATTATCTTCCGCTTTATCCTCTACTGGCGTCGTAGGGGGCGTTCCCCATGCCCATCCAGGGAAGAACGTTTCAGGACAGGGCGCCATTCTATCACTGGGCACACACTCACTCACAAAAAGACACTCTATGGGGCAATTTAGAGAATTCAATTGACCTTGATCCATGTTTTTGGACTGTGGCAGGAAACCAGAGAACCCGGGGAAGACCATGGAAACTCCACCCAGATTTGGATTTGAACCGGGAATCCCTAGCGCTGAGAGGCGAACATGCTAAACCACCGTACTGCCCCCAATTAATTAACTAATTAGTGGTAATAAATTAATTAGTTTTCTATGGATAAATTGCGCATTTTCTACCAAATTTTATACTTCACAAGCAGAATTATCCATCCATCCATTATCTTCCGCTTTATCCTCTATTAGGGTCGTGGGGGGGAGGTTCTCCATGCCCATCCAGGGGAGAACGCTTGAGGCGCTGGGCAGATACACCCAGGACAGGGCGCCAATCTATTGCTGGACACACTCACTCATACAAACACACTCTATATGGGGCAATTTGGAGAATTCAATTGACTTGAGGAAACCCGAGAACCCGGAGGAAACCCATGCGGACAAGAGGAGAACATGGAAACTCCACCCAGATTGGGATTCGAACCAGGAATCCCTAGCGCTGAGAGGAGAACATGCCAACCACTAAGCCACCATGCCGCCCTCAAGCAGAATTAATTTAGGATAAAGTAATTTAACACATTGTTTATTGACCTTATTTTACGTTCTGAGTTATGTTCTAATGTGGTTTCATACCGACAACGATCTGGAAAATCCAGACTCATTCAAGTTTTTTTGCTCCACTCTGCTGTGTAGTTATTCATACGGGTGAAAACACAGGTGACTTAAAAATAATGACGATTCGGCATATTTAGTGTATTTAAGATAATCCTCTGGGTTTTTTTGGTGTCATGTAGTACCAGTACAAGTTTGGACACCTTTTCATTGAGTGTTTTTGGATTTGTCTTTATTTTCCTACATCATACATAAATTCAGAAGAATTCAAGTATTTTATTTGTCATTCCACAATATAAAATACAGTACAGTATATGTGGAACGAGACAGCGTTCCCCAGGAACAAGGTGCTACATATAACAGCTACTACACAACCAACATTAAGTGTACAGGTGCAAACACAAGGATCACAATAAATACAGGACGATACACAGTACAGTAAACATTCAAACCCTGAGTTTGGTTTATAAACAGTTAACATTAAGTGGATAGGTAACAGTGCAGGTGGCCTCCTAGTGGTGTGAGACACATATGCCAAGACAAATGTCCCTGATTTAAAAATTCTTAAAGCGTTTGTAATTGCAGCAGTTCTTTATAATGTGCAAAAGATGTGTGCAACATAGGGGTGAGCTGCAATATTCGCTGATTCGACGATTCGATTCGGAGAACCGTAGTCGACTATGAACCTCATAGTCGAATGTACCATTTTCAGCCATGTCCATGGCTGCTGCTAAGCATTAGTTTTTACATGAAATGTCTTTGTTTTCGTTATATATATAGCCTTTTGTCAAATAAAATCATCCTAATTTTTAGAAAAAGAAAAGAAAAAAAAAAAAAAAGGTTTTCTTTTGTTAGAAAAACAAGTAAAATATATTTTTTAAAAAATCTTTTTTAAAAACTATGCTTATATTGCTATTTTGTGGTAAAATTTTAACTGATTCGACTATCAGTCGACTATAGGGAAAATCTGACGAATCAGATTCGACTACGAAAATCTGTAGTTGAATACACCCCTAGTGCAACATGTTGGCAGCGGATATGTTCATGTTTGGTCAGATTGTTCAGGAGTCTGATGGCCTGGGGAAAAGAAACTATTGGGCAGCCGGGATGTGTTGGCCAGGATGCTCTGGTACCTTTTTCCAGAAGGCGGGCGTCTAAAGGGTGTGTGGGGGTGAGTGAGGTCATCCACAATGCTGGTTGCCTTGCGGATGCAGCCTGTGTTGTACATGTCCGTGATGGAGGGGAGTGAGTAGCTCAGGGGTCTAAGGTGTTGGGCTATCAATCTGAAGGTTGGGGGTTCAAATCCCAGGTCCACTGAAGTTACCAGAGTGGGTCCTTGAGCGAGACCCTTAACCCTCATTGCTGCAGGGATGTTGTGATTAACCCTGTGCTCACCTTGTAAGTCGCTTTGGATAAAAGCGTCCAATAAATGACTAAATGTAAATGAGAGTGACACTGATGATCTTCTCGGCTGTCTTTACTACCCGCTGCAGGGACTCGTGGTCCGATGCGGTGCAGTTCCCGGACCAGGCGGTGATGCAGCTGCTCAGAATACTCTCGATGGTTCCCCTGTAGAATGTGGTCATCCAGACTATGAACAAACATGTCAGGAATCCTTTAATAAACTTAAAATGATAAAAACCCAAATAAGTTTTAGTATCACCTTTTGCTTTGTTTACAGCAGACCTGGAAATTTTGTGGTACTTAAGGTCCCCATGTGTGTGCCGTGTGCCCCTTGTCTTTATCTTTATCACACCCTCACACTTTATTAACGTCATTTAGTTGATCCCAAGTATCCTGACTTAATGTTTGGGGTCAGAACACAGGGTTGATTCAGCTCCCCTGGAGCAATGAGGGTTAAGGGTCATGCTCAAGGAACCACATGGGTAACTTCGGAGGAGCTGAGATTTGAACCCACAACCTTCAGATTGATAGCCTGAGCTGCCACATATCTCAGCTTGTAAAGGCTGCATGCGTTCATCAGATGTAGTCATGTCGTTTGCATTAATTCATTCTAATTAAAGTCCATATGTAAGAAATGAACTCCCAGCTTTTAATTGAGCGCCATTCCAGCGCTCAAGAGGTGTCTGATTTAAAGAATTTACATCCATCCATTATCTTCCGCTTTATCCTCTATTAGGGTCGTGGGGGGTTCCCCTTGTCCATCCAGGGGAGAACGTTTCGGGCGCTGGGCAGATACAGCCAGGACAGGACACCAATCTATCACTGGGCACACACTCACTCACACAAACACACTCTATATGGGGCAATTTGGAGAATTCAATTGACTTGATTCATGTTTTTGGACTATGGGAGGAAACCGGAGAACCCGGAGGAAACCCACGCGGACACGGGGAGAACATGGAAACTCCATCCAGATTGGGATTTGAAGCAGGAATCTGTAGCGCTGAGAGGAGAACATGCTAGCCATTAAAAATTTTTAAATCTAACTTCAATGACGTAGTGGTTAACACTTCCACTTCTCAGGGCTTGGGATCCAAGGTTCGAATCCCGATCTGGGTGAGTTTCAATGTTCTGCACGTGTCTTCATGGATTCTCCTTTTTTTTTCCCACAGTGCAAAAACATTGATTTATGTTAAATTGAATGCTCTAAATTGCCCCATATAGTATATGTGTGTCTGTGTGAGTGAGTGTGTGCCCAGAGATAGATAGGCACCCTGTCCTGGGTGTATCTGCCCAGTGTCCGAAACGTTCTCCCCAGATGGGCATGGGACCCCCCCCCCCACGACCCTAATAGAGGATTAAGCCACTTTGGACAGTACAGTGGTGTAGTGGTTAGCACGTCCTCTCAGTGCGGGGATCCAGGTTCAAATCCTGACCTGGTTGGAGTTTGCGTCTGCGTGGGTTTTCTTAGGGTTCTCCGCTTTCCTCCCACAGACTTGACTCCCATTAATAAAAAAAAAAAAAAAGAAATTGTCCTCCACATTTAACTTATCTGTGCAGACACACACACACACACACACACACTGGAGCCTTGTATATGGCGCCAGAGGGGCAATTGCGGTTAAGTGTCTTGCCCAAGGGCACTTCAGCCATAGTATGGGGTGAGACCATGGATCAAACCGGGGACCTTCTTGTCGCAAGGCTGGTTCCTTAACAAAAACCTAAAATTCAAGACTGGATTAAAGGGGAATTGGCTGCTCTGAATTGCCCCTATATACAGTTAGGTCCATAAATATTTGGACAGAGACAACATTTTTCTAATTTTGGTTCTGTAGATGACAGCAATGAATTTTAAACAAAACACTTCAGATGCAATTGAAGTTCAGACTTTCAGAATTTAGTGGGATGAACCAAATGATTGCATGAAAATCTGGGAACTAAAGCATTTTATAAACACAATCCCTTCATTTCAGGGGCTCAAAAGTAATTGAACAAATTAAATTGTAAATAAAATATTTGTTTTTAACACCTGGTTGAAAAAACTTTGTTGGCAATGACTGCCTGAAGTCTTGAACTCATGGACATCACCAGACGCTGTGCTTCCTCTGTTTTAATGCTCTGCCAGGCCTTTCCTGCAGCGGTTTTTAGTTGCTGTTTGTTTGTGGGCATTTCTGTCTGAAATTTTGTCTTTAATAAGTAAAATGTAGGCTCAATTGGGTTGAGATCAGGTGACTGACTTGGCCATTAAAGAACGTTCCACCTTTTTGCTTTAATAAATTCCTGGGTTGCTTTGGCTTTATATTTCGGGTCATTGTCCATCTGTATTATGAAACGCCGACCAATCAGATTGGCTGGATTTGAGCACACAGTATGTCTCTGAATACCTCAGAATTCACCAGAATGCTTCTGTCCTGTGTCACATCATCAATAAACACTAGTGACCCAGTGCCTCTGGCAGCCATGCATGCCCAAGCCATCAAACTGCCTCCACTGTGTTTCACAGACGATATGGTATGCTTTGGATCATGAGCTGTACCATGCCTTCACCATACATTTTTCTTTCCTTCATTCTGGTAGAGGTTGATCTTGGTTACATCTGTCCAAAGAATGTTCTTCCAGAACTGTGCTTGGTTTTTTTAGACGTTTTTAGCAAAGTCCAATCTAACCTTTTTATTCTTGAGGCTTAAGAGTGGCTTGCACCATGCAGTGAACCCTTTGTATTGACTTGCATGCAGTCTTCTCTTTATGGTAGACTTTATGGATATTGAGACGCCTACCTCCTGGAGGGTGTTGTTCACTTGGTTAGCTGTTGTGAATGGGTTTATCTTCGCCATGGAAATTATTCTCCGATCATCTACCACTGTTGTCTTCTGTGGGCATCCAGGTCTTGCATTGGTGAGTTTACCAGTGCTATCTTTTTTCCCTCAGGATGTACCAAACTGTAGATTTTGCCACTCCTAATATTGTAGCAATTTCTCGGATGGGTTTTTTCTGTTTTCTCAGATTTAAGGATGGCTTGTTTCACCTGCATGGAGAGCTCCTTTGACAAATGCAAGCAGCATGCCTAATATCAACTCCAGGCCTTTTGTCTGCTTAATTGAGAATGACATAACGAAGGAATTGCCCACACCCGCCCATGAAATAGCCTTTGAGTCAATAGCCCAATTATTTTTGGTCCCTTTAAAAACAGGGTGGCACAGGTTAAGGAGCTGAAACTTCTAAACCCTTCATCCAATTTTAATGTGGATACCCTCAAATAAAAGCTGATAGTCTAGACTTTATGTCCAATTAGATAATTACAAATTGAACATATTTCAGTCAACAGGTAAAAAAACTAAATTTGCATCAGTGTCCAAATATATATGGACCTAACTGTAGTATGTGTGTCTGTGTGAGTGAATGTGTACCCAGTGATGGATTAGGACCCTGTCCTATGTGTATCTACCCAGCGCCTGAAACGTTCTCCCCTGGATAGGAATGCGGAACCCCCCCCCCTTCCCCATGACTCTAGGATTAATGGAATGACACTGACGTCCAAACCATTAATGATGCTAAATATCATGAGATTCCTAATGCGATGTTTCTTTTGCAGTGCGGAAACCAAGATACGTCCGGAGGGAAAGACCTTCAGTTGCCGCGGCAGCGAGCCGTGCCACCGTGCCTGTGGGAGCCGTAACAAAGGTGTACAACGTCAACGTCCAGTAGTGCCAAAAACCGACATCAAAGCTATTCTGACTGGTATTGTTTACCTCTGACCAAGGGTGTGTCTGTACTTATGTTACTGCACTGATTCGTGCCTCACTGCATCAAGTTCTAGTTCTAGGCTTCAGTCTGACCTGTGCTCTGTCCGAGAACTTTGGACAGCGGTTTGCAGATTTTAGTATTTATTGTGTTATGTATTTAAATTGGAATAGAAAGCATGGTTCCAATTTTTTTGCACATTATCCCCCTCACCCTTTTTTCTGGCAGATTGTATTTAAGTGTTTTTTTTTTTTTTTTTTTTTTTTTTTTTTTTTTTTTTTTATTATTGTTTTTTTTTATAGTCCATTTTGCACTTATAACCAAAACAGAAATCACACTTTCACTTTACCCCTGCCAAATTATTTCTGAGGTATAAACCAGAAAGGTTCTACTGTGTGGGAAGGATGTTTTGTAGTTCCCTAAATTGACAATCTCTTAATTCAGTGTTAATTTACCTAACTGTTAATTAACTGTTAATTCAAGTTATGTGGACACCCCTCCTAATTGCCAAACGCTGCAATCCACATACATGCACAATGACAGGCGTAAATCTTTGCAAGTATTAATTTAATTTAAATTTTAGCAGATTGTACCATGTTCATTAAAACGAAAAATTGCCCAGAATATGAAGAGGAACCGTCCCACACCTTCCCCAATAAGTGATGAACCTTTTAATTCTGTGTCAATGATATGTGGACACCCCTCCTAAATGCCAAACACTGTGATTACAGTCCTAATCCACATACATGCAGAATGACAGGTGTAAATCTTTCCAAATATTTATACATTTTAAATTTTAGCAGACTGTACAATGTGCATTAAAATAAAAATTGCACAGAATGTGAAGAAGAACCTGACTTGTCCCACACCTTCCCCAATACGTGTTAAACTTTAATTTAAAGGCAAAGGTATGTGGACACCTCTTCTAAATGCCAAACACTATGATTACAGTGTTTACTGTGACCCAATCCAGATACTTGCAAAATGACAGGCCTAAATCTTTCCAAATATTTATTTAATTTTAATTTCAGCATTCAGTTATGTAGACACCCCTCCTAAATGCCAAACACTGTATTTACAGTCACAATCCAGATACTAGCAGAATGACGGGCGTAAATCTTTCCAAATATTAATTTTCATTTAAATTTTAGCAGCCATGTGCATTAAAACAAAAAATTACCCAGAATGAGGAACAGTCCCACACCTTCCCCAATAAGTGATGAACCTTTTAATTCTGTGTCAAAGGTATATGGACACCCCTCCTAAATGCCAAACACTGTGTTTACAGTTGCAATTCAGATACTTGCAGAATAACAGACATAAATCTTTTCAAATATTAATTTAATTTAAATTTTAGCAGACTGTACCATGTGCATGAAAATAACCAAAATTGTACAGAATGTGAAGAAGAACCGCCACACTCCTTCCCCAATACGTGATAACTTTGGTACAGAATTAAAAGGTTTATGTGGACTCCCCTCCTGAATGCCAAACGCTGTGTTTACAGTCCCAATCCACATACTAGCAGAATGACGGGCGTAAATATTTCCAAGTATTTATGTAATTAAAATTTTAGCAGACTGTACCATGTGCATTAAAACAAAAAATTACCCAGAATGTGAAGAGGAACCGTCCCACACCTTCCCCAATACGTGATGAACCTTTAAATTCAGTGTCAAAGTTATGTGGACATCCCTCCTAAATGCCAAACACTGTGTTTACAGTCGCAATGCAGGCGTAAATTTTGCAAGTATTTAATTAAAATTTTAGCAGACTGTACCATGTGCATTAAAACGAAAAATTACACAGAATGTGAAGAAGAACCTGACGTGTCTGCTCAGCGCTCCGTCCCACACCTTCCTCAATATGTGATTAATTCAGTGTGAAAGATATGTGGACACCTCTCCTACATGCCAAACGCTGTGTTTACAGTCGCAATCCAGATACTTGCAGAATAACAGGTCTAAATATTTCCAAGTATTTATACGTTTTAAACTTTAGCGGACTGTACCATGTACATTAAAACGAAAAATCGCATAGAATGTGAAGAGGGACCTTCCCACACCTTCCCTAATACGTGATAACTTTGACACAGAATTTAAAGGTTTATATGGACACCTCTTCTAAATACCAAACTGTTTACAGTCGCAGTCCACATACCAACAGAATGACAGGCGTAAATCTTTCCAAGTATTTATTTAATAAAAATTTTAGCAGACTGTATCATATGCATTAAAATGAAAACTTACACAGAATGTGAAGAAGAACCTGACTTGTCCGCTCAGCACTCCGTCCCACACCTTCCCCAATAAGTGATGAACCTTTTAATTCAAAGGCAAAGTTATGTGGACACCCCTCCTAAATGCCAAGCACTGTATTTACAGTCACAATCCAGATACATGCAGAATGACGGGCGTAAATATTTCCAAATATTTATTTAATTTAAATTTTAGCAGACTGTACCATGTGCATTAAAACAAAAAATTACCCAGAATGTGAAGAGGAACCACACCTTCCCCAATAAGTGATGAACCTTTTAATTCAAAGGCAAAGTTATGTGGACACCCCTCCTAAATGCCATACACTGTATTTACAGTCACGATCCACATACTAGCAGAATGACACGTGTAAATCTTTCCAAATATTTATTCATTTTTAATTTTAGCAGACTGTACCAAGTGCAATAAAACAAAAAATTACCCAGGATATGAAGAGGAACCATTCCACACCTTCCCCAATACGTGATGAACCTTTTAATTCTGTGTCAAAGGTATATGGACACTCACTGTGTTTGCAGTCCCAATCCACATACATGCAGAATGACAGACGTAAATCTTTCCAAGTATTTATTTAATTTAAATTTTAGCAGACTGTACATTGTGCATTAAAATGAAAAATTGCACAGAATGTGAAGAACCTGACTTGTCTGCTCCGTACTCCATCCCACACCTTACTCAATATGTGATGAACCTTGTGATTCTGTGTCAAAGGTATATGGACACCTCTCCTAAATGCCAAACACTGTGTTTACAGTCGCAATCCACATACTTGCAGAATGACAGGCGTAATTATTTCCAAATTTATATTAATTTTTAATTTTAGCAGACTGTGCCATGTGCATTAAAATAATAAAAATTCCACAGAATGTAAAGAAGAACCTGACATGTCCGCTCAGCACTCCGTCCTACACCTTACTCAATATGTGATTAATTCAGTGTCAAAGATATATGGACACCCCTCCTAAATGCCAAATGCTGTGTTTACAGTCGCACTATCTTTCCAAATATTTATACATTTTTTATTTTAGTAGACTGTACCATGTGCATTAAAACGAAAAATTGTGAGGAATGACTGTCCCACACCTTCCCCAATAAGTGATGAACATTTTAACTGTGTATCAAATTTATGTGGACACCTCTACTAAAGGCCAAACGCTGTGTTTACAGTCGCAATCCACATACTAGCAGAATGACAGGCCTAAATCTTTCCAAATATTTATGTAATTAAAATTTTAGCAGACTGTACCATGTGCATAAAAGTAACGAAAATTGCACAGAATGTGACAAGGAACCGTCCCACACCTTCCCCAATACGTGATGAACACTGTGAGCCGATCCGAACTCCCATCATCAGCAACAGAAGAAGGAAACTTAATGCTTTGCGATAATACTAAATGATTTACGGTGATGTCCGGGTGCCCGCATACTCCTCTGTGTAAAATGTATGAAGGATTTGTCCAACACTAATATTTACTTAAAATGTTATTTACAGCTAAAGCACTACACTAAGGGCACATGTAAAAAAAAATGGGGTAAAATGATTTGTATTGTGTTATTTTCACACTTTGTTTAATAGATTATTTTTATTATTATTATTTTTATTACCGATGATGCGTTTTAGCACTGAGGTGGCATGGCTCACTGGTCGCTCGTCTTGCGTAAGTGCTGGAGAGATGAATATTCTAATTTGCATATGATTTCAGGATGGTGTTTAAACAGTATGCACTTTTGTTCTGGGCTTTGCTTTTCATTTAAGGTGTATTGTTTTTCCATTTTTCCGTTTAAGTTCAGCCGGTTTCGGGTGTTTATGTTGTTTCTATGTGTTATCTGAATGTTCCGATCTCTTCGTCCGTTGATTGAATGGTGGTAAACGTGTATTTAAATGGAAAAAAACAGAGCAGGGTGGGAACTGTGGCAAATGCTTTGGATATTTAGAAATTGTATCCTCTGGTTTCATCCGTTTCTGATGTAGTATTATTAGCTGTTGTGCAGCCGCTGGAAACTGGATCCAAAAATCGGTTTTATATTTATATTGATGATATATTATAGATGCTGTATTCTTGCTATGTTGGTACTTCAATTGAAATAAATGGTGAATGACATACATGACCCATTTTTTTTATTTAATGACGGTCCTCGCTCCCCCTTGCTTTGTCGTGTTTACTGGCCTCTCAGTGGTAGATCATTCTCATCACTGGGATGACACAAACCTTGGTCTTATGTTTGTGTCAGTTGCGGTGGTGCGATTGGTTTTAAAAAGTGTGTATATACAGTGTCAAAACTTTGGACACGCCCCCTTCTGGCGCCATTATCTATTTCCTCCACTTACCATATTGATGGACTTTGTAGTTTTATAATTACGGACTGTAGTCCATTTGTGTTCAAACACACTATATGGGGCAATTTTCATTCATTCATTATCTCCCGCTTTATCCTCTATTAGGGTCGCGGTGGGGTTCCCCATGCCCATCCAGGGGAGAACGTCTCGGGCGCTGGGCAGATACACCCAGGACAGGGCGCCAATCCATCGCTGGGCACACACTCACTCACACAGACACACTCTATATGGGGCAATTTTGAGAATTCAATTGACTTGATCCATGTCTTTAGACTGTGGGAGGAAACCGGAGAACCCGGAGGAAACCCACGCAGACACGGGGAGAACATGGAAACTCCACCCAGATGGGGATTCGAACCGGGAACCCCTAGAGCTGAGAGGCGAACGTGCTAACCACTAAGCCACCGTGCCGCCCATGGGGCAATTTGGAGAATTCAATTGACATTGATCCATGTTCCTATCCCCAGCTACCACTTCCAGCCCTTAAGGAGGCACACAGAGGTGTTCCCAGGCCAGTCGAGAGGCGTAATCTCTCCATCTTGTCCTGATTGAACATGCCCGGAACACCCCACAAGGGAGGCGTCCAGGTGGTTTCGGGCACCTGGACCAGATGCCCGAAACCACCTCAGCTGGCTCCTCACGACGTAAAGGTGCAGCAATGTACTCCCAGCTGTACTCCTGAATGACCGAACTGTTCGCACCCTATCTCTAAGGAAAGCCCAGCCACTCTGAGAAAACTCATTTTGGCTGCTTGTATTCGCGACCTCATTCTTTCGGTCACTACCCAGAGTCCGTGGCCATACGTGAGGGTAGGAACGTAGATTGACCGGTAACTTAAGAGCTCCGCCTTCTGGCTGAGCTTCAGTCTGGCTTCACCACAACAGATGCACCAATCCATCTGTCCATCGCTCATTTACAAGATCCTGAGATACTTAAACAGCTCCACTTAATGAAGGAATAATTATTATTATTATAATTGATTCATTCATTGTCTCCCGCTTTATCCTCTATTAGGGTCGCGGTGGGGTTCCCCATGCCCATCCAGGGGAGAACGTCTCAGGCGCTGGGCAGATAGACCCAGGACAGGGCACCAATCCATCGCTGGACACACTCACTCACACAGACACACTCTATATGGGGCAATTTGGAGAACTCAATTGACTTGATCCATGTTTTTGGACTGTGGGAGGAAACCGGAGAACCCGGAGGAAACCCACGCGGACACGGGGAGAACATGGAAACTCCACTCAGATGGGGATTCGAACCGGGAATCCCTAGCGCTGAGAGGCGAACGTGCTAACCACTAAGCCGCCTATCA
The DNA here is from genome assembly GCA_019802505.1 of Corydoras sp. C115. Lineage (NCBI taxonomy): Eukaryota > Metazoa > Chordata > Actinopteri > Siluriformes > Callichthyidae > Corydoras > Corydoras sp. C115. Next base: position 407,290 of record JAFMOC010000252.1, read on the forward strand.
TCATAATATTTTTGGTTTTAATGTTTGGTTTAAATGCACGGTTATCACGTTGATGGAGTTTCCATGTTCTCCTCACAGTCCTAAAACATGGATTCAAGGTAAATTGACTGCTCTAAATTGCCCCATAGTGTGTGTGTGTCTAAATGATTGAGTGTGTGCCTAGTGATAGATTGGTGCCGTCTCCTGGGTGTATACCCAGCGCCCAAAAGGTTCTACCCTGGATGGGTATTGGGAACCCTCCCACGACCCTAGTAGAGAATAATGGATGGATGGATGTTCATGTAGATAATTTATTGGCTGGGAAATAAATAGCAACGCTACTTGGGTGTATATCTCCCCCCGATGAGCGTGGCCAACATGAAATGAGGCGTGCTCGGGTAAATTTTTGGCGTATTGCTACCATGATGATGGAATAATGCTGCTGTTACTATTACTGTTAATGAGAACTGCAGTCTTAACAATCACAGATGAATATTGGAGACTTAACAAGATGCATGGCCCTGTCTTACACACTGCACAAGGTGCGTCGCGATGCTCGTTACTATCTTACACCCCGCCAACAGTCTATCCTCACGGCTTCCTCCCGCATCGTTTAAACAGCAACGCAGCTCAGCCACCAGACACGACACCCACAGACTACAGCGCATCATCAGATCTGCAGAGAGGACCATCGGCGTAAAGCTACCCTCCCTACCAGACCTGCACATGGCCAGAACCAGGAAGCGGGCAGAGAACATCGTCCGTGATCCATCACACTCTGGACATCACCTGTTCCAGTATCTTCCCTCAGGCCGGCGGTTCAGTCAGTTGAGGATCAAGACCTCCAGATTACGGAGAAGCTTTTTTCCACACGCCATCACACTCATGAACAGCTGAACATTAAAAAACTACTTCTGGACTCAACCACACCCTCAACCAGTCTTCTTCCACTCTCCACCTACTTAACTATTCATTACAGTTTTTGCTCTAGCACTTTATTTAAATACAATCTGCAACTTGCACAACCGTTATGTTTACAGGTGTGTCTGTGTGTGTGTGTGTGTGCGTGAGTGTGTGTGTGTATGAGGAATTCTAGTTTGGATATGTCTGTCACTTATTGTGCACTGTGGGCTATTGGAACCAAAGACAAATTCCTTGTATGTGTGAGCATACTTGGCCAATAAAGTCCGATTCTGATTCTGATTCTGCTTGTGAATATATCTCCCCGATGGGCATCGTCGTCTCGAAATGAGGTGTTTTTTTGAGGTTTATTTCTTGGCGATGGAGAACCCAGGTGCACCGCCGACTGAAAACACCCTCTCCAGACGTCAACAGTCAGACACTGGTCATCTCAATGACTGGACGTTTGTAATGCATCGATCATACTGTATGAACTTTAACCAGAAAGCTTTAAATATTTTATTGCTTTATTTGACTATAACTGATTCACTTTGCTTTACTGGCTTGCTCGGAAGTCTTCAAATAACATTCCTTTATTGCTTCCTTATGCCTTTGACCTCTCACATCGCAGGAGGAAATGGTCCTTCTTGTAAGTGTTCGGAAAAGGGATTGTGACATCATTCCCTCCAATGATACCATGTGATATAACAAGTTATCAGCAAAGCACCGTGGGATACTGATACAAAAGGACGGAGTTACTAATAAGACCTGACATATATAGGGCACGGTGGCTTAGTGTTTAGCATGTTCTCCTCTCAGCGCTAGGGATTCCCGGTTCGAATCCCAATCTGGGTGGAGTTTCCATGTTCTCCGCGTGGGTTTCCTCCGGGTTCTCCGGTTTCCTCCCACAGTCCAAAAACATGGATCAAGGTCAATTGAATTCCTGGGAGTATCTGCCCAGTGCCCGAAATGTTCTGCCCTGGATGGGCATAGGGAACCCCCTGGTGACCCTAATAGAGGATAAAGCGAAAGATAATGGATGGATATATATCATATACAGCTCTGTAAAAAAGATAGAAATGGTTTAATCTTTATCTTCCGCTTTATCCTCTACTTTGGTTGAGGGAGTTCCCCATGCACATCCAGGGGAGAACATTTTGGGTGCTGGTATGAACCTAGTGGGTTAGAGGTTCATCCTACAACCTGATCATGACCCAAAATATGAGTCCAAGCTCTGCCAGAATCACCTCAGGAAAAAAAAGAACAAGATGGTGAGCTGGAGAACATGGAGTGGAACACAGTCTCCAGGCGTAAAGCCCATGGATCTGGTATAGAGCTTTCAATTTACGTTGAATTCATATTTTGGAGAACCAACGGCTCTACAGTGTGTGGCATCAACATGGAGGAGAATGTGTGATGGTCTGGGGCTTTTCTGGAACAAAAGAACAACATGGTGAGCTGGAGAACATGGAGTGGAACAGTCTCCAGGCTTAAAGCGCGTGGATCTGGTTTGGGGTGAACTGGACAGAAGAGAGAAAGCAATTTGATTCACACGAGTGTGTTCAGCTGTTCTATCTGTTAAAGGGATGAGTTTGAGTAGTCATAGTCCTATAGGTTCCATGAATTATTCATTCATTCATCCATTATCTGCCACTTTATCCTCTGTTAGGGTCGCGGTGGGGTTCCCCATGCCCATCCAGGGGAGAATGTCTCGGGCGCTGGGCAGATACACCCAGGACAGGACGCCGATCTATCGCTGGACACACACTCACACAGACACACTCTATATGGGGCAATTTGGAGAACTCAATTGAATTGATCCACGTTTTTGGACTGTGGGAGGAAACCGGAAAACCCGGAGGAAACCCACGTGGACACGGGGAGAACATGGAAACTCCACCCAGGTGGGGATTCGAACCGGGAATCCCTAGTGCTGAGAGGAGAACATGCTAACCACTAATCCACCGTGCCGCCCCCATGAATTATTATATGACTTATTTCCACTGGGGCGACACGGTGGTTTAGTGGTTAAACCACTAAACCTTTTCCTCCGGGTTCTCCGGTTTCCTCCCACAGTCCAAAAACATGGATCAAGGTCAATTGAACTCTCCAAATTGTCCCATATAGAGTGTGTCTGTGTGAGTTTTTGTGAGTGAGTGTGTGCCCAGCGCCCGATGTTCTCCCCTGGATGCGACCCTAGTAGAGGATAAAGCGGAAGCTAATGGATGGATGGATTATTTTCACTGTACTTTCATTTCAGAACATTAAACTGAATAGTTTCCAATTAATAACTGGGAGAACTGAGGTGTTCGAAAACTTTTGATCGGTTGTGTACATTTTACAATCGAAGAGCTGAGTCACATGTTACAATTAGACCTGAAACATCCTCTATTAGGGTCGCGGTGGGGTTCCCCATGCCCATCCAGGGGAGAACGTTTCGGGCGCTGGGCAGATACACCCAGGACAGGGTGCCAATCTATCACTGAACACACACTCACTCACACAGACACACTCTATATGGGGCAATTTGGAGAACTCAATTGACCTTGATCCATGTTTTTGGATTGTGGGAGGAAACTGGAGAACCCGGAGGAAACCCACGCAGACACGGGGAGAACATGGAAACTCCACCAGATGGGGATTCGAACCGGGAACCCCTAGTGCTGAGAGGAGGACATGCTAACCACTAAGCCACCGTGCCGCTAATGTCCTGCAAACAGTCAGTGGAAAATGCTTTGTCACTCTTAGTCTGCAGGATGGTGTGTGTGATTGTGTGTGTGTGATTGGTCTGTGTGTGTGTGTGTGTGTGTGTGTGTGTGTGTGTGTGTGTATACAGATATGTATAACAATATGGGGACCTCATACATATCATTTAGTTTGAAGTGACATCATGTTGGATGTTATGGTTAGTGTGCAGTTATGCGTTAAGGTTTGGTCTCTGTAATGTCCCCACACTACATAAAAACAAACGTCTGAGTGAAAGTGTGTGTGTGTGTGTGTGTGTGTGTGTGTGTGTGTGTGTGTGAGAGAGAGAGAGAGAGAGAGAGAGAGAGAGAGAGAGAGCGAGAGAGAGAGAGAGAGAGAGAGGAAGGGTGTATGCATTTGAATTTCGTGACTCTTATCATTTCTCTGCGAGCTCTTCCTCCTTCCTTGGTTTCCTCACCTGTTCGGCTCACGTCCACAGGGGGAGGGGCTTCTCAGGAAAAGATGAAACCAGGGAGAGCGAGCCAAACCCCCACTGAGAGATAAGAGGAGCATCGACTCGTCATGACTGTTCATTTCAAATGTCTATAGCTGGGAAAGAAAGCAGCAGCTCAACATCAGATGTCATCAGGACCACAGGGATATTCCGGACTGTTCAACCAATCAGAAGCTTCTGATTCAGACCCACCACAGACCTTCATCACCTCGGATGGTAAGAACGTGTAACATTTTTGTGAAGAACCACCATTTTCAGAGGACTGATTCTGCTTCTGTTTGATTCTGTTAGTAATGTTTTTCCATCCGTCCATTATCTTCAACTTTATCCTCTATTAGGGTCTCGGGGGGGGTTCCCCATGCCCATCCAGGGGAGAACATCTCGGGTGCTGGGCAGATACACCCAGGACAGGGCGCCAATCCATCACTGGACACACACTCACTCACACAGACACACTCTATATGGGGCAATTTTGAGAATTCAATTGACTTAATCCATGTTTTTGGACTGTGGGAGGAAACTGGAGAACCCGGAGGAAACCCACGCAGACACGGGGAGAACATGGAAACTCCACCCAGATGGGGATTCGAACCGGGAATCCCTAGTGCTGAGAGGCGAACGTGCTAACCACTAAGCCACCATTGAAAGTAGTTTTTATTTTTCATTCATCCATTATCTCCCGCTTTATCCTCTATTAGGGTCGCGGTGGGGTTCCCCATGCCCATCCAGGGGAGAACATCTCGGGTGCTGGGCAGATAGACCCAGGACAGGGCGCCAATCCATCGCTGGGCACACACTCACTCACACAGACACACTCTATATGGGGCAATTTGGAGAATTCAATTGACTTGATCCATGTTTTTGGACTGTGGGAGGAAACTGGAGAACCCGGAGGAAACCCACGCAGACACGGGGAGAACATGGAAACTCCACACAGATGGGGATTCGAACCGGGAATCCCTAGTGCTGAGAGGAGAACATGCTAACTACTAAACCACTAAATTATTAACTTTTAAAAAATGAAATGAGACGTGTCTTCTGTGCATCTGTAACCGCAGCAGGCGTACAATTTATAATCCAAAACATTGTTTAGATCTTAGGATCTTTTCTAAATTGAAGAAATGTACTGTTTAAATTCATTCATCTATTATCTTCTGTTTTATCCTCTATTATGGTCGGGGGGGGGGGGGGGGGGGGGGTTCCCCATGCCCATCCAGGGGAGAACGTTTCGGGCGCTGGGCAGATACACCCAGGACAGGACACCAATCTATCACTGGGCACACAATCACTCACACACTCTTTATGGGGCAATTTGGAGAATTCATTTGCCCTTGATCCATGTTTTTGGACTGTGGGAGGAAACCAAAGAACCCGGAGGAAACCCACGCGGACACGGAGAACATGGAAACGCCACGCAGATTGGGATTCGAACCGGGAATCCCTAGCGCTGAGAGGAGAACATGCCAACCACTAAGCCACTGTGCCGCCCCACACACACTATATAGGGGCAATTTAGAGTATTTGTATTTATGGTACATGACTGAAAATAATGTTCTACCGCGTTCTCTCGTTTATCACATCGATAAAAATTTGTGTAGCGCTGTGTCACTGGTTGTCAATAATGAAAAATCGGCTTAGCCAATCAGAATGCATATTGTGGGCGGCACGGTGGCTTAGTGTTTAGCACGTTCTCCTCTCAGCACTAGGGATTCCCGGTTCGAATCCCCATCTGGTGGAGTTTCCATGTTCTCCCCGTGTCCGCGTGGGTTTACTCCGGGTTCTCCGGTTTCCTCCCACAGTCCAAAAACATGGATTAAGTCAATTGAGTTCTCCAAATTGCCCCATATAGAGTGTGTCTGTGTGAGTAAGTGTGCGCCCAGTGATAGATTGGCGCCCTGTCCTGGGTGTATCTGCCCAGCGCCTGAGACGTTCTCCCTTGGATGGGCGCCCTGATTGGCGCCCTGTCCTGGGTGTATCTGCCCAGCGCCTGAGACGTTCTCCCTTGGATGGGCATGGGGAACCCCCCCCCCCCCCCCCCGCAACCCTAATAGAGGATAAAGCAGAAGATAATGAATGAATGAATGAATGTTGTGAACTTAATGGAAATCTGTCCTCTTTTCATCATTTATGATTCTTGCAGCAGAGTAAAGACATCAGGATGCAAACCCCAGCAGGTTCTCCACCAGCAGATGAACTCAACCAAGACTGGACGGCAGCTCCGGAATGTTCCATCTGCTACAACTTATATGACAACCTCTTCAAGACGCCCAAAGTCCTGCAGTGCCATCACACTTTCTGTTTGGAGTGTCTCTCCCGCTGCATCGCCGTTTCACCCGGAACCACCGCCGAGATCACCTGCCCACTCTGCCGCCGACCGACCCCTCTGCCCAAAAACGGTCCTCCAGCCCTGACCACCAGCCAGGAGGTTCTGCACCAGCTCCCCAGTGATCAGCAGCAGGAGGCCAGGGTGTGGATCAACGACAAGAAGCTGTGCTACCTACCTGCTACCTTGAAGACGCCGAGCATCGTCTGCATCGACATCGGGGAAACCAAGCAGGACGTTGACATCCCAGAGCGGGAGGTCCAGGACGGGGGGAGAACGCTGCTGAGTCTGAACCGAGGGCAGAAGCAAGTTGTGATGTTTATTGTTCTGTTGATCATGCTGCTCATGGTGATCATCTGGCCCACACATTGCATGCTGACCAGGAGCTGCATCAAAGGGAGCAATGATGATGACATGACTTCAGGCCCACACAGCAACGATCGGTGACACGAACATGCTCTGCGGATATGCGTTAGGGGCAAAAATATATAGCCACCCTCACTGTTACTCTGATTTTCTGGTAGGTGTCTTTGTTTTAAGCATTTAGGGAAGGTTCTTCCTTAAGGAATGTAGGCAGATCACATCAGATCATGTGATCCACCGACTGTTTAATGCCAAAGATTTTTTTTTTGAGCCAGATGACAAACAGGGTCATCTCATGAACAACATTCATGTATTCATTACCTTCTGCTTAAACCTCTACTAGGGTCGCGGGGGGGGATTCCCCATGCCCATCCAGGAGAGAACGTTTCAGGCGCTGGGCAGATACACCCAGGACAGGGCGCCAATCTATCACTCACTCACACAAACACACACACACACAAACAAACCCGAGCACTCGAGCACTCAATTCACCTTGTATCCATGTTTTTGGGCTGTGGGAGGAAACCGGCGGCACGGTGGTTTAGTGGTTGGCGTGTTCTCCTCTCAGCTCTAGGGATTCCCGGTTCAAATCCCAATCAGGGTGGTTTCCATGTTCTCCCCGTGTCCGCGTGGGTTTCCTCCGGGTTCTCCGGTTTCTTCCCACAGTCCAAAAACATGAATCAAGGTCAATTGAATGCCTGAAATTGCCCCATATACGTTTGTGTGATAGATAGGTGTCCTGTGCTGGGTGTATCTGAGCGCCCGAAATGCCGGGGCGGGTGGGGGGGACCCCAGCGACCCTAGTAGAGGATAAAGCGGAAGATAATGGATGGATGGATGGATGGATGGATAGGGAAGGTTCTTCCTTAAGGAATGTAGGCAGATCACATCAGATCATGTGATCCACATACAATTTAATGCCAAAGATTTTTTTTTGAGCCAGATGACAAACATGGTCATCTCATGAATAACATTAATTCATGTATTCATTACCTTCTGCTTAATACTCTACTAGGGTCGTGGGGGGGTTCTCCATGCCCATCCAGGAGAGAATGATTCGGGTGCTGGGCAGATACACCCAGGACACCAATTCATCTCTGGGCACACACTCATCACTGGGGACACACTATATAGGGGCAATTTAGAGCAAGTCACCTTGAACCCATGTTTGTGGGACTGTGGGAAGAAACCGGAGAACTTGGGGAAAACCCAGACGGACATGGAGAGCACATGGAAACTCCACCCAGATTAGGATTTGATCATGAAATCCCCAGCACAAGGGGGTGGGGGCAAATATGCTTACCACTACACCACCGTGCCGCCCCAATTCTGGGGCGTTAAATGTTAAATTTTTGTAATGATTATTTTAATGGGTGGCAGGTGGTTTAGTGGTTAGCACGTTCGCCTCTCAGCGCTAGGGATTCACGGTTCGAATCCCCATCTGGGTGGAGTTTCCATGTTCTCCCCGTGTCCGCGTGGGTTTCCTCCGGGTTCTCCGGTTTCCTCCCACAGTCCAAAAACATGGATCAAGTTAATTGAATTCTCAAAATTGCCCCATATAGAGTGTGTGTGTGTGAGTGAGTGTGTGCCCAGCGATGGATTGGCGCCCTGTCCTGGGTCTATCTGCCCAGCGCCCGAGATGTTCTCCCCTGGATGGGCATGGGGAACCCCTAATAGAGGATAAAGCGGGAGATAATGAATGAATGAATTATTTTAATAAGTTTGATCTAAGCTTTGAGGAGTGTGTAGTTTTATTTAAAGTTGAAACCTAAAGGTTTAAAGTCCCTGACCGTCCATTTCATTAGATACAGTTTGTTTTGCCATTTACCATATAGATGGACTTTGTAGTTCTACAGTTCCATTCTGTAGTCCATCTGTTCCTCTACATACTCTGTCTAGTGCGCTTTAGTATGTTCTCTGATGATCAGGACCCCAGCACAGAGCAGGTATTATTAGAGTGGTGGATGATGGTACGAGTGGATCACACCCCTGTATGTTCTCTGTCCAGCAGCACTGCTGTGTCTGATCCACTCACACCAGCCCAACACACTCACACACCTGCACCACCATGTCAGTATCACTGCAGCACTGAGAATCAGCCACCCTAATACATTTACATTTAGTCATTTAGCAGACGCTTTTATCCAAAGCCACTTACAAATGAGGGTGGCTTAGTGGTTTAGCATGTTCTCCTCTCAGCGCTAGGGATTCCCGGTTTGAATCCGAATCAGGGTGGAGTTTCCATGTTCTCCCCGTATCTGCGTGGGTTTCCTCCGGGTTCTCCGGTTTCCTCCCACAGTCCAAAAACATGGATCAAGGTCGATTGAATTCACCAAATTGCCCCATATAGTGTGTGTCTGTGTGAGTGGGCGAGTGTGCCCAGTGCCCGATTGGCGCCCTGTCCTGGGAGTTTCTGCCCAGCTCCCGAAATGTGGCGAACCCCCCCCCCCCAACATTAGTACAGGATAAAGCAAAAGATAATGGATGGATGGATGGATGGACTTACAAATGAGAAAACCACAAGTCATACGTTCTCTGTAGGGGTTCTGATTATCAGAGAACATATTAAAGCCACAGCGATGGATTGGCGCCCTGTCCTGGGTGTATCTGCCCAGCGCCCGAGACGTTCTCCCCTGGATGGGCATGGGGAACCCCACCGCGACCCTAATAGAGGATAAAGCGGGAGATAATGAATGAATGAATATTAAAGCCAAGTACCAAAGTATTTAGAGGAACAGATGGACTACAGAATGGAATTGTAGAACTACAAAGTCCATCTATATGATCAGTGGAACTGAAAAGGCACACAGTGAGTGTAGAACTGAGGAGTGTTTGTAAAGCCATGCTACTTAATCATGTACAGTAATTGCAGCCGTGGTGTTAATTTTGTACATACAGTATGTTTTATAGTAATGATTATATTAATATTAATTTTGTTACCTTTTTTGCGACAGAAAGTATGTGGACGTGCTAAATAAAGGTTCAAATCTTCCGTTTGTGTACAATATGGATGCTACTTTCTTTATTTCTCTCCATTTCACATTTAATTTTCTTCTGCTTGATCTTCTACTAGGATTCAGACCATCACTTTAGATGGGGCAATTTGGAGCAGCAATTTGAAGCAAGGCTTAGTGGTTAGCACATCCGACTATCAGCGTTGTGGATCCTGGTTCTCATGTTCTCCCACATGGGTTTCTTCCAGGTTCTCCGGTTTCCTCCCACAGTCCAAAAACATGGATTCAAGGTGAATTGAATGCTCTAAATTGCCTTATAGAGAGTGTGTTTGTGTCTGTGTGAGTGAGTGTGTGCAGTGTGTGGTCCTGAGTGTATGTGCCCAGCACCTGAAACGTTCTCCCCTGGATGGACATCAGCCCATGACCCTAGAAGAAGATTGATAACAAAAGAATAAATGAATGAAGCCAATTCACCTTGAATTTATGGCTTTGTGTGTGTGTCTGTGTGAGTGTGCTCCCTGTCCCGAGTGACCCCGGTTTGATTCCCGGTCCCACTATGTACTACAACTATAGTGTCCTTGAGCAAGTCACCTGACCCCAAATGCTCCACAGGGCTGCCCACCACAAGCTGCATGTGTGCTTACTTCACTGTGTGTGTGTGTGTGTGTGTGTGTGTGTGTGTGTGTGTGTGTGTGTGTGTGTGTGTGTGTTTCAATGCACGGATGGGTTAAATATGGAGGACACATTCCTCTGTGTGTAAGTACAATAGGCAAAATAGATCACTTTACCTGCCCAGCGCCCAAAATGTTCTCCTCTGTATTGGCATTGAGAACCCAACCCCCTCTCCCCCCTCCCTATCTCCCATGACCCTAGTAGATTAAGTGGGAGATAATATATGAATGAAAACATCTATTCTATATACAGTGGGTTGCAAAAGTATTCATACCCCTTGAACTTTTCCATATTTTGTCACATTACAACCACAAACATAAATATATTTCACTGGAATTTAATGTGAAAGACCAACACAAAGTGGTATACAATTGTGAAGTGAAAATTATACATGAATCAACATTTTTTTTACAAATAAAAAACTGAAAAGTGCGACGTGCAAAAGTATTCAGCCCCCCTGAGTCAATACTTTGTGGAGCCACCTTTTGCTGCAATTACAGCTGCAAGTCTTTTAGGGTATGTCTCCACCAGCTTTGCACATCTAGTGACTGAAATTCTTGCCCATTCCTCCTTGCAAAACAGCTCAAGCTCAGTCAGATTGGATGGAGAGCGTTTGTGAACAGCAGTTTTGAGATCTTGCCACAAATTCTCAATTGGGTTTAGGTCTGGACATTGACTGGGCCATTCTAACACATGAATATTCTTTTTTTTAAACCACTCCATTGAGGCTCTGGCTTTATGTTTAGGGTCGTTGTCCTGCTGGAAGGTGAACCTCCGCCCCAGTCTCAAATCTTTTGCTGACTCCAACAGGTTTTCTTCCAAGATTGCCCTGTATTTGGCTCCATCCATCTTCCCATCAACTTTGACCAACTTCCCGGTCCCTGCTGAAGAGAAGCACCCCCAGAGCATGATGCTGCCACCACCATATTTGACAGTGGGGATGGTGTTTTCAGAGTGATGTGCAGTGTTATTTCTCCGCCACACATAGCGTTTTGCATTGTGGCCAAAAAGTTCAATTTTGGTCTCGTCTGACCAAAGCACCTTCTTCCACATGTTTGCTGTGTCCTCAACATGGCTTCTGGCAAACTGCAAACGGGACTTCTTATGGTTTTCTTTTAACAATGGCTTTCTCCTTGCCACTCTTCCATAAAGACCACATTTGTGTAGTGCACGACTAATTGTTGTCCTGTGGACAGTTTCCCCCACCTGAGCTGTGGCTCTCTGCATTTCATCCAGAGTCACCATGGGCCTCTTGGCTGCCTCTCTGATCAGTGATCTCCTTGTTCGGCCTGTAAGTTTAGGTGGACGGCCTTGTCTTGGCAGGTTTACTGTGGTGCCATACTCTTTCCATTTCCGGATGATGGATTGAACAGTGCTCCGTGAGATGTTCAAAGCTTTGGAAATCTTTTTATAACCTAAGCCTGCTTTAAACTTCTCCAAAACCATATTCCTAACCTGTCTGGTGTGTTCTTTGGACTTCATGATGCTGTTTGCTCCCCAATATTCTCTTAACCAACATCTGAGGCCGTCACGGAGCAGCTGTATTTGTACTGACATTAGATTACACACAGGAGGACCCTTTTGAGTCATTAGCACTCATCAGGCAACTTCTGAATGCAATTGGTTGCACTCAGGGAAAAGGGGGCTGAATACTTTTGCACGTCGCACTTTTCAGTTTTTTATTTGTAAAAAAAATGTTGATTCATGTATAATTTTCCTTCCACTTCACAATTGTATACCACTTTGTGTTGGTCTTTCACATTAAATTCCAGTGAAATATATTTATGTTTGTGGTTGTAATGTGACAAAATATGGAAAAGTTCAAGGGGTATGAATACTTTTGCAACCCACTGTATGTATACATCTCTCTCTCTCTCTCTCTCTCTCTCTCTCTCTCTCTCTCTCTCTCTCTCTCTCTCTCTATATATATATATATATATATATATATATATATATATATATATATATATATATATATATATATATATATGTATGTATACATACATATATATATATTCATTCATTCATTCATTATCTCCCACTTTATCCTCTATTAGGGTCACAGTGGGGTTCCCCATGCCAGGTGAGAACCAGGTGAGATCCATCCAGGTGAGAACGTCTCGGGCACTGGGCAAATACACCCAGGAAAGGGCACCAATCCATCGCTGGATCGCTATATATATATATATATATATATATATATATATATATATATATATATATATATATATATATATATATATATAGTGTGTGTGTTTTTTTTTTGTGTGTGTGTGCTCAGTGATGTATTGGTGCCCTAAATGTTCTCCTCTGGATTGGCATGGGGAACCCAACCCCCTCTCCCTCATCTGTCCAATGACCCTAGTATAGAATTAAGTGGAAGATAATAAATGAATGAAGACATCTACTAAATTGCCCCTATATATATATAGGGGCACTGTGGCTTAGTGGTTAGCATGTTCTCCTCTCAGCACTAGGGGTTCCCGGTTTGAATCCCCATCTGGGTGGAGTTCTCCCCGTGTCTGCGTGGGTTTCCTCCGGGTTCTCCGGTTTCCTCCCACAGTCCAAAAACATGGATCAAGTCAATTGAGTTCTCCAAATTGCCCCATATAGAGTGTGTCTAATATAGGATAAAGTGGAAGATAATTGATGGATGGATCGATATACAGTATATATATATGATGAATTGGCGCCCGAAATGTTCTCCTGTGGATAAATTAATATTGTTCCTGCAGATTTTACTCTTTAAAATCATCTTTGAAGCATTAATGCAGTTAAATCACCTTGAATTTGTCAGACAATTAAAATAAAGGCAGCAAATAGCCATTCGAATGTTATTTTAATGTTGCTACACAGACCTTTATTTGGGGCAGCAGCACGTGTGTAGTCTTTCATGTGATCAGAGACATGACTCTATTTATAACCGAGCAGCGCAGAGGCCGCACATTCCCACACACAAGGACAGAGCGCACACTGAGGGCAGTGCCATTAACCCGCGGGGCAGTGCTCATGTACACGGGAACCGTTCCTCACTGAGTCCCTGGTAAGAACCAAACTGATCTGAATGGTTTGATTAAGAAATGTTAGGATCGTTATGACAGAATGATGACAAACTTGCTTTAGGATACTTTGCCTCTGTGCACAGAGTGTGTTGCTGTTGTGTAAAGCACATTATTCACACAGACTTCAGTTTTTCACCTCGTGTTGTTATTGTTTTGGAATATCGCTGTGCCAGTTTGGCGTGTTGTCATTTGGAATATGGCGTTCTAATTGTACAGTTTTGGGAATGTGGTTAATTCCTGGACATGTTGATGAATTAACACATTAACAGAAACCTTGGCTCCGTGGAACGTCGCTTGCTATGTTCATACTACAGTATATCTACGAACCAGACACATCATTATGACCCTGTCCTGAGGCATATACTCCACTAGACTGGGGGGGGGGGCAGCATCAAATAACAATCAGGTTTGATGAATTTACAGTGTAGTTGGTTTTCTGCATAACTTCTGACTTGTAATGTTCTCATTTGTAAGTCAAAAGCGTCTGCTAAATGACTAAATGTAAATTTAAATGTAGACAAACCCACTACATCAATGAAGATGTGCTGTGGTATCTGGCACCAAGATGTTACCAGCAGGTCCTTCAATTCCTGTAGGTCACACAGTGGGGCCACCACCTCAAACTGGCTTCTCCAAGTTCTCTCCCTCTTACATACACACACACACACACACACACACACACACACACACACACACACACACACACACACACAAACACACACAGCCACTTACAGGATCCTAAAGAAAACCTGGTTAATCAGATCAGGACACTATTTGTTATTGCTGCATGGTCCATTCCCGATGCTAGAGTAATCCTTGTTGGCACATTTAGTGGTGGACGGGGGTCAGCATGGAAACCTGACATGCCTTGCTATAGTTTTGGAATATCATTGTGACAGTTTGGCGTGTTGGCATTCGGAATATGTCGTTCTTAGTTTACAGTTTTGGGAGTGTGGATGCTTCCAGGTCATGTTGATGAATTAACACATATGGCACCAAGATGTTACCAGCAGGTCCTTCAATTCCTGTAAGTCACACAGTGGGGCCACCACCTTAAACTGGTTGATGTGTTTGTGTTTCTCCAAGTTTTCTCTCTCTCTCTCTCTCTCTCTCTCTCTCTCTCTCTCACACACACACACACACATATACACACTGCCACTTACAGGATCCTAAAGAAAACCTGGTTAATCAGATCAGGACACTATTTGTTATTGCTGCATGGTCCATTCCTGATGCTCGAGTAACCCTTGTTGTCACATTTAGTGGTGGACGGCATGGCAACCTGACATAAACAAACTCAATGCACTGTTCTATCACAACCACCATTAACATCATAAGTCATTTATTTTATAAACTTGCTTTAGAATACTTTGCCTCTCTGCACAGAGTGTGTTGCTGTTGTGTAAAGCACATTATTCACACAGACTTCACCTTGGCTCCGTGGAACGTTTTACCTCAGTATTGACACATCATTATGACCCTGTCCTGAGGCATATACTCCACTAGTAGACCAATGAAGATGTGCTGTGGTATCTGGCACCAAGATGTTACCAGCAGGTCCTTCAATTCCTGTTATGGGGCCACCACCTCATACTGGTTGATGTGTTCGTGTTTCTCTAAGTTCTCTCTCTCTCTCTCACACACACACACACACACACACACACACAACACACACACACACACACACACACAGACAGCCCGTTCCTAAAGGAAACCTGGTAATAATCATTTGCTTTAGAATACTTTGCCTCTCTGCACAGAGTGTGGCGTGTTAAAGCACATTATTCACACAGACTTCAGTTTTTTACCTCGTGTTGCGTTATGTCATTATGTTTTTCATTATCGCTTTGCCAGATGATGGCGTGTTGTCATTTCTAATTGTACAGTTTTTGGGAACATGTGATTAACGGAAAACTTGGATCCAGGAACCACTTGCTATGTTCATACTACATGTTGATGATATACACGAGACAAACCCACTAGACCAATGAACACTTAATCTGGAAATGTTACCAGCACGTCCAATTCCTGTAGGTCACACAGTGGGGCCACCACCTCATACTGGTTGATGTGTTCGTGTTTCTCCAAGTTCTCTCTCTCTCTCTCTCTCACACACACACACACACACACACACACACACACACACAAACACACACACAGCCACTTACAGGATCCTAAAGAAAACCTGGTTAATCAGATCAGGACACTATTTGTTATTGCTCCATTGTCCATTCCCGATGCTCGAGTAATCCTTGTTGGCACATTTAGTGGTGGACGGGGTCGGCATGGCAACCTGACCTAAACAAACTCAATGCACTGTTCTATCACAACCACCATTAACATCATCAGTCATTTATTTTATAAACTTGCTTTAGAATACTTTGCCTCTCTGCACAGAGTGTGTTGCTGTTTTGTAAAGCACATTATTCACACAGAATTCAGTTTTTCACCTCGTGTTGCTATAGTTTTTCACTATCGCTGTGCCGGATTGGCATGATGTCATTTGGAATATGCCGTTCTAATTGTACAGTTTTGGGAACGTGGTTAATTCCAGGACATGTTGATGAATTAACACATTAACAGAAACCTTAGCTACTTGGCTACTATCTACAAACCAGGCACATCATTATGACCCTGTCCTGAGGCATATACTCCACTAGACAAACCCACTAGAACAATGAAGATGTGCTGTGGTATCTGGCACCAAGATGTTACCAGCAGGTCCTTCAATTCCTGTAGGTCACACAGTGGGGCCACCACCTTAAACTGGTTGATGTGTTTTTGTTGCTCCAAGTTCTCTCTCTCTCTCACACACACACACACACACACACACACACACACAGCTTACAGGATCCTAAAGAAAACCTGGCGTTCTCCACTGCAAAATGGAACGTACTTCCCAACTCTGTCCTTAAGGCAGAATCACTAAACAGTTTGAAGACTATTGAAGACACATCTCTTTAACAAATACCTGTTGTAGAGTAAAAAAAAAAAAAAAAAAAGGGTCAGGTTTGATGAATTTACAGTATAGTTGGTTTTCTCTATAGCTTCTGACTTCTGACAGCTGGTTAATCAGATCAGGACACTATTTGTTATTGCTCCATCGTCCATTCCCGATGCTCGAGATGCCCCTTGTTGGCACATTTAGTGGTGAACGGGGGTTGGCATGGCAACCTGACCTAAACAAACCGCAATGCACTGTTCTATCAGAACCACCAGCAGGTCCTTGATTCCTGTAGGTCACACAGTGGGGCCACTACCTCAAACTGGTTGATGTGTTCGTGTTTCTCCAAGTTCTCTCTCTCACAACCACACACACACACACACACACACACACACAGCCACTTACAGGATCCTAAAGAAAACCCGGTTAATCATTGTTAATCCTGATGCTTGAGATGCCCCTTGTTGGCACATTTAGTGGTGGACGGGGGTCGGCATGGCAACCTGACCTAAACAAACCGCAATGCACTGTTGTCATTTGGAATATGTCGTTCTTAGTTTACAGTTTTGGGAGCGTGGATGCTTCCAGATCATGTTGATGAATTAACACATTAACGGAAACCTTGGCTCCATGGAACGTCACTTGCTATGTTCATACTACAGTATATCCACAAACCAGGCACATCATTATGACCCCTTCCCACATATTGTGTTGCCCCCCTTCTGTTGCCCAAACAGCCCTGTCCTCAGGCATAGACTCCACTAGACCAATGAAGGTGCACTGTGGTATCTGGCACCAAGATGTTACCAGCAGATCCTTTAATTCCTGTAGGTCACACAGTGGGGCCACCACCTCAAACTGGTTGATGTGCTTGTGACGCCACCACCCCCCCCCCCACCCCGCAACAACAACACATGTATAAAATCAAGTTGAAGATAATGAATAAATTAACTTTTTATTAGGGCGGCACGGTGGCTTAGTGGTTAGCACGTTCGCCTCTCAGCGCTAGGGATTCCCGGTTCGAATCCCCATCTGGGTGGAGTTTCCATGTTCTCCCCGTATCTGCGTGGGTTTCCTCCGGGTTCTCCGGTTTCCTCCCACAGTCCAAAAACATGGATCAAGTTAATTGAGTTCTCTAAATTGCCCCATATAGAGTGTGTTTGAGTGTGTGAGTGTGTACCCAGCGATGGATTGGAGCCCTGTCCTGGGTCTATCTGCCCAGCGCCTGAGACGTTCTCCCCTGGATGGGCATGGGGAACCCCCCCACGACCCTAATAGAGGATAAAGCGGGAGATAATGAATGAATGAACTTTTTATTAAGTGGGGCGGGGGTGGAGTGGTTAGCATGTTCGCGTCTCAGCGCTGGGGATCCAGGTTCGAACCCCGAACAGGAAGTTTGGGATGTTCCCTCCATGTCCATGTGGCTTTACTCTGGGTTCTCCAGTTTCCTCCCACAGTCTAAAAATATGGATTCAAGGTGATTTGGATGCTCCACGTTGCCTCCATACAGTGTCTGTCAGTAAGTATATGTCCAGCGATGGATTCAGATATTAAACTGAATTAATTATGAACTGCAAAATAGTTAATGAGAAATGTATTGATTGGTACTGTGTGTCTGATAGACATGTTAGAATTTATTAAAAGAATAAATAAATACATGTCATTGCTCCCATTGTGCACAATTCCTATGTGCGGGGCGCCGGTCTAATGAGTGATCTCAGGTTGATTCCCAATTGTTTATTTTAGGTTTTTCAACGGGACAGGGCGGCACAGGGCGGTGGAGTTTCCATGTTCTCCCCGTGTCCGCGTGGGTTTCCTCCGGGTTCTCCGGTTTCCTCCCACAGTCCAAAAACATGGATCAAGTCAATTGAGTTCTCCAAATTGCCCCATATAGAGTGTGTTTGTTTGAGTGAGTGTGTGCCCAGTGATAGATTGGCGCCCTGTCCTGGGTGTATCTGCCCAGCGCCCAAAACGTTCTCCCCTGGATGGGCATGGGGAACCCCCCCGTGACCCTAATAGAGGATAAAGCAGAGGATAATGGATGGATGGAATTTTTAAAAAGTTGGATTCAGTTAATAGTCTTCATGGGAAAAATTCTGCTGAAGTTGAACTACTTCGAACCCGTTTCCCGTCTCTTGCAGATTCGCCTCGCTTTGTGTTTACCCTGTGGGTTTGCTCGCTCGCCTGAAAGCCGTAATGCTGCTGGTGTGCTTACTAAGCATAAAACCACCTCACACCAGCGGGTTCTGCTCCTGCTGCACATTGCTCATTTATTCTTACATTAATTAAATGTTCTGTTGGACTTTCGCCAGCATATACACAATGTATATACAGTATACATCATTATGACCCCTTCCCTCATATTGTGTTGACCTCCTTCTGTTGCCCCAACAGCCCTGTCCTAAAGCACAGACTCCACTAGAACCCTGAAGGTGTGCTGTGGTATCTGGCACCATGTTAACAGCAGATCTTTTAACCCTGTAAATCACACAGTGGGGCCACCATGGATCAAACTTTACATTTGATTGGATGCAAATCTGGCGGCACGGTGTGTTAGTGGTTGGCATGTTCTCCTCTCAGTGCTAGGGATTCCCGGTTCGAATCCCAATCTGGGTGGAGTTTCCATGTTCTCCCTGTGTGCATGTGGGTTTCCTCCGGGTTCTCTGGTTTCCTCCCACAGTCCAAAAACATGGATCAAGGTCTATTGTATTCTCCAAATTGCCCCATATAGAGTGTGTCTGTGTGAGTGTGTGTGTGCCCAGAGATAGATCGGCACCAGCTGCCCAGCGCCCAAAACATTCTCCCCTGGATGCCCCCCCCACCCCCGCGACCCTAGTAGAGAATAAAGCACAAGATAATGGATAGATGGATGGAACCTGGGGCGGCACGGTGGCTTGTGGTTAACATGTTCTCCTCTCAGTGCTAGGGAATCCCGGTTCGAATCCCCATCTGGGTGGAGTTTCCATGTTCTCCCCGTGTCCATGTGGGTTTCCTCCGGGTTCTCCGGTTTTCTCCCACAGTCCAAAAACATGGATCAAGGTCAACTGAATTCTCCAAATTGCCCCATATAGAGTGTGTCTGTGTGAGTGAGTGTGTGCCCAGTGATAGATCCTGGGTGTATCTGCCCAGCGCCCAAAACGTTCTCCCCTGGATGGGCATTGGGATCCCCCCCGTGACCCTAATAGAGGATAAAGCGGAGGATATGGATGGATGGATGGAACCTGGGGAGATTTATTTACTCTACTGTAGTGCTTGTAGTGATATTTAGTGAGCTGTCAACCTCGGAGCCTGATTTAGTGTAAAATTAATTTCGACCTAATTATTCATTATAGTTGTACGATATTTGTCCACACGTGCAGTTTTAAATTGCAACATGTTTTTTAATCCGTGTTTTTTTTTTGTTTTTGTTTTTTTGCTGAACAGCCTTTTTTTAAAGGCAGGCCGTATTTCACTGTTAAGACAGATTGTTCATAGAGATAGTACCTGTTTCCATGGCAACATCACAAGGTCCTCTGCTGCTGTTTCTAGATTGATTTGCATTTTTCTTAACATAGTACTTTGTGTCTAGAGGAGGATTCGTAATATTTAAACATTCACATTATCATGTTGTTGTCCACAGGGCGGCTTAGTGGTTAGCATGTTCTCCTCTCAGTGCTAGGGATTCCCGGTTCGAATCCCAATCTGGGTGGAGTTTCCATGTTCTCCCCGTGTCCACCAGGTTCACCGGTTTCCTCCCACAGTCCAAAAACATGGATCAAGGTCAACTGAATTCTCCAAATTGCCCCATATAGAGTGTGTCTGTGTGAGTGAGTGTGTGCCCAGTGATAGATTGGCACCCTGTCCTGGGTGTATCTGCCCAGCGCCCGAAACGTTCTCCCCTGGATGGGCATGGGGAACCCCCCTACGACCCTAATAGAGGATAAAGCGGAAGATAATGGATGGATGGATGTTGTCCACAGTTTTTTTTCTGATGTCTTGGTTGAATTTTGATGTTTCCGTGATGTCAGGTGAAACAACATGCAGGCCATGAAGGTAGAGCTGCTGTCAGGGTTCAGCTTCGATGAACTCGAATGATGTCAGCAGCTTCAGAAGGTGGGTGGTTAGTTTAGATCACGTCAACTTCTGATCCCTGATTTTAATTTAACGAGTTAGAAGTCATGGGTGGCACGGTGGCTTAGAGTTAGCATGTTCTCCTCTCAGCACTAGGGATTCCCGGTTCGAATCCCAATCTGGGTGGAGTTTCCATGTTCTCCCCATGTCTGCGTGGGTTTCCTCCGGGTTCTCCACTTTCCTCCCACAGTCCAAAAACATGGATCAAGTTAATTGAGTTCTACAAATTGCCCCATATAGAGTGTGTCTGTGTGAGTGAGTGTGTGCCCAGTGATAGATTGGCGTCCTGTCCTGGGTCTATCTGCCCAGCACCCGAAACATTTTTCCCTGGATGGGCATGGGGAACCCCCCGCGACCCTAATGGAGGATGAAGCGGAAGATAATGGATGGATGGATGGAGTTAGAAGTCAGTTAACTGTTTGTAATCACTGGTTGGAAAGAAATACTGTGCCGTGTGCAAGGTAGATATCCGACATCATGTTTCATATATGATACCCTCATATCATATATTGTATCACTGTTGATGCTGCCCGGCTGATCAAGGAGGATGAGTCCCCCACTGAGTCTTGGTCCTCAGAAGGTTTCTTCCTAAAAAAAACAACATAACAGGGAGTTTTTTCTTGCCACTGTCGCTTCGGCTTGCTCTTTGGGGGTTTAAAGGCTTTTCATTCTGTAAAGCTGCTTTGTGACAATGTACTGTTGTAAAAAGCGCTGTAGAAATAAATTACTTGAACTTGGTTAGCATGTTCGTCTCTCAGCGCTGGGGATCAAGGTTCGACACACAATCTGGTGGTGGGTTTTCTTTGGGTTCTCCGATTTCCTTCCACAGTCCAAAAATATGGATTCAAGGTGAATTAGCTGCTCTAAATTGCCCTTATATAGTGTGCCCAGTGATAGATTGGCACCTTGTCCTGGGTGTATCTGTCCATCAACTGAAACGTTCTCTCCGGGATGCGCAACCCTTCCGCGACGAGTAGTGGAGGATTAAGCAGAAGATAATGAGATGAGAATTGCCCCATCTAAATTGCCCCCCTATAGTGTGTGTATGGGTGTGCCCAGTGATTGTTGCCTCATCCTGGGTGCCCTGGGTGTCCTGAGCTCGAGTCTGCTAAGCACCTGAAGCGTTCTACTTTTGATCCATTATCCTCCACTTAACCCTTTACTAGGATCATGGGGGGGGTGTCCATGCCCAACCAGGGGAGATTGGCAGGGCGCCAATCTATCACTGGGCACAGACTGATTCACACAAATACACACACAATCACACACTATATGGGGCAATTAGAGTATTCAATTTACCTTTTAATCCATGTTTTTAGACTTTGGAAGGAAACCGGAGGAAACCCACGCGGACACGGAGAGAACATGGAAACTCCACCCAGATTGGGATTCAAACCTGGATCCCCAACGCTGAGACGAACCCCCCTATATATAGTGTGTGTGTGTGTGTGTGTGTGTGTGTGTGTGTGTGTGTGTGTGTGTGTGTGTGTGTGTGTGTGTGGGTATGTGTGTGTGTGTGTGTGTGTGTTTGTGTGTGGGTATGTGTGTGTGGGTGTGTATGTTTGTTTTTATTACATGGTGGGGACCGCAACATGACAGCACACTCACAGTGTGGGGTGTGTGTTTGTGTGTGTCTGTTTACGTGGGTGTGTGTGTGTACGTGGGTGGGTGGGTGTGTGTGTGTGTGTGTGTGTGTGTGTGTGTGTCTGTGTGTGTGATGATAAGTAATAAATCAGGCTCATCATAAACGTTCTCTTTGCTGCATCAGTGCGCCCTCTGCTGGCTATTTAAAGACACTAACACTAGACAACTATACTGCTAATTGAAGCTTAAATGCTAAAATTGCATTTAAAACATATAAAAACAAATGTATACCTGCACATTTAATATTATTTATTGTTTTTACAGATCGTAAATCATGCTACTCAGCAGTTATGGATGATCTGGAGCACAGTGTTCTAATAGCAGAACAGGACTGGGAGAGTTTCTACGAGGAGAGCGATGAATGCTTTGTTCAGCAAGTTAGCCTCGCAGGCTTAGATGATTCAGGCTTAGATGATTCAGGCTTAAGTGATACTGATGAGGGGGAGGAGCGTTCCACCCATGAGTCAGCGTTTTCACATCAGGCTAATTCAGAGGAAGCTGAAGCTCAGAGTGATGGAGTTGCTGAAATAGAGGTCAATACAATAAAACATGAATGTTTGGCCACAGGGGGCAGCGCAGGGGGCAGGAACAGCCCCGCTCATCAGTTACAGAACGATCTGGAGGCAGTTCCACTCAGACAGCATGATGAAAACAGCGGTGCAGATACGTCAGGTCCAGCTGCTGAGGAATCGAGAACCTCGTTCGTATCCGTCCAGGATGCTGGGAACGTCGGGAGTTCAGCGGAAAAAAACATTCTAAAGGTCGATGAGGGTTCCGCATTAAAAAAAGAAAAAGAGCGCTGGTTCGTCACAGTCAACGAAAGTCCCGCCAAGCTACGAGCAAGCAGGGCCGGCCAAAAAAAAGCCAAGCAAAAAAAAAAAATTAACACGGTGACTGAAGGACGGACAGACAGACGGACGGCGAGTCGCACTTTAAACATCCCCAACTCTTGAGCTCCCCAACACCCACCCCAAGCTGAGCTCCCCAACACCAAGCTTCCCAACCCAGAGCCTCCCAACCCCAATCTTATCAACCCTGAGCTCCCCAACCCAGAGACTCCCAACCCCAATCTCCCCAATCCAGAGTCTCACATCCCCAATCTCCCCAACACAGAGCTTCTCAACCCCAAGCTCCTCAACCCAGAGACTCCCAACCCCAATCTCCCCAACCCAGAACTTCTCAACCCCAAGCTCCTCAACCCCAAGCTCCCCAACCCCAATCTCCCCAACCCAGAGCTTCTCATCCATATGCTCCTCAACCCCAAGCTCCTCAACCCAGAGCCTCCCAACCCCATACTCCCCAACACCAAGCTCCCCAACACAAAGTTCCCCAACACCAAGCTTCTCAACCCAGACCCTCCCACCCATGAGCTTCCCAACCCTGAGCTCCCCAACACCAAGCTCTCCAACACCAAACTTCTCAACCACGAGTTCACCAACAACAAGCTCACCAACACCAAGCTTCTCAACCATGAGCTCTCCAACTCCATGCTTCTCAACCACAAGCTCTCCAACCCCGAACTCCCCAACCCTGAGCCTCTCAATCCCAAGCTCCCCAATGATGGGCTCTCCAACCCCAAGCTCTTCATCCATGAGCTCCTCAACCCAGAGCGTTGCAAATGCTGAGCAGAACGTTAGCACCCACGAAATCCAGACTGATTCTGGATTGGTATCATCGTATCTGAGAGCCCCCCATGAGCCCAGCAAGTTTCCAACAGATGATCCAGTGAACCATCCCTCTGCTTCTTCACTCGCTTCCATGTCTTTGATTGTTAAAGATGATGATCAGACGACCGAAGCTTGCAGATGTACGCTGAAATCCACAGATAGTTTAAGTTATGTTCATAGTGACACAACAAACGATGAGTTGGCATTAAACGTAAAGTCCAGGAAATCTCCCGCTCCGCTAAATATTCCAAAATCTAACAAACAAACAAAAAACCTCCCCATGCCTCAAGAGATGCAGAATGAGTCCGGAGAAAGTCTGGAGGCAGCTGTCGGGCCAGCGTGCCCTGTATACGCACTGTCAGCATTTTGGAATGAAATTGAAAAATTAACAATAAATGACATTTTACATCTGCGAATGACTTCTAACACATCGCCAATGCACCGCCCACACAACAGCACCATCAAGAGCCTGTCAGCAGATGAGAACAACAGTGCACAGCACGTGTCGGCGGAAGACTCGGATGAGTGTGCTGACTCCGACTATTTCACACAGGTGCACGACGTGGACCACACAAACTGGGAGTTCTCATCGCTTTCAGATTTTGATGAGATGGAGACGCCACGTGGCAGCCCCACCCCCGAGTTCCCCAACCCAGAGCTCCACAACCACCAGCTCCCCAACACTGAGCTACCCATCCCTGATATCCCTAATCCTGAGCTCCACAACCCTGAGCTCCCCAACACAAAGCTACCCATCCCCGAGTTCCCTAATCCTGAGCTCCACAAACCCGAACTCCACAACCACCAGTTCCCAAACACCGAGGTACCCATCTCCGAGTTCCCCAACCCTGAGCTCTCAAACTCCGCGCTCCCCAACCACAAACTCCCCAGCTCAGAGCTCCCCAACCATCACCTCCACAACACCAAGCTACCTATCCCCCAGCTTCCCAACTATGAGCTCCTCAACCTAGAGTTCCCCAATCCTGAGTTTCCTAACGCAGAGCTCACTAGCCCATATCTTTCCAACCTTGAGTTTCTCAACCCCAAGCTCCCCAACCTTGAGCTCTCCAACCCCAAGTACCCCATCCCTGACTTCCTCAACTCCGAGAACCCCAACTCCAAGCTCCCCATTTCCAAACACTTCAAACCGGAGATAGTCAACCCCGAGTTTTATAACCCTGGGCTCTACAACCGCGAGTTCTACAACCACGAGCTGGAAATGGCAGACCACTTGAGAATGTGTCCGCAGGATGTTCCACTTTTGTTGTATCCAGTAAAAGAAGCCCACAATGTATTTGTCACATCTTATGCCGATGACAGAAATGATTTTGAGCTGGAATGCATTGGAACTCCTTTGCCAGTTTTAACGGCAGACGATCTGCTCGATGGTCAGCATGTGCTTTTAACGAACGTAATGGAGGGCGTCCCAGAAGGGCATCCCACATGTTTTCCCGATTCCTTGTGCTGCTCTCTCGTCCCGTTTCCGGATTCTCAGAAACTGTGTGTGTCTGAGACCTTTGATGATTTCTTCTCTGATGATCTTCTTCTCCCCGCTTCACAAGATAACACCATCCCCATCTTCTCCACCTCATACTCAGCGGTCCGAAATTTAATGTTTCCATTGGTCAATGAGTTCATCCAGCTGAATATCGATGACGATCAGTGTCCTGTAACGGTCAGGACTCGCTTCAGCACCCCCCTCACTGAACGTTCCACATGGATCTCACCAAGCCAGAACCTGTGTCTCTCCACGAACCTGAACAGAGACTGGAAGCGCTGTCTCTCGCTGAGGAAATTCAGGTTTGTGGGCCGGGGGGGCAACTGGTACCAGAAAATCAGCTCCTGGATTTTTCCAAATGATGCTAAACAGACAAAAGCATATGACTCAGGGTTCCACCGAATAGTTCCGATGATGCACGAGGAATACGAGGATGCCATACGGTTGGACCATCATACCCTGCTGGTCTCAAGTAAGTAACAAAATCATTTCCAGCCTTCCATCAATCCATCCATTATCTTCCGCTTTATGCTATATTAAGAGCCTGCTCTTTTTGGGCGGCACAGTGGTTTAGTGGTTAGCATGTTCTCCCTTCAGCGCTAGGTTCGAATCCCAATGTGTGTGGAGTGTCCACGTGGGTTTCCTTCAGGTTCTCCGGTTTTCTCCTACAGTCCAAAAACATGGATCAAGGTAAAGTGAATTCTCCAAATTGCCCCATATAGACTGTGGGCCAGTGACAGATTGGCACCCTGTTCTGGGTATATCTGCCCAGCGCCCGAAACATTCTCCCTTTGATGGGCATGGGGAACTCCCCCCCCCCCCCCGCCGCGAACCTAGTAGAGTATTAAGAGGAAGATAATGAATTAATTAATTAATTTTGTAACTGGGTGGCATGGTGACTTAGTGGTTAGCATGTTCTCCTCTCAGCGCAGAGGATCCAGGTTCGAATCCCAATCTGGGTGAAGTTTCCATGTTCTCCCCGTGTCCGCGTGGGTTTCCTCCGGGTTCTCTGGTTTCCTCTCACAGTCCAAACACATGGATCAAGTCAATTGAATTCTCCAAATTGCCCCATATAGTGTGTGTCTGTGTGAGTGAGTGTATGTCCAGTGATAGATTGGCGCCCTGTCTTGGGTGTATCTGCCCAGCGCCCGAAACGTTCTCCCCAGAATGGGCATGGGGAACCCCACCGCGACCCTAATAGAGGATAAAGCGGAAGATAATGGATGGATGGATGGAGTTTTGTGTTTGGCTGAGCAGGGGAGAATTTTTCCGTCTTATAAAAGCAAAGACACTCTGACGCTCTAAATCGAGCTGCATGGTGTACGGTTGATGGCTCGTCAAAGATCGACCTGTGATCACAAATGCACTCTCTTATGTTTCAGAAAGGGAAGACTTGTTCTCTTCTATCAAACAGACCGATATGTGTCTGGTTTGCATTGCGTTCGCCTCCTGGGTTCTGACGTCGTCCAATCCAAAGTCTGAAGACACGTGGAAAGCAGGTGAGTGTTCCATAAAAAACGGTCAGAAGTCGACGGTTTCATTCAAAGAATTAAATGTGTTTTACTGAATAGACAGTGTGAAATATATAGGGTTGAAACAACGAATCGATAAAATCGATAAAAATCGATAACGGAATTCGTTCGTGTTACCAAATTGTCCGTTCTTCCCCGGGAGGAAGGCAGCTACGCGGAGGAATTGCATAACACCGCTCGCGCCTAGTGAGCGCCCCCGGGTACCGACCACGCGGGGAATAATGCGTGCGTGGGTCCGGGGAAAGCACTCCCACGAGTGCGACCCACGCGGAGAAGATGCACAGCGCCGCAACGTGGTTGAACGCGGAAGAAGAGTCCATGAGACACCGGGATAAAAACCAAACGTAGAATTGAATAAAAATTGGTGTTGGGACACCAACGAAAAGGGGGAACAAATGAACAAAGTAACACGGGGCATAATACCACAAACAAAGACGTGCGCTTACTAACAGGAAAACTAAGAATAAATACAAAACGAACTAAACACGTGCACAAAACAAACCAATCACCCAACTGAAACAATTAAGGACCCAAACGAAGGACAGGTGCCACAGGCACCTGTGACAGTTCGTTGGGTTACTCGCATTGCTGTAACTGCTTACGTCACCTGCAGCGCTTCAATAAAGCTGGAAAAAAAATAGCAGGTAAAAAAATAACAGAACGAGGCGGAATCTGCAAAACAAGTTGATAAATCGTACAAATGAAACACAGCCAACGCTGAAAAAAAGCTTCTGTTTAAATCATCAAAACTGTGTGTAACATGCGAACTCTGCAAAAATGGTTTGACCTGCACGGAGCACCCGGTGATGATCCACCACCTGAAACTAAACATGCTGAACACTGATGAGGATGAAGCTGAACAGCAGATAAATCACTACAACATCCCGACGTTCTTTAGTTTTGAAGTGAATCAACGTAACGGTCACTCACACTATGAGAACCAGAGCAGCTTCATGCTGTTTGTGGTTGTTCTGGATAATGACAGTGATGGAGAACGTGTGTTACTTTATATTTACGTTTAATTATTTTAAGTAGTGTTTAAATGTGCTTTATTAATACATACAGCTTGTAGACAATGATGGTAATTTATGTTCAAGCTTCATGTTTTAATTTTCTGACCGTATGAGTGAAGACACTGCCCTCTATGGGAGTGATGGGGATGAGGTAACATATTACAGCTACACAAATTTGTGTAATTTAGTATTTTTTTCACACTATGCTACATATTGTGTCAGTGTGTGTGTGAAATTTGTGTTTAATTGTCAGAGTGTGTGTGAGATTTGTGTTTAATTGTCTTTGGGCTACTTTGATGCCTTAAACTCATACTGTAAATAAAACCAGACATTTATTGACCTGTTTAATAATTCTCCAGTGTTCTCATTTGTACTCACTTTGGATAAAAGCGTCTGCTAAATGATATAATGTAAATGCAAAGACAACGGAATGAATTCTTTATTGATCCGATTCATCGATTAATCGAAAAAATAATTGACCGATTAATCGATTATCAAAATAATTGTTAGTTGCAGCCCTAAAAATATCCATCAATCCATTACCTTCCGCTTTATCCTCTACTAGGGTTCCTCATGCCCATCCAGGGGAGAACGTTCCTCATGCCCATCCAGGGGAGAATCCAGGGCAGATACACCCAGGACAGGGTGCCAACCTATAGCTGGGCACACACTCACTCACACACACACATACTCTATATGGGGCAATTTGGAGAATTCAATGTTTTTGGACTGTGGGAGGAAACCGGAGAACCCGGAGGAAACCCACGTGGACACGGGGAGAACATGGAAACTCCACCCAGATTGGGATTCAAACCGGGAATCCCTAGCTCTGAGAAGAGAACATGCTAACCACTAAGACCAGTGTAAAATATCAAACAATGAGAAATATGGACGATAGCAACTTGTTGCTCTCCCCCGAGAGCTCTGCCCGAAGTCATCTTCTTCATCCATATAAGTCCTTCAGGAGGGCATGACTTGCTTCCTCTGCATGTGTGCGTCCACCAGAACATCCACCAGAACATCTCTAACTTCTCCTCATCTGGTCCTGATGTCCTCCCCCTGCAGGGGTATGAATTTAGGACATGTTCCTGTTGACTGTCCTATTATTCAAATCTCTCTGGGTACACTCACCCTCCGACCGGACATTCCTACTCTTTCCCATGCTCCTCCATCATCATCAAGAGTTTTTCATTCATTCATTATCTCCCGCTTTATCCTCTATTAGGGTCGCGGTGGGGTTCCCCATGCCCATCCAGGGGAGAACGTCTCGGGCGCTGGGCAGATAGACCCAGGACAGGGCGCCAATCCATCGCTGGGCACACACTCACTCACACAGACACACTCTATATGGGGCAATTTGGAGAATTCAATTGACTTGATCCATGTTTTTGGACTGTGGGAGGAAACCGGAGAACCCGGAGGAAACCCACGCGGACACGGGGAGAACATGGAAACTCCACCCAGATGGGGATTCGAACCGGGAATCCCTAGCGCTGAGAGGAGAACGTGCTAACCACTAAGCCACCGTGCCGCCCTCATCAAGAGTTTTAATTTACTTTATTACTTTTTACGTAATTATTTGAAAGTCTTATAAAATATTGGGCGGCACGGTGGCTTAGTGTTTGGCATGTTCTCCTCTCAGCACTAGGGATTCCCGGATTGAATCCCAATCTGGGTGGAGTTTCCATCTTCTCCCCGTGTCCGCGTGGGTTTCCTCCGGGTTCTCCGGTTTCCTCCCACAGTCCAAAAACATGGATCAAGGTCAATTGAATGCTCCAAATTGCCCCATATAGAGTGTGTCTGTGTCTAAATGACTGTGTGCCCAGTGATAGATTGGCGTCCTGTCCTGGGTGTATCTGCCCAGCGCCCGAAACGTTCTCCCCTGGATGGGACCCCCACCCGCGACTCTAATAGAGGATAAAGCGGAAGATAATGGATGGATGGATATTATGAAAACCTTACATGAGGAGAACACTGACACTATTTCCCGCACAATGTGGAGCGCAGTTTGTTTAATCCGTGGTTCTGCGTGTCATGTGATTTCAGCTCTGCTGGCCAACGTCAGTGCGATCTCCGCCATCCAGTACATCCGCAAATATCTGCGAAAACGAGGGAAAGTGATGCGTGATCTTCATTCTTCCTGAAATGATTGTAAGGCCAGTATGTAATGATGTAATGTAGGACTCATTTTGCACACATTCAACATAAACTAATTAGTTCTGCTGCTCTCGTCAGTGATGCCGGAGTCACATGCTGCACTGTGTAAATCAATTACTTATTACTTAAATGCAAAGCACAATGAATACTGGATGGAACCTGGATGTTAATTGGACTGGCGGTCCTGCAGGACGTCCTTAATGGACATATAGTTTTCCAGTTGTTAGTTTTTCCATTTGTTTAATATCTGTACATTAGTGTCCTACACTGTTGTTGCTGCCCGGCCGCTCAAGGAGGACGAGTCCCCCACTGAGTCTTGGTCCTCACAAGGTTTCTTCCTTAAATAACAACATAACAGGGAGTTTTTTCTTGCCACTGTCGCTTCGGCTTGCACTTTGGGGGTTTAAAGGCTTTTCATTCTGTAAAGCTGCTTTGTGACAATGTACTGTTGTAAAAAGCGCGACATAAATAAATAACTTGAACTTGAACGGGCTTAGTGGTTAGCATGTTCTCCTCTCAGCACTAGGGATTCCCGGTTCGAATCCCCATCTGGGTGGAGTTTCCATGTTCTCCCCGTGTCTCCGGTTTCCTCCCATAGTCCAAAAAAATGGATCAAGTCAATTGAGTTCTCCAAATTGCCCCATATAGAGTGTGTTTGTGTGAGTGAGTGTGTGCCCAGCGATAGATTGGCGCCCTGTCCTGGGTGTATCTGCCCAGCGCCCGAAACGTTCTCCCCTGGATGGGCATGGGGAACCCTCCGGCGACCCTAGTATAGGATAAAGCAGAAGATAATGGATGGATGGAACTTGAACTTGAACGTAAACATAACTATAAATGCAAACATGGAACGCATCCCTCAAGTTATGCACGTAAACTAAATCTCACCTGCTGGTTGTGAACACACTCACTGTGTGTGTTCTCAGTTCCACTGATCATACAGATGGACTTTGTAGTTCTACAGTTCTGTAGTCCATCTGCTTCCCTACGTACTCTGTTAGTCCATTTTAGTATGTTCTCTGATGATCAGGACCCCCCACAGAGGAGGTATTAGGGTGGTGGCTGATTCTTAGTACTGCAGTCATACTGACATGGTGGTGCAGGTGTGCGAGTGGATCAGACACAGCAGTGCTGCTGGACAGAGAACAGTCCACCAATCAGAACACACAGAGGTCTGACCCATTCATACCATCATCCACCACCCTAATAATACCTGATTATCTGTTGCTGCACCGTTAGGGTTATGTTATGTTAGAGTCTCACACCCTGTGAAATGTTACACCCCGCTTTCCTCCTGCTTCGATTGAAATAGCAACGCTGCGTGTGTAAATATCTCCTCCGATGGGCGTGGCCATCTCATAATGAGGCGTGTTCAGGTACATTTGTGGCGTATTGTGATCTCAGGTGGCACGGTGGCTTAGTGCTTAGCATGTTCTCCTCTCAGCACTAGGGATTCCCGGTTCAAATCCTCATCTGGGGGGAGTTTCCATGTTCTCTGCGTGTCTGCGGGGGTTTCCTCCGGGTTCTCTGGTTTCAACATCACTGACCACTGAATAGAACCATCCATCCATTATCTTCCGCTTCATCCTATATTAGGGTCGCGGGGGGGTTCTCCATGCCCATCCAGGGGAGAACGTTTCGGGCGCTGGGCAGATAGACCCAGGACAGGGCGCCAATCTATCGCTGGGCACACACTCACTCACACAGACACACTCTATATGGGGCAATTTGGAGAATTCAATCGACTTGATCCATGTTTTTAGACTGTGGGAGGAAACCCATGTGGACAGGGGGAGAACATGGAAACTCCACCCAGTTGGGGATTCGAACCAGGAATCCCTTGCGCCGAGAGGAGAACATGCTAACCACTAAGCCACCGTGCCACCCTGAATAGAACTACACACTATTAAATCTGACTGCATTCGTACAGAGAATGCAGATCCATAATCTACACTATACTGTGGGTTCTCCATTCACACTCAAATGAGAACCTCACGAAGCAGACAGAGCATGAAGCAGAGTCCAGGTAGTGAATCAGTGCCGTGTGCAGTCGGGTTCAGAAGCAAAAACGTAGTCATTGTTGTTTTTTTCATATGAATTTATTAGTTTCTTACATTGAAGAACTTTTGGTCCACCTTTGTTTACATTGTACAGGTCATCGGGGTTCATGGAAATTCATTTCCACACAAAATCTTCCACCTTGCAGCCGTGCTGTTGCATGACTCGGATGTCTCGGGTTCGGATGTTTGATGAATAGACTCACAGTGTTCTCTGGAACACTTCGCCAGGGTGGGGTGGGCGGGGGGTGGGGGTTCTGATGTGTTCAGACTCCTTGCAGTGAGTGACACGATCTCCAAGTCTTGTGTTTCATGTAAATGTAACTGTGGCAGGAGCGCCGTGGTGCAGTGGGAGGAGGCAGAGTCGTTAATAATGGACTATGATCACGGTTAATTACAAAACGGGTAGTTCTGATCCTCAAATCTGATTGGCTGAGCTGTTTGTCCAGCCGTGACATTATTAACAATAACACACCTCTGAGCGCTTCACATTCGTATCAATGCGTAATACACAATACATTATTTTCCTGATGTTTTTTATGAACTGTGTTGTTATTTGGCCACTAGATGGCAGGATTTGATTGTTAGCGACACCGGAATCCTGTTACTCAGCGATCAGCGTTCACTGTAATAGCCGGACTAGATTACGTCACGTCACGATTTAGCTTTTAATAAACCCATTTATGAATCAAACCTTGTCTTTTTATTATAGTGTGTTTGTAACTGTTTTATAATTCATTCATTCACTCATTATCTCCCACTTTATCCTCTATTAGGGTCCCGGGGGGGGTTCTCCATGCCCATCCATGGGAGAACGTCTCGGGCGCTGGGCAGATACACCCAGGATAGGGCGCCAATCTATCGCTGGGCACACACTCACACACACAGACACACTCTATATGGGGCAATTTGGAGAATTCAATTGACTTGATTCATGTTTTTGGACTGTGGGAGGAAACCGGAGAACCCGGAGGAAACCCACACGGACACGGGGAGAACATGGAAACTCCACCCAGATTGGGATACAAACCGGGAAACCCTAGCGCTGAGAGGAGAACATGCTAACCACTAAGCCATCATGCCGCCCCACTGCTGATGTCTGTCCTGATAAATAAGGACCGTCGAATGAGAACCATATTAGGTGGTAGCTCAGAGGTTTGGGGGGTTGGGGCGATCGATGGCTGACCCCTGTGCTCCGATCTCATGCATCACGTTGGGATACTTTGCAAATTAGAACACGTCTTCTGAACCACGCCTTTGTGAAGGTCACTCACGTAGATGTTTTACGTTTGGTACCATTGCCACATGGGTAAAAAATAGGGGTGTGGGGGTACACTGTAGTCATCATGAATCGCTAGGTATGGGGCACAAGGTTCCGTACGCGCAGCCGCATGGAGAATACAACGGTACAGAATGTGCAAAGACACAAAATGGAACTAAATTAAGGGCGGGTGACACGGTGGCTGAGTGGTTAGTATGTTCTCCTCTCAGCACTAGGGATTCCCGGTTCTAATCCCCATCTGGGTGGAGTTTCCATGTTCTCCCCGTGTCCGCGTGGGCTTCCTCCGGGTTCTTTGGTTTCCTCCCACAGTCCATAAACATGTCAATTGAGTTCTCCAAATTGCCCCATATAGAGTGTGTCTGTGTGAGTGAGTGTGTGTCCAGTAGGGGTGAGCTGCAATATTCGCTGATTCGACGATTCGATTCGGAGAACCGTAGTCGACTATGAACCTCATAGTCGAATGTACCATTTTGACCACATGGGGGTGCCCATGGCTGCTGCTAAGCATTAGTTTTTACATGAAATATCTTTGTTTTCGTTATATATATAGCCTTTTGTCAAATAAAATCATCCTCATTTCTAGAAAAAAAAAAGAAAAAAGAAAAACAAAAAAAAAAGGTTTTCTTTTGTTTGGAAAACAAGTAAAATATATATGAAAAAAAATATTAAAAAAAATTATGCTTATAGCGCCATCTTGTGGTGAAATTTTAACTGATTCGACTATAGGGAAAATCTGACGAATCAGATTCGACTACGAAAATATGTAGTTGAATACAGCCCTAGTGTACAGTGATAGATTGGTGTCCTGTCCTGGGTCTATCTGCCCAGCGCCCGAAACGTTCTCCCCTGGATGGGCATGGGGAACCCCCCCCCGTGACCCTAATAGAGGATAAAGTGCAGAAGATAATGGATAATGGAAGTGCACTGAACGCTTACAGAACGGACAATAAAAGAATGACATTGGACTCTGGAATCACAGCGAGATTTATTTGATTATTTAAATTTGCACACACTCGCACTTTAGACGGTACGACCCCTCGTTTCTACACTTATTGGGCATTTTATCGGTTCCTCACACCAGATCTTATAAAAGCCTGCATATCCTGTGTAATTGGCTGGAGTCAATCTCTTCGATTGTGTACTTTGGTAGCTTCTCCCTGTCCTCTACCAGTCAGGATGCCCACAGGGTCACCACAGGTCAGGTGATCAGGTGAGCAGGTATTATGTGGGTGGTGGATGATTCTCAGCATCTCAGGGAAACTGATGTGTCAGTGGTGTGTTGCTGAGGTTTCACGTTATCACGTTATCAACGGAACGTGTGCAGCAACCATCGTCCTGTCGGTGCCGCTGTGAGAACCCACGAAGGATGAGAGAAAGGGTAACACGGTAGGAAGGCACGGTGGCGCAGAGTTGGTACGTCAGATCGGGTTCGAATCCCAATCTTGGACGAAGTTTCTATGTTCCCCCATTTTCCGGGTTCTCCGGTTTCATCCAACAGTCCAAAAACATGGATTCAAGGTGAATTGCTCTTTAGTGTGTGGCTCTGTGTGAGTGGGTGTATCCCCAGAAATGTACTGGCACCCTGTCCTGGGTGTATCTGCCCAGTTTCCATGTTCTCCCCATGTCTGTGAGTTTTCTCCGGGTTCTCCGGTTTCCTCCCACAGTCCAAAAACATGGATTCAAGGTGAATTGCTCTTTAGTGTGTGTCTCTGTGTGAGTGGGTGTATCCCCAGAAATGTACTGGCACCCTGTCCTGGGTGTATCTGCCCAGTTTCCATGTTCTCCCCATGTCTGTGTGAGTTTTCTCCGGGTTCTCCGGTTTCCTCCCACAGTCCAAAAACATGGATTCAAGGTGAATTGCTCTTTAGTGTGTGGCTCTGTGTGAGTGGGTGTATCCCCAGAAATGTAATGGCACCCTGTCCTGGGTGTATCTGCCCAGTTTCCATGTTCTCCCCGTGTCTGCGTGAGTTTTCTCCAGGTTCTCCGGTTTCCTCCCACAGTCCAAAAACACGGATTCAAGGTGAATTGGCTTCTTTAAATTGCCCCTATATAGTATGTGTATGTGTCTAAGTAAGTGTGTGCCCAGCGATGGATTGGCACCCTGTTCTGGCTGAATTCACCCTGTGCCCAAAACGTTCTCCCCTGGAAGGGCATATGGATCCCCCCCCTCCTCTGCGACTGCAGAAGAATTAAGAAGAATTAAGTGAAAACTAAGATGAGGTAACCAGTCACACGCCTGGGCTCCACGCCGTTGAAATAGCAATCCACCAAAATCAGAGAGCACCTGGCTCTTAAGTGACAGGCTGATTGGTTTATTGCATGTGATCTGGGTGGAGTTTCCATGTCCTTCCCATGTCTGTGAGTTTTCTCCGGGTTCTCCGGTTTCCTCCCACAGTCCAAAAACATGCATTCAAGGTGAATTGGCTTCTCTAAAATTGCCCCTATATAGTGTGTGTGTCTGAGTAAGTGTGTGCCCAGCGATAGATTGGCACCATGTCATGGGTGAATCTGCCCTGTTCCCAAAAACATTCTCCCCTAGAAGGGCATATGGATCCCCCCCTCTGCGACCCTAGTAAAGGATAAAGTGATGGCTAATAAGATGAGATAACCAGTCACATGACCGGGCTCTCCGCCGTTGAAATAGCAATCCACCAAAATCAGAGTGCACCTGGCACGCCCGTTTGGTTTATTGCACGTGATCTGGGTGGAGTTTCCATGTCCTCCCCATGTCTGTGAGTTTTCTCCGGGTTCTCCGGTTTCCTCCCACAGTCCAAAAACATGCATTCAAGGTGAATTGGCTTCTCTAAATTGCCCCTATATAGTGTGTGTGTCTGAGTAAGTGTGTGCCCAGTGATAGATTGGCACCATGTCATGGGTGAATTTGCCCTGTGCCCAAAACATTCTTCCCTAGAGGGGCATATGGAACCCCCCCTCTGCGACCCTAGTAGAGGATAAAGTGATGGCTAATAAGATGAAATAACCAGTCACATGACCGGGCTCTGCGCTGTGGAAATAGCAATCCACCAAAATCAGAGTGCACCTGGCACGCCCGTTTGGTTTATTGCATGTGATCTGGGTGGAGTTTCCATGTCCTCCCCATGTCTGTGAGTTTTCTCCGG
The DNA here is from genome assembly GCA_019802505.1 of Corydoras sp. C115. Taxonomy (NCBI): domain Eukaryota; kingdom Metazoa; phylum Chordata; class Actinopteri; order Siluriformes; family Callichthyidae; genus Corydoras; species Corydoras sp. C115. The sequence continues at coordinate 443,762 of JAFMOC010000252.1, forward strand.
GTTCTCCGGTTTCCTCCCACAGTCCAAAAACATGCATTCAAGGTGAATTGGCTTCTCTAAAATTGCCCCTTTATAGTGTGTGTGTGTGCCCAACGATGGATTGGCACCCTGTCATGGGTGAATCTGCCCTGTGCCCAAAAACATTCTCCCATGAATTGACCCTCCCCCTGTGACCCTAGCAGAGGATTAAAGTGGAATATAACTTACAAGTATCCCAATTCATTGGATGGTGTCAGAGTACCAAGACAGCCCAATACAGCCCCCCTGGGGCAATCAGGGTTAAGGGCCTTGCTCAAGAGGTTTAAAACCACGACCCGAATTTTACCAACATTACCAAGGCCATTGGCCAGTGCTGAGAACCATCCACCCCAACGGACCACCTGCTCTGTGGCTGTCCTGTCCATTACAGTACAAATGAAAGAGGACTAACGAAGAGCACTGCAGTATGTTATTGTGAAACTACAAAGTGCATTCGTTCAGCTGATAAAATAACGTTATTAAATGTAGAAAGAAGGAAGTCAACCTGTTGGTATTTATCCAGAGGTATATCACACAGAGTCAATCAATTATTTGCTATTAATACAGTTTGTATGGTATTGCAATAAACAGTCCAATATCGCTTTCCCGTGTTTAACTGATGATCCCTTTAACATTTACCTGAAAAGAGCAGGGAGCAGGTCGTGGAAGGCTAGAATACAGTATTTCCTGCATGCACACACTTTCTGTACACCTTACTGTAGTTTAGCTTGGAGATCGAATCCACCAGTGAATCACTCGTTTCCACATGGAATATATTATCTGATACATATAGTATGTACAATATGATAGAGAATATAGCTCAATAAAGATTTAGAGATTATGCTATACTGAGGAGATTTAGGATACTGGACAGCACCTCTTAAATACTAAAGGAATCTAGTGCTTCAGCACGGTAACAAAGTTACATTACATTTGCCTTTTAACCGTAGAAACCGCTAGGTAATATCCATGCAACAAAAACCGAAAGGTTAAAAGTGTCTGGAAAAGAAGAGTAAAAGTTTAGTATACCACAAGGTAGGGCAACTCTTTAAGTGCTGCAAAAAAGAATTCTATACAGGGTTCTCGGTAGAGGAACAAAAAGGCTACTACCCTGAATACAGAAATCACTCCACAGTGTGCGTCCAATCGGATCAAGGCTGCTTGTCTCCCTCTTTCTTCAGTCGGCTGTTGAACAGATGAAAACACACGTCGGTTTATTAACAATCTTAAGCAAACTGAAGAATTACTCAGCCTCATGAGTTTCCCATCAATAAACACTATAGCAATAAGATGAGAGGGCTTGCATTAGTGCGATTAAGCTCTCTGCTGTGATTTTTTCACAATAATACATCACCTAAGTGCCTTATTGTTTTAATAAAGCGCTTATAAATACACTCTAATAGAAAAAAATAATTAAGACTTAATTATTATTATTGTTATTATACAGCGAGTAGTACCAGTCCTTAAATTTCAATTTCAAACACCTCAGGTCTTTTTATCTATTTTTTTTTTCATGCTACTTGTATATAATTTCTATATTTGTCTGTTATAACTTAGAATTAAAATTTTGTCAGCAATACTTTATAAATACATGTCTGTTATAATTAATATTTTACTGTCTGCTATAATTTATATATTATTTATATATTATTTACTTATATTATATAATTTATATATTTATACATTTAGATATACCCATCTACATAATTTCAATACTTTCACAAATCACATTCTCATTTTTTAACCTATGCTGCTTAAATTGTGTCTAATTTTGTCTGTTGAGATATATACTGTATATATATATTATACTGTATACTTTATACCCATGTTTCTACACCATGTACAAAAATTTTACTTCTTTTTTATATTCCGTGCGAGCCAATGCAACGAAATTCATTCTGCATACACTAAGTGTATAATGCATGACAATAAAAGTTATCTACTACTACTATATACTACTAAATCTGAGACATTTTTGACAATAATACACATTAATTATTAATATAAACAGCGAGCTGATTCCTGGTCCTTTTTACGTTAATGGTGTTCTGTAATGTGTCCACTAGATGGCAGTTTTAGATTGTAAGAGAAACCGAAATCCAGTTATTCAGCGGTCATCGGACTAGATTACATCTGAAATACCAGATTATTAATTATTTTGTTTTCAGTAATCAGATTAATCGAATTGTTTTATATTAGTGTGTTTGTAAGTGTTTTATAAAAGTAATAGACACTCGAAGATGTGCATCATTGTGAGTCAATCACAGGAAAGAGGGAAATGACTCTCTGTTGATTTTTTATTTTTAATGGTACATTATTTCAAATAATGTATTTTATAAAATGTAGCTCAGGTCCTAAAATCTGATTGGCTGAGCAATAAATGAGAATAATGCACAACTTTGAGCAAAATAATTCACAAATAATATAAACATTAAGCTGTTTCCTGATGAGCACTAAACCTGTTTCGGCTGTTTTTTTAATAAACTGTGTTCTGTAATTTGGCCACAAGATGGCAGTTTTTAACTGTTAGAGAAATCGGAATCCTGTTACTCAGGGATCAGCCTTCATTTTATAAATCCCGCCTAGATCACATCCCAGATTATTAATGATTAATGTTTTCAATAAGCAAATTTATAAATCAAACCTAGTTTTTTTATTATAGTATGTTTGTATTATCGTGTTTTTGCGTTTTATAAAAGTAATAAGACACTCGAGGTTGTGTATTATTGTGAAGAATATTATTGTGCGTCACGCCTAACAACACCTCTTTAATTTGACTAATTCACAATAATGCCACGCCCTCTCGTACCTTATCAGTTTCGTATTTCACTTCATATTATATAAAATAATGTCAATCAGATTTAACGACCGGCTGTTTTATAAGGTTTATTAGGTAAAGCTTATTTAGGTAATAGCCTAGATCACATCCTAATGATTAATGTTTTCAATAAGCAAATGTATAAACAAACCTTGAAGAATATTATTGTGCCTAACAACACCTCTTTAATTTGATTAATTCACAATAATGCCACGCCCTCTCGTACCTTATCAGTTTAGTATTTCATTTCATATTATATAAAATAATGTCACGGCTGAACAAACGGCTCAGCCAATCAGATTTAACGACCGGGACTCCCCGTTTTATAAAGGTTTATTAGGTAATAGCTTATTTGCCGCTGAATGATACATCTAGTTGTTTTGAAATCTATATATTCAGTGGGGCACTCGGATACAAACCCTAATCCTATTACATTTTTATTACAATCCTCATATTGATTCTGAATCTGAATTATTAATAGCTTTCCTTTCACTTAAACATTTAATATTAACATTTAATGCTGCTGCAGCTTTTTCTCCACCGTGTTGCAGACGTTAAGCCCCTTGAGGCTGTGTAGTGAATTAGAAGAATATTGCCTTTAATAAGATAATCATCAGAATATTGTGTGAATGTGTTATGGATTTATAGCAGATGAAGATGCAAACACAATGTAGAAAAATACCCACATGGCAAATTTCCCACCGTGCATACAGTACCTCTTTCTTGCAACAACCATTCGTGTCTGAATATTATAGCTATCTTCATCATCTTTCCTGACTTGCTGTCCTGGGTGTGTTTCTCTATTTCTCTGCCCCAGACTCAGGGGTCGGTCAGCCATGTTTCAGGTGACCGCTTGATCACTTATATTTAGATTGAGGGTTAAATGGAGAGATTTGGTTTCTG
>JAFMOC010000252.1:452500-510000 GCA_019802505.1 Corydoras sp. C115
AGCGCCCGAGATGTTCTCCCCTGGATGGGCATGGGGAACCCCACCATGACCCTAATAGAGGATAAAGCGGAAGATAATGGATGGATGAATGAGTTTATAAATTAATAAAATTCTATTCAATTTAATATGAATATTTGAGGCTGAAGTGTTTTTATAAGACTGACTCATTTACGGTAAAAACATTCAAAGATAATAATTTTATAATTTTATAGCAGTAAACATGACGGGCCATTTTTTTGGCCTTAGAGGATGTTTTTTAAGGCTGTCCTAAGAGTTCCATCCATCCATCATTTTCCGCTTTATCCTCTACTGGGATGTTCACCATGTCCATCCAGGGGAGAACGTTTCGGGCGCTGGATAGATACACTCAGGACAGGGCGCCAATCTATCACACTCACTCACATAAACACACACACACACACACACACACACACATTCTATATGGGGCAATTTGGAGAATTCAATTGACCTTGATCCATGTTTTTGGACTGTGGGAGAACCCAGATTGGGATTCGAACCGGGAATCCCTATCGCTGAGAGGAGAACATGCTAACCACTAAGTCACCGTGCCACCCTCTCCTAAGAGTTAAATTCATTCATTCATTCATTATCTTCCGCTTTATCCTCTATTAGGGTCGCGGTGGGGTTCCCCATGCCCATCCAGGGGAGAACGTTTCGTTCGCTGGGCAGATACACCCAGGACAGGGCGCCAATCCATCGCTGGGCACACACTCACTCACACAGACACACTCTATATGGGGCAATTTTGAGAATTCAATTGACTTGATCCATGTTTTTGGACTATGGGAGGAAACCGGAGAACCCGGAGGAAACCCACGCAGACACGGGGAGAACATGGAAACTCCACCCAGATGGGGATTAGAACCGGGAATCCCTAGTGCTGAGAGGAGAACATGCTAACCACTAAGCCACCGTGCCACCCTCTCCTAAGAGTTAAATTGCACTAAATATTTGAATTGCCCTCAAATGTTAAAACCTTGAATCACTACCATAGGTTGTAAGCAAATAAAGGTTAAAACTGTTATTGTGAGTGTATTTTTAACATTAACAATGTAGAACTAACAGTGACATGCAGGAGGGGGGGCAGGGGGGGGGTCCATACTTAACATTGAGTAGTTTCCACAAACAAGTAGACGTTCTGTCCTAGAGACCTAAGAAAACCTGCAGAACCTAAGAAAACCTGCAGAAAGTGTTAACACAGACAATAAGCACACACTTACAGAGGCCTTGTCCGAATCTCTCTCTCTCTCTCGCTCGCGCTCCCTCTCGCGCTCTCTCTCTCTTTCTCGACTCTGCCGGGCGCTATGCTCGGCTTCTCTTCTCTGTCTTTCTGCGGCCTCTTCCCGTTTCTTAGCCAGTTTGGAGTTGGCCAGAGGTGTAAAGAAGAGGTCAGTGCGAGAGCAGGAGTTGTAGCCTCTGTTCAGACGTTTGATAAACCTGCGAATCCAATCAAACACAAAACATTGTGTTTTTTCAGAATTTTAGTAAGTCAACCATACAGAAACCATAAGATAACATTTGTAACCAACATCCTACAGTCATTCATTCATTCATTATCTCCCGCTTTATCCTCTATTAGGGTCGCGGTGGGGTTCCCCATGCCCATCCAGGGGAGAACGTCTCGGGCGCTGGGCAGATAGACCCAGGACAGGGCGCCAATTCATCGCTGGACACACACTCACACACTCAAACACACTCTATATGGGGCAATTTAGAGAATTCAATTAACTTGATCCATGTTTTTGGACTGTGGGAGGAAACCGGAGAAACCCGGAGGAAACCCACACGGACACGGGGAGAACATGGAAACTCCACCCAGATGGGGATTCGAACCGGGAATCCCTAGCGCTGAGAGGCGAACGTGCTGACCACTAAGCCACCGTGCTGCCCATCCTACAGTCAGTGCTTTGATATTCATGTTTAAGGCTGAGGTCAAGATCTAGATCTAATGCTAGAGCTGGAAACCAGTGTTTAAACTAGGGCTGTATTCAAACAAAGGTTTTTCATAGTCGAATCTGATTCGTCAGATTTTCCCTATAGTCGACTGATAGTCGAATCAGTTAAAACTTTACCACAAGATGGCGCTATAAGCGTGGTTTTTAAAAAAATTTTAAAAAATATTTTACTCGTTTTTCTAGAGCACCGTAAATGAGATCCCCGTTCTGGACTTTTTTCCACTTCAAAGGAAAAACCTAAAAAAAAAAACCTAGAAATTAGGATGATTTTATTTGACAAAAGGCTATATATATATATATATAACGAAAACAAAGACATTTCATGTAAAAACTAATGCTTAGCAGCAGCCATGGGCACCCCCATGTGGTCAAAATGGTACATTCGACTATGAGGTTCATAGTCGACTACGGTTCTCCGAATCGAATCGTCGAATCAGCGAATCAGCGAATATTGCAGCTCACCCCTAGTTTAAACCATAGGTTTATTCAAAGCGAGTATATGAAATGCTATTAAACCAGAAGGCTGAAAACCAGAAGGGGGGGGGGGGGGGGTTCCCCATGCCCATCCAGGGGAGAACATCTCGGGCGCTGGGCAGATACACCCAGGACACTGGGTGGGTACACACTCACACACTCAAACACACTCTATATGGGGAAATTTAGAGAACTCAATTAACTTGATGCATGTTTTTGGACTGTGGGAGGAAACCGGAGAACCCGGAGGAAACCCACGCGGACACGGGGAGAACATGGAAACTCCACCCAGATGGGGATTCGAACCGGGAATCCCTAGCGCTGAGAGGCGAACGTGCCAACCACTAAGCCACCCCATGATCATAATATTTTTGGTTTTAATGTTTTTAAATGTTACCTCTGGGTTTGGATTGGAGCATCCTAAACTTAATACTTGGTATAAACAATAAGAGAAATCAAGCGCTGAGCGGTAGCTCAGTGGTTGGGGTGTTGGTCTATCAATCTGAAGGTTGGGGGTTCAAATCCCAGGTCCACTGAAGATACCAATGTGGGTTCTTGAGCAAGACCCTTAACCCTCATTGCTGCAGGGATGTTGTGATGAACCCTGTGCTCACCTTGTAAGTCGCTTTGGATAAAAGCGTCCAATAAATGACCAAATGTAAATGTAAGCACTTCCGAAAATGATTAATGTGTTTTTTTACACCCTCTAGTGGACATTTGGATCCTCTGCTCTGGGACAATTGGATTCAAAGGATTCCATCCATAGCAGCACGGTGGCTTAGTGGTTGGCATGTTCTCCTCTCAGCAGTAGGGATTCCCGGTTCGAATCCCCATCTAAGTGGAGTTTCCATGTTCTCGCCATGTCCATTTGGGTTTCCTCCGGGTTCTCCGTTTTCCTCCCTCAGTCCAAAACATGGATCAAGTCAATTGAGTTCTCCAAATTGCCCCATATAGAGTGTGTTTGTGTGAGTGAGTGTGTGTCCAGTGATAGATTGGCGCCCTGTCCTGGGTGTATCTGCCCAGCGGCCTAAACGTTCTCCCCTGGATGGGCATGGGGAACCCCCCGCGACCCTAATAGAGGATAAAGCGGAAGATAATGGATGGATGGATATATATATACAGTTGTGATCAAATTTATTCAACCCCCAATGCTGCGAAGGGTTTTATGGAATTCAGTGCACATTTGTAATTGTGTTCATAATGAAATCTTACAAGGACTTGTTAAAGAACTAAATGCAACTAAGATAGCATCAATTGTTTTTGTCATAAAGTATTAAATGGCCTTTTTGTGATTTCTTCATTGACACAATTATTCAACCCCTTTACAACTACCACTCATAAGAACAGAGGTTCATTCCAGTGTTTTCAATCAAGTGTTTTCTAGACATCTACTGGTGTGTTTACAAGCATGGTGAAGGCAAGAGAATGGTCCCAGAAGACAAGAGAAGAGGTTATTGCTCTTCACAAGAATGGCAATGGATATAAAAAGATTGCGAAGTTGATAAATAAGAAGTTGTTAAATATTCCAAGAGACACTATTGGAAGTATCATTCACAAGTTCAAGTTAAAGGGCACAGTGGAAACGTTACCTGGTCGTGGCAGAAAGAAGATCCTGACCGCGACTGCTGTGCGCTACCTGAAGCGTAATGTGGAGAAAAATCCCCGCGTGACTGCTAAGGAACTGAAAAAAGACCTGTCAGATGTGGGCACTGAAGTTTCAGCTCAGACAATAAGGCACGCACTGCATAACGAAGACCTCCATGCCAGAACTCCCAGGCGCACCCCCTTGCTGACTCCAAAGAACAAGAAAAGTCGACTGCAGTATGCCAAAAGTCATGTGGACAAGCCACAAAGGTTTTGGGACAGTGTACTGTGGTCAGATGAAACTAAATTAGAACTGTTTGGGACAATGGACCAGCGCTATTTTTGGAGGAGGAAGAACCAGGCTTATGAACAAAAGAACACCTTGCCTACTGTGAAGCATGGCGGGGGGTCAATTATGCTTTGGGGCTGTTTTGCTTCTAATGGTACAGGAAAGCTTCAACGTGTGCAGGGTACCATGAATTCCCTTCAGTACCAGGAGATCTTGGAGGAAAATGTGATGGAGTCAGTCACAAACCTGCGGCTTGGGAGACGTTGGACCTTCCAACAGGACAATGATCCGAAGCACACATCCAAGTCCACTAGAGCATGGTTGAACATGAAAGGCTGGAACATTCTAGAGTGGCCATCGCAATCACCAGACTTAAATCCAATTGAGAACCTCTGGTGGGACCTAAAGAAGGCAGTTGCAGTGCGCAAGCCTAAGAATGTGACTGAACTGGAGGCTTTTGCCCATGAAGAATGGGCTAAGATACCCATAGGTCGCTGCAAGACACTTGTGTCAAGCTATGCTTCACGCTTGAAAGCTGTCATAACTGGAAAAGGATGTTGTACTAAGTACTAAAAAATAATGTCACTAGGGGGTTGAATAAAACTGATAATGATGTGAGCACAGTAAAGACATTTGTGGTTATTCCATCATAAATATTATGTTATATTTGTCTAATTTATAAGTGCCTCTTTGATATAATTGTAAATAAGATGACTGAAATGATCCAAATCAATGTCAAACTGGCCAAAACACTTTATTTCAGTGGGGGTTGAATAAATTTGATCACAACTGTAGTATATAATAAAGTTATACTGTAAAAAAAAGTCTGACACACTGTGTGTTATACAAGTTTACTGCTACTCATTTTAAATTAATGTATTCATGAAAAACAATGTGTTACAAATGATCAGTGTTATATATTATTTTAATTAATTGGCAATAATTAATAGCACGTTCTCCTCTCAGCGCTAGGGATTTTATTCCATCTGGGTGGAGTTTCCATGTTCTCCCCGTGTCTGCGTGGGTTTCCTCCGGGTTCTCCGGTTTCCTCCCACAGTCCAAAAACATGGATCAAGTCAATTGAGTTCTCCAAATTGCCCCATATAGAGTGTGTGAGTGTGTGCCCAGTGATGGATTGGCACCCTGTCCTGTGTGTATCTGCCCAGCGCCCGAAACGTTCTCCCCTGGATGGGCATGGGGAACCCCACCGCGACCCTGATATAGGATGAAGTGGAAGATAATGGATGGATGGATAATTGGCTGTGCTATCGCCGAATTATTATTAGTTAAAACAGAATTACCTGGCTGACTGGCTTGCAAGACTGGGAATGTTGACCACAGTGGGTTCAGGGGAAGGAGTCCTGCGTGGAGGAGGAGGCGGGCTTTCACAGGTCTCATCTTCATCTACAGGCTCTTGTTTGATGATTAAAGGTGTTGGTCCAGTGGGAGCGCTCGGTGCTGTGGAAGTGGACGGCTGCGGGCCTGGCACAGCGGGTGAGGATGAGGACAGAGGGAGCGCAGAGGGGGTTTCCGGTATAATCCTGCTCTGTAGGAGAGAGGGAGGAGGGGCAGGGGCAGTGGCAGCTGGTGGTCCAGAAGGGTGACTTTTGACTTGCTGGTTCTGAGAAGTCAGCATGGGTGGTTGAGGCTGCGAATGAGGGTGAGCCTGGGGCATGATGTGCAACGGTGGAGGCTGGGAGCAGGGCGGGTGTTGAGCAGGAAGAGATGCCAGAGGTTTCAGGGCTGGAGGTGGGGGCAGATTGGAGTGGACCTGCAGGAATGGAGGCTGGCCGGGATGCGAATGGAGCTGCTTGTGAGAGGAGGGGATTGGGGTCGTTGGTGGGGGTTTGATTTGGGATGCCGACGCTGCTGGTTGAGGAGGGTGGATGCCTTCCCGGTGTAGCTGCAAGGTCTTGGGGGCAAACCCGGCTTGGGGCTGGGCACTAGGGGCATGGTTAGAGTGCTGATTCAGGTGCTGGTGATAGTGAGGTGATGGAGCGGGGGATGGAGTGAAAGGCTGACTCTGTCCCGGCCCTGTTTCCTGAAAAGCTGGTGGTACTGAAGGCAGCAAAGGAGGCTGGGAAACAGAAAGAGCCTCTGCCCCCCTTTGAATCTTCCTCTGAGTTATAATGGAGGAATCGTCCTGAGGACAGTCCACAGCTTCTCCACTGACTCTTGAAGTGGACGTAGTGGTGGCAGTGTTAGTGTTGGAGACGCCAGTGGAAGATATACTTGATGCTAAAGGCGGAGACAGCACAGAGGACGGTGTCTGCGAGTGGACTGGGGTGGTGGGTGCTGGTGGGTTAGCAGGCTGCGGAATCTGACTCTGAAGCCCAGGTGGTGCTGGAGGTGGAGGGACAGGTGAGTCCAAGTCGCTCTCATTGGCTGGCAGGGGGCTGGCGAGGCTTGGGGACGAGCTCCGGTTATCCTGGTCGATGTCTTTGGTATCACTGCTGCCGTCGTCGTTGGCGCTGCGACTGTCCGAGCTTTCACCTTCACCCTCCCCCTCCGACTGAGAGTCAGGAACCTCCTGAACAGATAAAATCAATTTAGATAGCGTTCCAAATAACACCAACAACTTCAGTCCCGGAGAACTCACCAGCAAATTACAGATATGACTTTATTGTATATTAAAACTAGGAGTGAGCTGCAATATTCGCTGAATCGACGATTCGATTCGGAGAACCGTAGTCGACTATGAACCTCATAGTCGAAAGTACCATTTTGACCACATGGGGGTGCCCATGGCTGCTGCTAAGCATTAGTTTTTACATGAAATGTCTTTGTTTTTGTTATATATATATATATATATATATATATAGCCTTTTGTCAAATAAAATCATCCTAATTTTTAGTTTTTTTTTTAGGTTTTTCCTTTGAAGTGGAAAAAAGTCCAGAACGGGGATCCCATTTACGGTGCTCTAGAAAAACAAGTAAAATATAAAAAAAAAATCTTTCGACTATCAGTCGACTATAGGGAAAATCTGACGAATCAGATTCGACTATGAAAATCCTTTGTTGAATACACCCCTAATTAAAACAATACGGTATAAGAGAGCATGTCGTTATTGTGAATAAATCACAGTTACACCTCTTTCCCGTGATTTATTTACAATAATACACAACAAAGTGTCTTATTGCTTTTTTAAAATGGTTACAAACACACTACAATAATAAAAAACAAGGTTTGATTCATAAATGTGTTTATCCATCCATCCATTATGTTCCGCTTTATCCTCTACTAGGGTCGTGGGGGGGGGGGGTGTTCCCCATGCCCATCCAGGGCAGAATGTTTCGGGCGCTGGGCAGATACACCCAGGACAGGGCGCCAATCTATCGCTGGACACACACTCACTTACACACACAGACACACTCTATATGGGGCAATTTGGAGAATTCAATTGACCATGTTTTTAGACTGTGGGAGGAAACTGGAGAACCCGAAGGAAACCCACATGGACATGGAAACTCCACCCAGATAGGGATTCGAACCGGGAATCCCTAGCGCTGAGAGGAGAACATGCTAACCACTAAGCCACTGTGCCGCACTAAATGCGTTTATTGAAAGCAAAATCGTTGATAATCTGGTCTACCGTGACGTTATCTAGTCCGTTTAGTTTTAATCTGGTTTTTAAGGTGAACATTGATCCTGAATAATAGGACAGCAGGTTCTCTAACAATCAAACAATGCCATCGTGTGACCAAATTACAGACAGAACACAGTTTATAAAAAACTGATGAAACAGGTGTTCATCGGGAATCAACTCGCTGTTTATCCATCCATTATCTTCTGCTTTATGCTCAACTAGGGTCACGGGGGTGTTCCCCAAGCCTATCCAGAAGAGAACGTTTCGGGCGCTGGGCAAATACACTCTATTAGGGTTGCGGTGGGGTTCCCAATGGCCATCCAGGGGAGAACGTTTCGGGCACTGGGCAGAAACACCCAGGACAGGGCGCCAATCTATCGCTGGACACACACTCACTCACACATACACACTCTATATGGGGCAATTTGGAGAACTCAATTGACTTGATCCATGTTTTTGGACTGTGGGAGGAAACCGGAGAACCCGGAGGAAACCCACGCAGACACAGGGAGAACATGGAAACTCCACCCAGATGGGGATTCGAACCGGGAATCCCTAGCGCTGAGAGGAGAACATGCTAACCACTAAGCCACCGTGCCGCCTATTGTATTCTTGTTTTTATAATTTCATAATTTTATGTTTTAAACACTGTACAGCACTTTGTTTCAGCTGCTGTTTTTTTTTAAATACTTTATAAATAAAGGAGTTGAGCTGAGTTGAGTGTGTTTGTGGGTGTGAGTGAGTGAGTGTGTGCCCAGCAAAAGATTGCCCCCGCTGTCCTGGGTGTATCTGCCCAGCGCCCGAGACGTTCTCCCCTGGATGGGCATGGGGAAACCCCCTCACCCTAATAGAGGATAAAGCGGAAGATAATGGATGAATGGATGGAAACGTGAACTTGATCATTGTAGCAGTCCGGTTATTTTGCACTCTTACCTGATTTTTGTGTCTTTTAATATTTTTAGTTTCTGGTTCTTCTGCATCAGCAGCAACAGGCTCTCTTTGCCTTTTCATCCCTTTCCCTAAAGACGACTCTACTTTTGTTTTCTGAAAGCAAATCAATGAATCATTCGGAAGCCCTGTTAAAAATAATACCATGAATTATAAAAAAAGACAATATGTATTTACCTTGCCCGCCACTCCGGCTTTGCTATCAGCACTGGATGCCCTGGTTGCCATAGCAGAGCTATTTCGGGGAGCATGACCGATTGCTCGGACATCATCGTTAACGGGAGACATGCCCCGATCGGGACTTCCCGTCAGCCGGTTACGGCCACTTCTTAAAGATGATAGCTAAAAACACACACAGTGTAATTAGACAAAGTTTAAATTCTAAGAAACCATCAATATTAAGGTTAATTAAAACGATTCATTCTCACGCTCGTGGGAAAAGCTGATGATGTCACACCACAAAGATAGAAGGGCATTCAATTGGAAATCACTCAGTCACTGTCAGACTCACTGAGGTTAACTGTGCAGCAACAGAGCTGACTGACATCATAATAACAAGGAGAACCTAATGAAGTTCCTAGTTTCTAATAAAGTGAACTATCCTTTTTTTTTTTTTTTTTTTTTTTTTTTTTTTGTTCTAGGAGGTTGGGTTTGGGTGGGAAGGGATAGGGTTGGAAAATATAAAAAAAATAAATAAAAAATGGGGGAAGAGAAGAAGAAGAGAAAGGAATATAAGGAATGTGTGTGAAATTGTTTGTGTATGTAAAGATTCTTCTTTTTCCTCAATAAAAAGACTTACAAAAAAAAAAAAAAAAAAGTGAACTATCCATCCATCCATTATCTTCCGCTTTATCCTATATTAGGGTCAAGAGGGGGGTTCCCCATGCCCATCCAGGGGAGAACGTATCGGGCGCTGGGCAGATACACCCAGAAAAGGGCGCCAATCTATTGCTGGGCACACACTCACTCACACAAACACAAGAAAAAAGAGCTGACTGACATCATAATAACAAGGAGAACCTAATGAAGCTCCTAGTTTAAAGTTAACTATCCATCCATTATCTTCTTTATCTGCTTTATCCTATATTAGGGTCAAGGGGGGGGGGGGGGTTCCCCATGCTTATCCAGGGGAGAACGTTTCGGGCGCTGGACAGGTTGCGAATCTATTGCTGGACGCACACTCACTCACAGAGACACACTCTATATGGGGCAATTTAGAGAATTCAATTGACTTAATCCATGTTTTTGGACTGTGGGAGGTAACCGGAGAACCCGGAGGAAACCCATGCGGACACAGGGAGAACATGGAAACTCCACCCAGATTGGGATTTTAACCGGGAATCCCTAGCGCTGAGAGGAGAACATGCTAACTACTAAGCCACCGTGCCGCCCTAAAGTAAACTAATAGTTCAAATATATAAAATACAACTGTATTTTACTTTACCGGGGCATTTTGGCTGCGCTAAATTGCCCCGATCTAAATTGCCTGACTCCTCTAGATAAATCACGGTAAAGAGGTGTAACTGTACTCCACTTTGCGTTGGGCCTTGACTCGGTGCCACAGTGGCTTGGTGGTTAGCATGTTCTCCTCTCAGCGCTAGGGATTCCATGTTCGATTCTCAATCTGGATGGAGTTTCCATGTTCTCCCCGTGAATGTCCCCTGGGTTCTCCGGTTTCCTCCCATGGTCCAAAAACATGGATCAATTCTCCAAATTGCCCCATTTAGGGTGTGTTTGTTTGTGTGAGTGAGTGTGTGCCCAGTGAAAGATTGGTGTCCTGTCCTGGGTGTATCTGCCCAGCGCCCAAAACGTTCTCCCCTGGATGGGCATGGGGAACCCCCTCCGCAACCCTAATAGAGGATAAAGTGGAAGATAATGGATGGATGGATGGACATCTAAGCATCCAGCCTATACAGAACTAGCTTTAGTTAAAGTTTTTAGTCTGTGGGAGTAAACCGGGGAACCCGGAGGAAACCCACGCTGATACGGGGAGAACATCTCAGTAAAATCTCAACCCAGATTGGGATTCGAACCGGGAATCCCTAGCGCTGAGAGGAGAACGGAGGCACGGTGGCTTAGTGGTTAGCACATTTGCCTCTCAGTGCTGGGGATCCAGGTTCGAATCGTGATCTGGATGGAGTTTACCATGTTCTCCCTGTGGGTTTGCTCTAGGTTCCCCAGATTCATCCCACAGTCCAAAATCATGGATTCAGGGTGAATTGGCTAGATTGCCCCTATCACAAGTGTGTGGGTGTGTGTGTCTGTGTCAGTAAGTGTGTGCCCAGTGATGGATTGGCACCCTGTTTAGGCGGAGAACATTGAGATGAGATTTCAGTTTCACTGCAAAGTCAAGGTGAAATGAATTTTGTGATAAAAACAACATGAAATATACGTTGCGGTTCCGACGGCGGTGCTCACCGGTGCTCTGCTGCGGCGCGTTTTCATTCCCGGACGAGCCCCAAGTCCTTCATTCTCCTCCCGCACGGGTTTGAACAAGTAGGCCGGGTCAGTAGACTTGGGCACAGGTGGCAGTCGTCTATGTTTGCCGTAATGGGAGTGGCAACCGGAGCATAACAGGACGTTGTCACGGCTTCCATGGTGCCAGTCCTTTGAGCCTGTGAATGAATAATAACCAATAATAATAATCAAAATAGTAAATAATTACAAACAATCAAAGATAATCAAGATCATGAGTATAATCATTTATAATAATGACTTCTAAGCAATAGTGGTTAACATGATCGAATCCCAATGGTTCGAAACCCAATCTGGGTGGAGTTTCCATGTTCTGCCCGTGTCGGCGTGGGGTTCTCCGGTTTCCTCCCACAGTCCAAAAACATGGAGGTTGAAGCACCAGGCGACATTCATCACTAGAACGTAGTGAACGAGTTGGAGTGTACTTTGGGAATATAGAGTAAAGGTAAGAGGGGGTGGCAGCATGGTGGCCTAGTGCTTGGCATGTTCTCCTCTCAGCACTAGGTATTCCTGGTTTGAATCCCAATCTGGGTGGAGTTTCCATGTTCTCCCCGTATCTGCGTGGGTTCTCTCTGGGTTCTCCGGTTTCCTCCCACAGTCCAAAAACATGGAGGTTGAAGCACCAGGCGACATTCATCACTAGAACGTAGTGAACGAGTTGGAGTGTACTTTGGGAATATAGAGTGAAGGTAAGAGGGGGCGGCAGCATGGTGGCCTAGTGCTTGGCATGTTCTCCTCTCAGCACTAGGTATTCCTGGTTTGAATCCCAATCTGGGTGGAGTTTCCATGTTCTGCCCGTGTCGGCGTGGGTTTCCTCCGGGTTCTCCGGTTTCCTCCCACAGTCCAAAAACATGGAATGGATGAATTTCTAAGCATCAAGTCTATACTTCATAAATCCATTGAAACACAGAAACAGTAAAAAATAAATAAAACAACTAGTTCGCTGAAAGGCTTGGCTCAATCTGCCAGCTTTGCATCATGGGAAAGAGCAAACCTAGAAGTGCTAATTATTCGTATTATTGTTTACACCAGAAACTGACGAATTTCATGAATATATCCATCCATCCATTATCTTCCACTTTATCCTCTATTAGGGTCGCGGGGGGGGGGGGGGGGGTTCCCCATGCCCATCCATGGGAGAACGTTTCGGGCGCTGGGCAGATACACCCAGGACAGGGCGCCAATCTATCACTGGGTACGCACTCACTCACACTATTTGGGACAATTTGGAGAACTCAATTGACCTTGATCCATGTTTTTGGACTGTGGGAGGAAACCGGAGAACCCGGAGAAACACTGAGTGTGTGCCCAGTGATAGATTGGCGCCCTGTCCTGGGTGTATCTGCCCAGCGCCCGGAACCCCCCCGCGACCCTAGTAGAGGATAAAGCTAAGATAAGAAGATAATGGATGGATGGAACAATTCCCGTGATTTATTCCTAATAATGCCACGGCCTCTCGTACCTTATTGCTTTAATTACATCACATTAATCTCATTAACTTGTCTTCCACATGTGCCGAAATCATAAAAATCCCAACATTCCCAGCCGCACATGGGATCTACTTACTGGTGGTGAGGCAGTGGGAACAGGCTTGCCGTTTGCCCCCCTGCTCACTGTCCTCGCTGTCCAGATCTTCCTCACTTGCCGAACTGAGCTCCACTGCAGAGGGTGAGAACGTCAGAGCAGAGATGTATTCAGCTTCAGATTGAAAGAGCTCAGATTTAAGACTAAATGCTAACACACATCACACACTGATCCGGCCTGTGGTCACTCACTGGACGAGGTGCGGGAGTTGGCGTTGGCAGCCGTAACAGCGTTGCGAGTCTTGACCTTGCGAGACGCCGGCTGCTTGCGATGCTGCCGTTGAGGCCGCGAGCCCACAGCTTCGGGACTTTTTTTCCAGTAGTAGTAGAACGTAATCAGTTCCCCCTGAACGCAGCAACAGAGCAGAGACGGTTCAACAACAGAATGATTAGTTTAGGCCAGTGCTTCTCAAATAGTGGGGCGTGCCCCCCTGGGGGGGCGCAGTGCGGTGCCTGGGGGGGCGCATAACAAGAAATCACAGAGCAACAAAAGTCAACCGAAAGTTAAAACGAGGAAAGTGTATGCGCTTGGTTTCACGGTAACTGAGGTGAAGAAAGACGAAGAAAGACCGGCGTGTCTTTATAAATGAAGGCGTCACTTAAAGACATTACACCCCAATCACGCTGATAACCGCTCGAGTTTTTAATCGAAAACGTGACGCGTTCAGCAAACAATTATAACGCTTTATGAAAGCTACTGCAGAAAAGCTGTGCGCTGCAGAACGGGCACGTTGTAGACATTAGTTCTGATTTCCTTATTTTGATAAAAAAAAAAAAAAAAAAAACAGCACAAATCGTCGTATTCATTTTAGTTTTGTAGGTTAAAGTGTTAATAATAAATTGAGCTCCTGAATGAATGTTGCTGATGAATTTGAATTTATTATTATTTATTGATTTTATTTCATTTCATTTTTCAGTATCAAATGCCAGTCAGTTCAAAAATGTTTCTCGTTTAAATAATGATTTCATTCGTTTCTGTTACAAACTAAAAAACAAAGTTAATAAAATTATTCTTTGTTCTAAGTTGATCTATATTTCTTTCTTTTTTGTTTTCTTTGTTGTTAATAAGGAGACATTGTTATAAAAGAGGGATACTTATAACAAATTTAAAGACAAATCATACTACAGAGGGCGTGTAAAAATACTTTTTCATCCCTTTTGTCATGTACCGGGGGGGGGGGGGGGGGGAGTGTGCGTGTGTGTGTGTGGGGGGGGGGGGGCGCAAAAAGTTTCCTTCTTCCTAGGGGGGCTTAACAGAAAATAATTGAGAATCACTGATTTAGGCTTAAAGATGCGAAGGAGCGTGTTTCCTACCGTCTTTTTACTGGGGAGCAGGTCTTTGCGGATCCTGAAGAAGTTTTTCCCGTACTGTCGGAGGCCTTTGATGAATCGCTTCTGTATTCACAGAGAGTTCGAAATGACAATAAACAACTCATTTTTAAAAACCTTTGAAATTTACTCACTGAAAACGATTGCAACCATGAATATAAATTACTCATTCATTCATTCATTATCTCTCGCTTTATCCTCTATTAGGGTCGCGGTCGGGTTCCCCATGCCCATCCAGGGGAGAACGTCTCGGGCGTCGGGCAGATAGACCCAGGACAGGGCGCCAATCCATCGCTGGGCACACACTCACTCACACAAACACACTCTATATGGGCCAATTTGGAGAATTCAATTGACTTGATCCATGTTTTTGGACTGTGGGAGGAAACCGGAGAACCCGGAGGAAACCCACGCAGACACGGGGAGAACATGGAAGCTCCACCCAGATGGGGATTCGAACCGGGAATCCCTAGCGCTGAGAGGCGAACGTGCTAACCACTAAGCCACCGTGCCGCCCTTATAAATTACTCGATTATTTAAAATATTAATATTCCATCTAGGGGTGAGCTGCAATATTCGCTGATTCGACGATTCGATTTGGAGAACCGTAGTCGACTATGAACCTCATAGTCGAATGTACCATTTTGACCACATGGGGGTGCCCATGGCTGCTGCTAAGCATTAGTTTTTACATGAAATGTCTTTGTTTTCGTTATATATATATAGCCTTTTGTCAAATAAAACTAATTAATCTGAGTGTTTTAGGTTTTTCCTTTGA
This sequence comes from Corydoras sp. C115, assembly GCA_019802505.1. Lineage (NCBI taxonomy): Eukaryota > Metazoa > Chordata > Actinopteri > Siluriformes > Callichthyidae > Corydoras > Corydoras sp. C115. Next base: position 467,524 of record JAFMOC010000252.1, read on the forward strand.
AGTGGAAAAAAGTCCAGAATGGGGATCCCATTTACGGTGCTCTAGAAAAACAAGTAAAATATAAAAAAATATATTTTTTAAAAAACACGCTTATAGCGCCATCTTGTGGTGAAATTTTAACTGATTCGACTATCAGTCTACTATAGGGAAAATCTGACGAATCAGATTCGACTATGAAAATCTGTAGTTGAAGACACCCCTAATTCCATCCATTATCTTCTGCTTTATCCTCTATTACGGGGGGGGGGGGGGTTTCCCCATGCCCATCCAGAGGAGAACGTTTGGCGTTGGGTAGATACATCCAGGACAGGGCACCAATCAATCGCTGGGCACACACTCACTCACACAAACACACTCTATATGGGGCAATTTGGAGAATTCAATTGACTTGATCCATGTTTTTGGACTGTGGGAGGAAACCGGAGAACCCGAAGGAAACCCACGCGGACACGGGGAGAACATGGAATCTCCACCCAGATTGGGATTCGAACCGGGAATCTCTAGTGCTGAGGGGAGAACATGCTAACTACTAAGCCACCGTGCCGCCCTAAAATATTAATATCAATTTATAAATGTATATATTTTTGTTCTATACTTTAACAGACATATTGTTTTCTTAAGTTGAGTAGATTTGATAGGCGGCACATTGACATAGTGATTAGCATGCCTTCCAGTGAATTTAAGGTGAATTGGCTGCTCTATATTGCCCCTCTCTAAATTACCTCTATATAGTGTGTGGGGTGGAACGGTGGCTTAGTGGTTAGCATGTTCTCCTCTCAGCACTAGGGATTCCCGGTTCGAATCCCAATCTGGGTGGAGTTTCCATGTTCTCCCCGTGTCCGTGTGGGTTTCCTCTGGGTTCTCCGGTTTCCTCCCACAGTCCAAAAACAGGAATCAAGGTCAATTGAATTTTCCAAATTGCCCCATATAGAGTAGTCTTACTCTAGTAAGAGTAATAGTCTTAGTGTGTGTGTCTATTTGAGTGAGTGTGTGCCCAGCAATAGATTGGCGCCCTGTCCAAAGTTCATTGCTGTGACGACCCCTGAATAATAAAGGGTCAAAACGCCGAAAGAAGAAGAAGATAGTGTGTGTGTGTGTGTGTGTGTGTGTGTGTGTGTGTGTGAGAGTGAGTGAGTGGCATGTAATTAATTGATGCCCTGTCCCAGGTGTATCTACCAAGCGCCCGAAAAGTTCTCTTTCCTGGATGGGAATGGGGATTGGGCAACTCCCCACCCCCCAACGACCCTAGTAGGGGATTGAAAGGAAGCTAGATTAATGGATGGATGGATGGATAGATGGATGGATGGATGGGGAGTTCCGGTCCTTAAATCTGATTTCCTGAGCCGTTTATAAAACCTGGTTCTCACCACTTCGTCCTCTGACCAGCATTTCTCGATTAGTTTGGGTAAAGGTTTCTTGACGAGGCACTGAAGAGCTTTAGCGGCGTTATACTGGCTTTCATGAAGCTGAAACACATACAGCAGACAAAAGGATGGATTTAGATTTCAGAACAATTAATTAAAAATCATATCAGATAATTTAGTTACATACCGTACCGGCCAAACGTTTGGACACATCCCGTACCATTGGGGTCCGGACCATTAGAGAACAGAGTAATGGGGACGTACACAGTATGTAGTACGCACAAACAGATGGACTACAGTCTGGGATTGTAGAACTACAAAGTCCAGCTTTACAGTAAGTTGAACTGAGAACATGGAACTGAGATAAAGGGAGCAAAAAAAGGGGGCGTGTCCAAACTTTTGACTGGTACAATACTAGCAAAAATTAGAGAGTAAACACATTAATAAAATTATGATTTCTCACTATTGTTGTGGCACCTGTTAATAATGAGGGATAATAGTGGATATGGCAACAAATTAGGAACATTTTAGTGATGATATTTAAAGTTTATTTTTCAAAAATGGCCAAAGTGCATAGAAAACGGGATGTTGTTATTTAAATAACAACATAAAAGGGAGTTTTTTCTTGCCACTGTCGCTTCGGCTTGCTCTTTGGGGGTTTAAAGGCTTTTCATTCTGTAAAGCTGCTTTGTGACAATGTACTGTTGTAAAAAGCGCTATATAAATAAATTACTTGAAATTGTACTTAAAACTGAATGTTTTGATTTGTTATTTTTACTTTATTTTAAAAATATAAATTTTTATTCAATTTTTCATGGTTTTTTTGTAGTTTTTAAAGGGCGGCACATTCGCCTCTCAGCGCTGGGGGTTCCAGGTTTGAATCCCTATCCGAGTGGATTTTTTATGTCCTCCCTGTGCCCATGTGGGTTTTCTTCAAGTCCAAAAACATGGATTCAAGGTAAACCAAATGCTCTAAATTGCCCCCATAGTGTGTCTGTCTGAGTGAGTGTGTGCCCAGGGATAGATTGGTGCCCTCTCCTGCCCAGCGACCCTAGCAGAGGATTAAGATAATGAATGAATGAATGAATGAATGAATGTTATAAAGTATATCAATCAATCAATTAATTAATCAATTTATAGAGAGCAAAGTATTTTAAGTTATATAAAGTTTATATAAAGTTTTTTTATTGTGGAATTATATTCCTGTCTGTTTTAATTCCTATTCATGTTCAGAAAACATTTAATTTTGCATTGTAAGGATGGCTGGTCTTCATTCATTCATTATCTTCCGCTTTATCCTCTATTAGGGTCGCGGTCGGGTTCCCCATGCCCATCCAGGGGAGAACGTCTCGGGCGCTGGGCAGATACACCCAGGAAAGGGTGCCAATCCATCGCTGGGCACACACTCACTCACACAGACACACTCTATATGGGGCAATTTGGAGAATTCAATTGACTTGATCCATGTTTTTGGACTGTGGGAGGAAACCGGAGAACCCGGAGGAAACCCACGCGGACACGGGGAGAACATGGAAACTCCACCCAGATGGGGATTCGAACCGGGAATCCCTAGCGCTGAGAGGAGAACATGCCAACCACTAAGCCACCGTGCCGCCGGATGGCTGGTCTACTATCTTCTATTTCTTTCTTTATTATTATTATTATTATTATTATTATTTTTAATTTGTTTGTTATGTTATTGTTATCTTGTGTGTTGTTCTTATTTTTATTTTATTTAATTATTATAGTACCTACTATCTTCTATTTCTTTCTTTATTATTATTATTATTATTATTATTATTTTTAATTTGTTTGTTATGTTATTGTTATCTTGTGTGTTGTTCTTATTTTTATTTTATTTAATTATTATAGTACCTCTAATCATTATTTGTTGATGTATATATGTCTTTTATGTTGTGGTTTAATGTTCAAAAACAATAAAAAGATTCATTAATAATAAATAAAAATAAATAAATAAATAATAATAAAAAAAAAAGAAAACATTTACTATTAGTATGTTCAATAAACGTTCTCCTGTTCGGCCCGCGACAGTGTGCTTTGAGATTTGGCCCCCGGTGCATTTGAGTTTGACACCCCTGATGTAAGCGTATTTATGAGGACCACCGTTGTGCATACTAGGGGTGAGCTGCAATATTCGCTGATTCGACGATTCGATTCGGAGAACCGTAGTCGACTATGAACCTCATAGTCGAATGTACCATTTTGACCACATGGGTCCATGGCTGCTGCTAAGCATTAGTTTTTACATGAAATGTCTTTGTTTTCGTTATATATATAGCCTTTTGTCAAATAAAATCATCATAATTTCTAGAAAAAGAAAAACAAAAAAAAAAGGTTTTCTTTTGTTAGAAAAACATATAAAGTAAAATATATAAAAAAATACTTTTTTAAACACTATGCTTATAGCGCCATCTTGTGGTGAAATTTTAACTGATTCGACTATCAGTCGACTATAGGGAAAATCTGACGAATATTTACGAATCTGACGAAAATTTGTACTTGAATACAGCCCTAGTGCATACTATTAAAAAATGTAGATTTTCAAACATCAAAAAAGAGACATCCAGCTGGCTGACCGTGTTCAAAGCGTTCAAAGTGGTGTCATCACGGGAGGCTGCGAGACAGCCGTCCTCAGTCGACCCTCCGTCACACATTCCTGCAAACGCTGCCATACTCCTAAATCCAATAAACCAGATGGTCAAATCAAATTTTTTTTTTTTTTTTTTTTTTTTTTTATAAACAAAAACCCAACCATAATTTTAATGCCCACACAGACTAACCTGGCCGCCCGCAGGTACATGAGCAGGTCACAGTCATTGACTCCGGGAGTCCAGACGAGCTCTTCTTTCTCTGTTACTGCGTCTGCGGCGGGAGCAGGAAATGGCTGCAGCTCGGGGAGCTTGGCCTGAACATGTACAAGAAAACGATGTCAGTGAACCCAGTGACATAATGCAGAGTACAGTGTGTGCCACCAAAAATAAAACAAGGTTGGACGTAAACCCACCTGATGACTTGGGCCGACTCTAATCTCTCCCTGTGTGCTGTTCAGCTGCCTGAAATACAGAAATCCTATTAGTCTTTGAAATCACGTCTCATTGACATCCATTTGGTCATTTATTGGACGCTTTTATCCAAAGTGACTTACAAGGTGAGCACAGGGTTCATCACAACATCCCTGCAGCAATGAGGGTTAAGGGTCTTGCTCAAGAACCCACACTGGTAACTTCAGTGGACCTGGGATTTGAACCCACAACCTTCAGATTAATAGACAACACCCTAGGGGTGAGCTGCAATATTCGCTGATTTGACGATTCGAATCGGAGAACCGTAGTCGACTATGAGCCTCAGAGTCGAATGTACCATTTTGACCACATGGGGGTGCCCATGGCTGCTGCTAAGCATTAGTTTTTACATGAAATGTCTTTGTTTTCGTTTTATATATATAGCCTTTTGTCAAATAAAATCATCCTAATTTCTAGAAAAAAAAAAAAAAAAAAAAAAAAAAAAAAAGGTTTTCTTTTGTTAGAAAAACAGGTAAAATATAAAAAAATATATATTTTGAAAAAACTACGCCCTTAGCGCCATCTTGTGGTGAAATTTTAACTGATTCGACTATCAGTCGACTATAGGGAAAATCTGACGAATCAGATTCGACTATGAAAATCTTTAGATGCATACAGCCCTACAACACCCTAACCACTGAGCTACCGCTCCCTGACACAAAAGCATACTCGTCTTCGGCATCCAACTAATTCAGCTGTACACCCAAAGTACAGTTACACCTTTAAAAATGTGCTAGACTCTCTATTCTGACACCATGGGCATAAAAAATCTGTGTCTGTGCTGGTCTCCATGAGATTTTAGAGATCTTTGGTCTGAGAAAAGTCAAAAGAGTAAAGCCAGGCACTAAAGTTGGACGAGTCCCAGCTTGCAAACCCTTAATTTGACTTGGAATGCTTTCAGTGGTGTTAAGGTTTTGTGAGGAACAGTGGAGGTTCTTCACACCAAATCAAATAAAGTCAATTCATTTATCCATTATCTTCCGCTTTAACCTCTATTAGGGTTAGGTCCCATCCAGGGGAGAACTTTTCGGGCGCTGGGCAGATACACCCAGGACAGGATGCCAATCTATCACTGGACACGCATTCACTCACTCACACACACACTCTATATGGGGCAATTTGGAGAATTCAATTGACCTTGATCCATGTTTTTGGACCGTGGGAGGAAACCAGAGAACCCGGAGGAAACCCACACGGACACGGGGAGAACATGGAAACGCCACCCAGATTGGGATTCGAACCGGGAATCCCCAGCGCTGAGAGGAGAACATGCCAACCACTAAGCCACCGTGCCGCCATAAATAAATTATTAATGAAATAAATGTCTGATTGCCATTATTTATTGCTAATGAACAGATAATTGATCCAGCAATGCTGACTGACAGCAGCGACGTGGATTACACAGTGATCTCTAAATAGAAAACGGAGTCCAGGAAACGGGCGGCACGGTGGCTTAGTGGTTAGCATGTTCTCCTCTCAGCACTAGGGATTCCCGGTTCGAATCCCCATCTGGGTGGAGTTTCCATGTTCTCCCCGTGTCTGCGTGGGTTTCCTCCGGGTTCTCCGGTTTCCTCCCACAGTCCAAAAACATGGATCAAATCAACTGAGTTCTCCAAATTGCCCCATATAGAGTGTGTCTGTGTGAGTGAGTGTGTGCCCAGCGATGGATTGGCGCCCTGTCCTGGGTGTACCTGCCCAGCGCCCGAAACGTTCTCCCCTGGATGGGCATGGGGAACCCCACCATGACCCTAATAGAGGATAAAGCAGAAGATAATGGATGGATGGAGTCGAGGAAACAATGGAGGTGAGTTCCCTGCTGTGTGATCTGTTGATTGTGCTTGTGTGTGTGCAGGAGGTAAAAAGGGAACTGAGGTCTCAGAGAGAGAATGAGAGAGAATGAGAGAGAATGAGAGAGAACTGGGGAGCCAATGCCAGCAGTGCAAGCATACCCATGTTACACATACGGGTCTGAAAAGGAATTTTAATTTGAATAAATCCACTGCAAATGGCACTAAGGTGGCTTGTTGCAGCAGTTGCAATAAAAGCTGTCTCATCCCCAGCATGCCCCTGCACCCAGTGGCATCCATTTGGTCATTTAGCAGACATTTACATTTGGTCACTTATTGGACGCTTTTATCCAAAGCGACTTAAAAGGTGAACACAGGGATCACATCATCCCTGGAGCAATGAGGGTTAAGGGCCTTGCTCAAGGACCCACATGGGTAATTGCAGTGGACCTGGGATTTGAACCGCCAACCTTCAGATTGATAGCCCAATGCCCTAACCACTGAGCTACCGTGCCCTCATCCACTGCTCATATCATGTGAGCTTTAGTAATACTCAAAACCCTGGTATGAGAATGTCATGGGCTTGACACCGCTTCAGAACCGCTTCATCCGAACCCTGATAAGCGTTCAGCAGGACCAGGCGCCAACACGTTGATATGGGGAGACAGCCTCAGCATGTCGCTTACATGTCAGAACATTCATTCATTCATTCATTATCTCCCGCTTTATCCTCTATTAGGGTCGCGGTGGGGTTCCCCATGCCCATCCAGGGGAGAACATCTCAGGCGCTGAGCAGATAGACCCAGGACAGGGCGCCAATCCATCGCTGGGCACACACTCACTCACACAGACACACTCTATATGGGGCAATTTGGAGAATTCAATTGACTTGATCCATGTTTTTGGACTGTGGGAGGAAACCGGAGAACCCGGAGGAAACCCACGCAGACACGGGGAGAACATGGAAACTCCACCCAGATGGGAATTCGAACCGGGAATCCCTAGCGCCGAGAGGCGAACGTGCTAACCACTAAGCCACCGTGCCGGAACATATCGGCAGTTAAAAGGCAGAAGGTTTCACACCAAAACACACAGCAGGTTCTGAGGATTAGGTTTGGCGCGGGTGCGACTGTTTAGAAACCCACATCAAGTCGTGACGCTCAAGACTCAAGACACAAGCGGAGTCGTGTTACCGTTGTGCCCACGCGAAAACAAGACAGGCCTCTTCCCCCACACTAACACAGCTCATGTTCTCATGTTCTTGAGCGGCACGGTGGCGTAGTGGTTAGTACGTCCGCCTGTCAGCGCTGGGGATTGAGGTTCAAATCCCGGTCTGGGTGTTCTCACCGTGTTCATGCCAGGTTCTCCGGTTTCCTCCCGCAGTCCAAATGCCCCATATAGAATGTGTTTGTGTGTGTGCCCAGCGATGGACTGACAATGGATCTGTCCAGCGCCTGAAACGTTCTCCCCTGGATAGTTAGTAAAGAATTATTCATTCATTTATTATCTTCCGCTTTATCCTCTATTAGGGTCGCGGGGGGGTTCCCCATGCCCATCCAGGGGAGAACGTCTCGGGCGCTGGGCAGATACACCCAGGACAGGGTGCCAATCTATCGCTGGGCAAGTAAAGAATTAAGTGAAAGATAATGAATGAATGTTCTTGGTAGTCTCACGTTGATGATATTGGGGCAGTCGTGGGCTTGCGGTTAAGGAACCAGCCTTGTGAGCTGAAGGTCCCCGGTTCGATTGAAAGTCCAACCAAGTACCAACTCTGAAGTGTCCTTGAGCAAGGTCCCTAACCCTAATTGCTCCCTGGGCGCCTTATACAGGGCTGCCCTTCACTTTGGACAAGTGTGCTCCCTTCAAGTGTGTGTGTGTGTGTGTGTGTGTGTGTGTGTGTGTGTGTGTGTGTGTGTGTGTGTGTTTCACTGCACGAATGGGTTGAATGTGGAGGCCAAATTCCTCTGTGTGTAAGCACTGTAGGCAAAATAGATAATAGATCACTGGATCACTTTATGGTAGGATCTCGTCAGCACGTAAGCGCCCACCATATTTTCTACCCTGGGGGGGGGGGGGGGGGGGGGGGTCTGCTAATTCATAATTCGACACCTAACGATTTTCATTAACCTTATATTTTTTTCCTATTAGCAAGTGTTTGTAGAAGACATGTGTTTTGAGTTGTTTCTTCCAGATGCTAAGACACTCCGCCTTACAGACGGAGTTGGGAAGATGGTTCCACCATTGTACAGGGAATTGGAACCATGGTGAGGTTGAAGCACCAGGCGACATTCATCACTAGAACGTAGTGAACGAGTTGGAGTGTACTTTGGGAATATAGAGTGAAGGTAAGAGGGGGCGGCAGCATGGTGGCGTAGTGCTTGGCATGTTCTCCTCTCAGCACTTGGTATTCCTGGTTTGAATCCCAATCTGGGTGGAGTTTCCATGTTCTCCCCGTGTCTGCGAGGGTTCTCTCTGGGTTCTCCGGTTTCCTCCCACAGTCTAAAAACATGGATCAAGGTCAATTGAATTATATATAGAGTGTGTGTGTGTGAGTGAGTGTGTGCCCAGCGATAGATTGGAGCCCTATCAGTGGAGCCCCCAGTGTTTCTCCGGGTTCTCCAGTTTCCTCCCACAGTCCAAAAACATGGATCAAGGTCAATTGAGTTCTTGAGTTGTGAGTGAGTGCCTACCCAGCGATAGATTGGCGCCCTGTCCTGGGTGTATCTGCCCAGCGCCCGAAACGTTCTCCCCTCAATGGGCATGGGCATGGGGAAACCCCCCCCCCCCCCATGACCCTAGCATAGGAGAGGAAAATAATGGATGGAAGGTAAGAGGGGGCAGATCCAGAGATTGCTACAGGGAGCCAATGGAGAGAGGATGGTGGTGCCCCGTGCTCGCAGACAGACACTCGCAGACAGACACTTTTTTCCCGACTCACTTTAGTCAGACGCATCACAAATTACAGATAGCGACTTTTTGTGACTCATCATAGTTTAGATCCTAAAGAGTGGAACTGGATGTGTGGGCTGGTTGAATAAGCGGTTATCACTCTGCCAACTCATCTCAACAAACGGCAAATGCCAGAACCAGGCCGGTGACCGGAGCTGTGTCTGCAGAGCGGAGTTCTGCGCTTTCGAACATCCCTCCCACCCTCCCCTCCAACTCCGTTCCCAACTGACATTCCCACAAACGTCTCCCCCAACTACAGGTACTACAGGTTCGATTTATGTGTTCTAGACAAATAAAAGCAGTGTGTTCAAATCAGTGGGCGGCACGGTGGCTTAGTGGTTGGCATGTTCTCCTCTCAGCGCTAGGGATTCCCGGTTTGCATCCTAATCTGGGTGGAGTTTCCAAGTTCTCCCCGTGTCCGCATGGGTTTCCTCAGGGTTCTCCGATTTCCTCCCACAGTCCAAAAACATGGATCAAGATCAACTGAATGCTCCAAATTGGCCCCTATAGAGTGTGTCTGTGTGAGTGAGTGTGTGCCCAGCGATAGATTGCCGCCTTGTCCTGGGTGTATCTGCCCAGCGCCCGAAACGTTCTCCACTGGTTGGGCATGGGGACCCTAGTACTAGAGGGTAAAGTGGAAGATAATGGATGGATGTTCAAAGCCAATGATAAAGCTCTGGTAGATATTGCACACAATGTCCCCATATAGAGTGTGTCTGTGTGAGTGAGTGTGTGCCCAGCGATAGATTGGTGTCCTGTCCTGGGTGTATCTGCCCAGCGCCCGAAACGTTCTCCCCTAGATGGGCATGGGGAACCCCCCGCGACCCTAATAGAGGATAAAGCGGAAGATAATGGATGGATGGATGTTCGAATTATTTCAGTTAGACAATGAAGTTCAGAAGGAATTCATTTTTCAATCCAAGTACATTTAAGATACAAAAAGTGGGAAGCACCCCTCAGACAGGAGCAGACTCCCTAACGTCATGGAAACATTTCTTCCTTTTAAAAACAAAACAGATACCAGGAAGTCCGTCTCTGCTGCTGTCGCTTCAGCCAGCTCTTTATGGCTTCAGGCGTATTAAAGCGATAAAGCAGGAGCGGGCATGCTTTTAGAAAACGGTTACAAAGACACTATGATAAAAAAAAAACATGGTATGCTGCTCTAGTCTGTTATGCCGCACTGTGTCAATCAATTGCATATTAATTAAATGCTGTGCTTTATTATCAGCTTTTCTTGTCTGTTTCTTTTGAGGTGTTGCTGGTTTCCTGGAGGTGTCATCAGATCTTCATCCATGGCTTTGCAGAAGTACTGCGGCTACGACGATTACTAGATGGACCCTGGATATTAATTGGACTGGAGGTCCTGCAGGACGCCCTCAATGGACTTATATATAGTTTTCCAGTTCTTGGAGTTTTTCATCCATCCATTATCTTCCACTTTAATCTCTATTAGGGTCGCGGGGGGGGGGAGTTCCCCATGCCCATCCAGGGGAGAACGTTTCGGGCTGGGCAGATACACCCAGGACAGGGTGCCAATCTATCACTGGGCACACACTCACTCACACAGACACACTCTATATGGGGCAACTTGGAGAATTCAATTGACTTGATCCATGTTTTTGGATGGTGGGAGGAAACCGTTGAACCTGAAGGAAACCCACACGGACACAGGGAGAACATGGAAACTCCACCCAGATTGGGAATCGAACCGGGAATCCCTAGTGCTCAGAGGAGAACATGCTAAGCACTAAGCCACCGTGCCAGCCCATTAGAGTTTCTCAATTTGTTAAATACACGTCACCTGATCATCACACAATCTGTACATGGCTGTCCTACACTGTTGATGCTGTCCGGTCGCTCAAGGAGGATGAGTCCCCCACTGAGTCTTGGTCCTCACAAGGTTTCTTCCTTAAATAACAACATAACGGAGTTTTTTCTTGCCACTGTCGCTTCGGCTTGCTCTTTGGGGGTTTAAAGGCTTTGAACTCTGTAAAGCTGCTTTGTGACAATGTACTGTTGTAAAAAACACTCAAATAATTAATTACTTGAACTTGACATTGTTTGATTCCTAAATGCATTTATTGAAAACAAAATCATTAATAAACTGGCCTTGCACAACATTTTTAGAGTGAAGGGCGAACCAGTTTCTCGGTATCCTTAAGAGACAACAACAAAAAAAAAGCCATTTAGTTGCCAGAAGAGCCAAGTGCTTATCGGGATTCATTTTCTGCCTAATCCTCTACTAGGGTCGCAGGCTGGGGGTTCCCCATGCCCATCCAGGAGAGAACATTTCGGACACTGGGCAGATACAACCAGGACACTGGGTATCACTGGGCACTGAAACTTTACCTTCAAATCCATGTCTTTGGACTGTGAGAAGAAGCCGGAGAACCCGGAGGAAACCCACACGGACACGGGGAGAACATGGACTCTCCAACTAGATTGGGATTCGAACCGGGATCCCCAGCACTGAGAGTCAAACATGCTAACCGCTGCACCACCATACCCGCCACTCGCTGTTTACATCCATCCATCCATCCATTATCTTCCGCTTTATCCTCTATTAGGGTCGCGGGGGGTTCCCCATGCCCATCCAGGGGAGAACGTCTCGGGCACTGGTCAGATACACCCAGGACAGGGCGCTAATCTATCACTGGGCACACACCACTCACTTACTCACACAGACACACTATATATGGGGCAATTTGGAGAACTCAATTGACTTGATCAATGTTTTTTGGACTGTGGGAGGAAACCGGAGAACCTGGAGGAAACTCACGCGGACACGGGGAGAACATGGAAACTCCACCCAGATGGGGATTCGAACCGGGAATCCCTAATGCTGAGAGGAGAACATGCTAACCACTAAGCCACCGTGCCGCCCCCGGAACTACCCATTTTACAAAAAACTGTAATGCTGTCTTGGACGGAACGTGGATTTCTGTTGGATTAGTAGTGTTGCAGTTCTGCAGGACGGCCTCGCACAAACGTACATGAGTGTCCTGCACTGTTAACGCTACCCAGCCGCTCAAAGAGGATGAGTCCCCCACTGAGCCTCGGTCCTCACAAGGTCTCTCCCTTAAAGGTCTCTCTTGCCACGGTCACATCGGCTTGCTCTTTGGGGGTTTCAGGCCCATAACAGAGTAAAGCTGCTTTGTGACAATGTACTGTTGAAAATGTGCTATATAAATAAATAACTTGAACTTGAACTTAAATGAACTTGCTTTAAATGTATACATAGCTCTCGCCCACAGCAAGGCTAAAAACTACCGGGATATTTTAGTCCTTGATCTCGAGGAGGAAGAAATAATGTTGATATTTTTAGACAGGGGGCTACGCCTGTTAGGGATTCGGTACACTGATGCTGATTCACAATACGTAAACCAGTTCACCAGCATTAAGGCTTATTGTTTGTGTTTAACATAATGAAGAATCGCACCGAATTTGCGAAACAATCACACTCGAATATCTGGTTTGGGTTGGGTCAAACAATTTTTCTACTTATTATTATAATGTTTCAAATTTCAGAACAAATAATAAACCTTTTGGATGTGGCTTTAGGTAACGATATTCATTCATTCATTCATTCATTATCCATCCATTATCTTCCTCTATTAGGGTTGTGGAGGTGGTTCCCCATGCCCATCCAGGAGAAAATGTTTCGGGCGCTGGGCAGATACACCCAGGACAGGGAGCCAATCCATCACTGGGCACACACTCACTTACACACACACACACACACTCTATATGGGGCAATTTGGAGAATTCAATTGACTTGATCCATGTTTTTTGGACTGTGGGAGGAAACTGGAGAACCCAGAGGAAACCCACACGGACACGGGGAGAACATGGAAACTCCACCCAGATTGGGATTCGAACTGGGAATCCCTAGTGCTGAGAGGAGAACATGCTAATCACGTGTCGTCCCATTCATTCATTATCTTCTGCTTAATTCTCTATTAGGTTCGTGGGGGGGGGGGTTCCCCCATGCTCATCCATGTTTCAGACGCTGAGTAGATACACCCAGAACAGGGCACCAATCAATCACTGGGCACACTTTGGTTTCCTCCCACAGACCAAAAATATAGATCAAGGTCAACTGAGTTCTCCAAATTGTCCTATATAGAGTGTGTTTGTGTGATTGAGTGTGTGCCCAGCAATAGATTGGCATCCTGTCCTGGGTGTATCTGCCCAGCGTTCTCCCCTAGATGGGCATTTGGAACTCCCCCGCAACCCTGATAGATAAAAGCAGAAGATAATGGATGGATGGATATATAGTCCATAAAATGTGGGATTTTTGCGATTGCTTGTGGCCTCATGTCATATGTGCCTCGAATTTAAGTAGGCTGAAGAAACTGTTGCACCGTGTACAGTTCTGCCCACCTTTCTGGGAATGTGTGCTCCCATCATTACTGTGTACATGTGAATGTGTGTGTTTCACTGCGCGGATGCGACCAGTTCCTCTGTGTGTACAGCACACAGCAAAATTGATCACTTTTTCTTTTCTGTGTAGAAAAAAAAAAAGAAAACGAAAGTGCAAAGAAACTTGCTTCATTCTGCCCTGAAACTACATTCCATAATCCAGCTATGGTATTTTATAAAACATTAATAGTTACATTTACATATTTTCAACAGTAACTTATGCACAGTGTGTTCTAAAGTAGAGGCATGTTTCTGAGAGCTCAAACTGCACAGCATCCCTGCACAGCAGAGTAACACAGGAATGCTGTGCACACACTCCACAAAGTTATATAAACAGGGGCTTAGAACCATGTCCTGAAGTTCGTCTGTAAAATCCATTTTTACAAAACAGTTATCCTCATAAAACAGTGTGTTATAAAGTAGTGACATGTATTCAAGAACTCAAACTATTTGTAAACTGTATCGTGCACAGCATCCCTGCACAGCAGAGTAACACAGGAATGCTGTGCACACACTCCACTGCAGGAAAAGTTTTGGGCGCCATGACAGCCTCTTTAGTGTCTCCACCCTTTAAATGGGCTATTCGCCAATCAGCAGCCTGCATGGGCCAAACAACCCTGGCTATTTACACAAAGCAGCCAATCGGCTCCTTCCAAAGGTTATATAAACAGGGGCTTAGAACCATGTCCTGAAGTTCGTCTGTAAAATCCATTTTTACAAAACAATTATCCTCATAAAACAGTGTGTTCTAAAGTAGTGACATGTATTCAAGAGCTCAAACTATTTGTAAACTGTATCATTGCACAGCAGAGTAACACAGGAATGCTGTGCACACACTCCACTGCAGGAAAAGTTTTGGGCGCGCCATGACAGCCTCTTTAGCGTTTCCACCCTTTAAATGGGCTCATTTTCAGCGTTAATCACAAATGGTCATTCGCCAATCAGCAGTCCCCATGGGCCAAACAACTCCCGCCTATTTACCCAAAGCAGCCAATCGGCTCCTTCCAAAGGTTATGTAAACACTAGCTTAGACTCATGTACTTAAGTTTGTCTGAAAAACCAATTTTTACAAAACAGTTAGCTTCATAATACAGTGTTCTAAACTAGTGGCATGTTTTTGAGAGCTCAAACTATTTGTAAACTGTATCGTGCACAGCATCCCTGCACAGCAGAGTAACACAGGAATGCTGTGCACACACTCCACTGCAGGAAAAGTTTTTGCCGTGCCATGACAGCCTCTTTAGTGTCTCCACCCTTTAAATGGGCTATTCGCCAATCAGCAGCCTGCATGGGCCAAACAACCCTGGCTATTTACACAAAGCAGCCAATCGGCTCCTTCCAAAGGTTATATAAACAGGGGCTTAGAACCATGTCCTGAAGTTCGTCTGTAAAATCCATTTTTACAAAACAATTATCCTCATAAAACAGTGTGTTCTAAAGTAGTGACATGTATTCAAGAGCTCAAACTATTTGTAAACTGTATCATTGCACAGCAGAGTAACACAGGAATGCTGTGCACACACTCCACTGCAGGAAAAGTTTTGGGCGCGCCATGACAGCCTCTTTAGCGTTTCCACCCATTAAATGGGCTCATTTTCAGCGTTAATCACAAATGGTCATTCGCCAATCAGCAGTCCCCATGGGCCAAACAACTCCCGCCTATTTACCCAAAGCAGCCAATCGGCTCCTTCCAAAGGTTATGTAAACACTAGCTTAGACTCATGTACTTAAGTTTGTCTGAAAAAACAATTTTTACAAAACAGTTATCTTCATAATACAGTGTTCTAAATTAGTGGCATGTATTCAAGAGCTCAAACTATTCGTAAACTGTATCATTGCACAGCATCCCTGCACAGCAGAGTAACACAGGAATGCTGTGCACACACTCCACTGCAGGAAAAGTTTTTGCCGTGCCATGACAGCCTCTTTAGTGTCTCCACCCTTTAAATGGGCTATTCGCCAATCAGCAGCCTGCATGGGCCAAACAACCCTGGCTATTTACACAAAGCAGCCAATCGGCTCCTTCCAAAGGTTATATAAACAGGGGCTTAGAACCATGTCCTGAAGTTCGTCTGTAAAATCCATTTTTACAAAACAGTTATCCTCATAAAACAGTGTGTTCTAAAGTAGTGGCATGTTTTCAAGAACTCAAACTATTCGTAAACTGTATCATGCACAGCATCCCTGCACAGGAATGCATTGGTCAAACAACTCCCGCCTATTTACCCAAAGCAGCCAATCGGCTCCTTGCAAAGGTTATATAAACAGGAGCTCCAGACCCACGTTATCAGTTATCAGAGTTACCTTCATAAAGAAGTGTGTTCTAAAGTAGTGGCATGTATTCAAGCTCAAACTATTCGTAAACTGTATCATGCACAGCATCCCTGCACAGCAGAGTAACACAGGAATGCTGTGCACACACTCCACTGCAGGAAAAGTTTGGGGCGCGCCATGACAGCCTCTTTAACGTTTCCACCCTTTAAATGGGCTCATTTTCAGCGTTAATCACAAACGGCCCTGCGCCAATCAGCAGCCTGCATGGGCCAAACAACTCCCGCCTATTTACCCAAAACAGCCAATCGGCGCATGCCAAAGGTTATATAAACAGGAGCTTAGACCCACGTTATCAGTTATCAGAGTTTCCTTCATAATGAAGTGTGTT
This sequence comes from Corydoras sp. C115, assembly GCA_019802505.1. Taxonomy (NCBI): domain Eukaryota; kingdom Metazoa; phylum Chordata; class Actinopteri; order Siluriformes; family Callichthyidae; genus Corydoras; species Corydoras sp. C115. The sequence continues at coordinate 483,791 of JAFMOC010000252.1, forward strand.
CTAAAGTAGTGGCATGTTTCTAAGAGCTCAAACTATTCGTAAACTGTATCATGCACAGCATCCCTGCACAGCAGAGCAACACAGGAATGCTGTGCACACACTCCACTGCAGGAAAAGTTTTGGGCGCGCCATGACAGCCTCTTTAGCGTTTCCACCCTTTAAATGGGCTCATTTTCAGCGTTAATCACAAACGGCCCTGCGCCAATCAGCAGCCTGCATGGGCCAAACAACTCCCGCCTATTTACCCAAAGCAGCCAATCGGCTCCTTGTAAAGGTTATATAAACAGGAGCTCCAGACCCACGTTAACAGTTATCAGAGTTACCTTCATAATGAAGTGTGTTCTAAAGTAGTGGCATGTTTCTGAGAGCTCAAAACATTTGTAAACTGTATCATGCACAGCAGAGCAACACAGGAATGCTGTGCACACACAGGAGCTTAGACCCACGTTATCAGTTATCAGAGTTACCTTCATAATGAAGTGTGTTCTAAAGTAGTGACATGTATTCAAGAGCTCAAACTATTCGTAAACTGTATCATTGCACAGCAGAGCAACACAGGAATGCTGTGCACACACTCCACTGCAGGAAAAGTTTTGGGCGCGCCATGACAGCCTCTTTAGCGTTTCCACCCTTTAAATGGGCTCATTTTCAGCGTTAATCACAAACGGCCCTGCGCCAATCAGCAGCCCGCATGGGCCAAACAACTCCCGCCTATTTACCCAAAGCAGCCAATCGGCGCATGCCAAAGGTTATATAAACAGGAGCTCCAGAACCATGTCCTGGAGCTCGTCTGTAAAATTAATTTTCCGCCTGAAAGGCGACAGTTCGCTTCATAAAACTAACAATTGTGACGTGAAAGCCAACCTGCAGCATTCGGAATGCCGTCCCGTGTTTGCAAATAACCCAGAAACACGATTCCGTTTACGGAGAATATTAATCTTTCGATTTATAAGTAGAATAAAACCACGACAAACTACGTAAATGTCGATGCCGGGTGCGAGGCGTTGGGTTGTCGGCAGACGGCGGCGTTATTCTCGTGGCAGGCGGCCTTCGTCGTTCTCTGTGTAGCCGAGCGAGGCAAGCTGTCAAGTTCAGCGGCGGCGGCGGCGTCTCAATTTCAAAGTACGCGGAGGCGTCCAGCAGCAAAACCGCGGGCCGCGAAATAAAGGTAAAGACCAACCTTCGCGGACTGAACAGGTCGTCCATGGCGGAAGCGCTCTCCGTGGTGGGGCTGGTTTGCTCGGTCGGTCGGTCGTGCGGCGGCGCCTCGGAGACTCCGCTGCTGTCCCCTTATTTCATAGTCGCGACTCAAAATGGAGGCTCGGCGGAGGATTCTCTCCCAGAGCTCAGCCGATGACCTCAGCGTTAACGCGCCTGCCTCCCGAGCTGCCGCCGTTCAGTCAGCGCGCACTGAGCATGTGCCGCGCCGTGGCGCCCCAGCGCACTGTTCCTCATTCAGAAGAAACGCTTTGAAAACACAACCAAAAGACGCAAAAACCAACATTAAACACGTTCTTCAGTCAGGGTAAGCACAGTAAACACATATTTTCCCTAATCTATCGCTGGGCACACACACACTCTATACGGGGCAATTTAGAGCACTCAATTTACCTTGAGTGCATGTTTTTGGACTGTGGGAGGAAACCAGAAAACCCGGAGGAAACCCACACGGACACGAGGGTGTCTATCCATTGTTGGTCATACTCACACAGACATACAAATACACTATATGGGGCAATTTGGATAATTAATTTGACCTTGATCCATGTTTTTGGACTGTGGGAGGAAACCACAGAACCCGGAGGAAACTCACTGAGCATGTGCCGCACCGTGGCGCCTCAGCGCACTGTTCCTCATTCAGAAGAAACGCTTCGAAAAAACAACCAAAAGACGCAAAAACCAACATTAAACACGTTCTTCAGTCAGGGTAAGCACAGTAAACCCATATTCTCTCTAATCTATCGCTGGGCACACACACACTCTATACGGGGCAATTTAGAGCATTCAATTTACCTTGAGTGCATATTTTTGGACTGTGGGAGGAAACCAGAAAACCCGGAGGAAACCCACACGGACACGAGGGTGTCTATCCATTGTTGGTCATACTCACACAGACATACAAATACACTATATGGGGCAATTTGGATAATTAATTTGACCTTGATCCATTTTTTCTGACTGTGGGAGGAAACCACAGAACCCGGAGGAAACTCACTGAGCATGTGCCGCACCGTTATTATTATGAATTATCCAAATTGCCCCATTTAGTGTATTTGTGTGTGTGTATGTCTGTTTCTCATTCAGAAGAAACGCTTCGAAAACACAACGAAAAGACGCAAAAACCAACATTAAACACGTTCTTCAGTCAGGGTAAGCACAGTAAACACATTCTCTCTAATCTATCGCTGGGCACACACACACACACACACACACACACACTCACTCTATACGGGGCAATTTAGAGCATTCAATTTACCTTGAGTGCATATTTTTGGACTGTGGGAGGAAACCAGAAAACCCGGAGGAAACCCACACGGACACGAGGGTGTCTATCCATCGCTGGTCATACTCACACAGACATACACACACACAAATACACTATATGGGGCAATTTGGATAATTCATTTAACCTTGATCCATGGAAACTCACTCAGCATGTGCCGCACCGTGGCGCCCCAGCGCACTGTTCCTCATTCAGAAGAAACGCTTCGAAAACACAACGAAAAGACGCAAAAACCAACATTAAACACGTTCTTCAATCAGGGTAAGCACAGTAAACACATTCACTCTAATCTATCACTGGGCACACACACACACTCTATATGGGGCAATTTAGAGCACTCAATTTACCTTGAGTGCATGTTTTTGGACTGTGGGAGGAAACCAGAAAACCCGGAGGAAACAGACACGGACACGAGGGTGTCTATCCATCGCTGGTCATACTCACACAGACATACAAATACACTTATATGGGGCAATTTGGATAATTCATTTGACCTTGATCCATGGAAACTCAATCAGCATGTGCCACACCGTGGTGCCTCAGCGCACTGTTCCTCATTCAGAAGAAACGCTTCGAAAAACACAACCAAAAGACGCAAAAATCAACATTAAACACGTTCTTCAGTCAGGGTAAGCAGAGTAAACCCATATTCTCTCTAATCTATCGCTGGGCACACACACACTCTATACGGGGCAATTTAGAGCATTCAATTTACCTTGAGTGCATGTTTTTGGATTGTGGGAGGAAACCAGAAAACCCGGAGGAAACCCACACGGACACGAGGGTGTCTATCCATCGCTGGTCATACTCACACAGACATACACACACACAAATACACTATATGGGGCAATTTGGATAATTAATTTGACCTTGATCCATTTTTTCTGACTGTGGGAGGAAACCACAGAACCCGGAGGAAACTCACTGAGCATGTGCCGCACCGTTATTATTATGAATTATCCAAATTGCCCCATTTAGTGTATTTGTGTGTGTGTGTGTCTGTTCCTCATTCAGAAGAAACGCTTCGAAAACACAACCAAAAGACGCAAAAACCAACATTAAACACGTTCTTCAGTCAGTGTAAGCAGAGTAAACCCATATTCTCTCTAATCTATCGCTGGGCACACACACACTCTATACAGGGCAATTTACAGCATTTAGTTTACCTTGAGTGCATGTTTTTGGACTGTGGGAGGAAACCAGAAAACCCGGAGGAAACCCACACAAACACGAGGGTGTCTATCCATTGCTGGTCATACACACAGACATACACACACACACACAAATACACTATATGGGGCAATTTGGATAATTCATTTGACCTTGATCCATGTTTTCTGACTGTGGGAGGCAACCACAGAACCCGGAGGAAACTCACTGAGCATGTGCCGCACCGTGAATTATCCAAATTGCCTCCCATTTAGTGTATTTAGTGTGTGTGTGTATGTCTGTTCCTCATTCAGAAGAAACGCTTCGAAAACACAACCAAAAGACGCAAAAACCAACATTAAACACGTTCTTCAATCAGGGTAAGCAGAGTAAACCCATATTCTCTCTAATCTATCGCTGGGCACACACACACACACTCTATACGGGGCAATTTAGAGCATTCAATTTACCTTGAGTGCATATTTTTGGACTGTGGGAGGAAACCAGAAAACCCGGAGGAAACCCACACGGACACGAGGGTGTCTATCCATCGCTGGTCATACTCACTCCCACAGACATACACACAAACACACTCTATATGGGGCAATTTGGAGAATTCAGTTGACCTTGATCCATGTTTTTGGACTGTGGGAGGAAACCACAGAACCCGGAGGAAACTCACTGAGCATGTGCCGCACCGTGGCGCCTCAGCGCACTCTTCCTCATTCAGAAGAAACGCTTCGAAAAAACAACCAAAAGACGCAAAAACCAACATTAAACACGTTCTTCAGTCAGGGTAAGCACAGTAAACACATATTTTTCCTAATCTATCGCTGGGTACACACACACTCTATACGGGGCAATTTAGAGCACTCAATTTACCTTGAGTGCATGTTTTTGGACTGTGGGAGGAAACCAGAAAACCCGGAGGAAACCCACACGGACACGAGGGTGTCTATCCATCGTTGGTCATACTCACACAGACATACAAATACACTATATGGGGCAATTTGGATAATTAATTTGACCTTGATCCATTTTTTCTGACTGTGGGAGGAAACCACAGAACCCGGAGGAAACTCACTGAGCATGTGCCGCACCGTTATTATTATGAATTATCCAAATTGCCCCATTTAGTGTATTTGTGTGTGTGTATGTCTGTTCCTCATTCAGAAGAAACGCTTCGAAAACACAACCAAAAGACGCAAAAACCAACATTAAACACGTTCTTCAATCAGGGTAGGCACAGTAAACACATTCTCTCTAATCTATCGCTGGGCACACACACACACACACACACTATACGGGGCAATTTAGAGCTTTCAATTTACCTTGAATGCATGTTTTTGGACTGTGGGAGGAAACCAGAAAACCCACAGGAAACCCACACGGACACGAGGGTGTCTATCCATCGCTGGTCATACTCACACAGACATACAAATACACTATATGGGGCAATTTGGATAATTCATTTGACCTTGATCCATTTTTTCTGACTGTGGGAGGAAACCACAGAACCCGGAGGAAACTCACTGAGCATGTGCCGCACCGTTATTATTATGAATTATCCAAATTGCCCCATTTAGTGTATTTGTGTGTGTGTATGTCTGTTCCTCATTCAGAAGAAACGCTTCGAAAACACAACCAAAAGACACAAAAACCAACATTAAACACGTTCTTCAATCAGGGTAGGCACAGTAAACACATTCTCTCTAATCTATCGCTGGGCACACACACACACACACACACTATACGGGGCAATTTAGAGCATTCAATTTACCTTGAGTGCATGTTTTTGGACTGTGGGAGGAAACCAGAAAACCCACAGGAAACCCACACGGACACGAGGATGTCTATTCATCGCTGGTCATACTCACTTACACAGACATACACATGCACACAAACACAATCTATATGGGGCAATTTGGAGAATTCAGTTGACCTTGATCCATGTTTTTGGACTGTGGGAGGAAACCGCAGAACCCAGAGGAAACTCATTGAGCATGTGTGGCGCCTCATCTCACTGTTCCTCATTCAGCGTTCAGTCCATCGACAAGAAACGCTTCTAAAATACATCCAAATTCAGTCCAAAAACCAACATTAAACACGTTCTTCAGTCAGGGTAAGCACAGTAAACCCACATTCTCTCTAATCTGATCTAATCTCAATCTATCGCTGGGCACACACTCACACAGACACACAAACACACTCTATACGGGGCAATTTAGAGCATTCGATTTACCTTGAGTGCATGTTTTTGGACTATGGGAGGACAGAACCCGGAGGAAACTCACTGAGCATGTGCCGCACCGTGGCGCCTCAGCGCACTGTTCCTCATTCAGAAGAAACGCTTTGAAAACACAACCAAAAGACGCAAAAACCAACATTAAACACGTTCTTCAGTCAGGGTAAGCACAGTAAACCCATATTCTCTCTAATCTATCGCTGGGCACACACACACACACTCTATACGGGGCAATTTAGAGCATTCAATTTACCTTGAGTGCATGTTTTTGGACTATGGGAGGAAATCAGAAAACCCGGAGGAAACCCACACGGACACGAGGGTGTCTATCCATCGCTGGTCATACTCACTCACACAGATATACATATAAACAGACTCTATATGGGGCAATTTGGAGAATTCATTTGACCTTGATCCATGTTTTCGGACCGTGGGAGGAAACCGCAGAACCCGGAGGAAACTCACTGAGCATGTGTTGTGCCTCAGCGCACTGTTCCTCATTCAGAAGAAACGTTTCTGAAACACAACTAAATTCAGTCCCAAACCAACATTAAACACATTCTGTAGCAGGATAAGCACCGTATAAACTCACAACAAACCCAAATTCTCTCAAAAGCTGACCTAATCTAATCTCAATCAATCGCTGGGCAGACACTCACACAGACACACTAACACACTCTATACGGGGCAAGTTAGAGCATTCAATTTACCTTTGAGGAGGAGACCATGGAAACCATGGAGCAGGATTTACAATTAAAGATAACGAAAATACGTCGATTTGCAAAACTTGCGTCGACACGTCAACAAAACTTCTCTCTAAGTATTCTCTCTAAATCTGAACTAAATGTCCTAACAGTTTACACGGTGGTTTCACCTCAGCTACATACTTTTCAAACCAACTTAGGTCTTATCCATCCATTATCTTTCGATTTATCCTCTACTAGGGTCGCGGGGGGTTCCCCATGCCCATCCAGGCACTGGGCAGGACACCCAGGACAGGACGCCAATCTATCGCTGGGCACACAGACAAACACTCTATATGAGGCAATTTGGAGAGTTCAATTAAGCTTGATCCATGTTTTTGGACTGTGGGAGGAAACCGGAGAACCCGGAGGAAACCCATTGAGCATGTGTGGCGCCTTATCGCACTGTTCCTCATTCAGCGTTCAGTCCACCGACAAGAAACGCTTCTAAAACACAACTAAATTCAGTCCAAAAGACGCGCAAACCAACATTAAACACGTTCTGTAGCAGGATAAGCACCGTATAAACTCACAGCCAACCCAAATTCTCTCTAAAGCTGACCTAATCTAATCTCAATCTATCGCTGGGCAAACACTCACACAGACACACTAACACACTCTATACGGGGCAATTTAGAGCATTCAATTTACCTTGAGTGCAAGTTTTTGGGCTGTGGGAGGAAACCAGAAAACCCGGAGGAAACCCACACGGACACGAGGGTGTCTATCCATCGCTGGTCATAATCACTCCCACAGACATACACACAAACACACTCTATATGGGGCAATTTGGAGAATTCAGTTGACCTTCATCCATGTTTTCGGACTGTGGGAGGAAACCCACTGAGCATGTGTTGTGCCTCAGCGCACTGTTCCTCATTCAGAAGAAACGCTTCTGAAACACAACTAAATGCAGTTCCAAAGACACAAAAACCAACATTAAACACGTTCTTCAGTCAGGGTAAGCACAGTAAACCCAAATTCTCTCTAATCTGATCTAATCTCAATTAATCGCTGGGCACACACTCACACAAACACACTCTATACGGGGGGGAGGGTGTCTATCCATCGCTGGTCATAATCACTCCCACAGACATACACACAAACACTCTATATGGGGCAATTTGGAGAATTCATTTGACCTCGATCCATGTTTTCGGACTGTGGGAGGAAACCGGAAAACCCGGAGGAAACCCACACGGACACAAGGGTGTCTATCCATCGCTGTTCATAATCACTCCCACAGACATACACACAAACACTATATGGGGCAATTTGGAGAATTCATTTGACCTCGATCCATGTTTTTGGACTGTGGGAGGAAACCAGAGAACCCAGAGGAAACCCACGCCGACAAGAAATGCTTCTAAAACACAACTAAATTCAGTTCAAAAGATGCGCAAACCCACATTTACCAGAAGCCAGAAGGAAACCCACACCGACACGGAGAGAACATGGAAACCTCACCCAGATCAGAATTTACTATTTAAGATTCATCCAGGGGAGAACGTTTCGGGCGCAGGGCAGATACACCCAGGACACGGTGCCAATCTATCACTGGTCACACACTCACTCACACAAACACACTCTATATGGGGCAATTTGGAGAATTCATTTGACTTGATCCATGTTTTTGGCTGTGGGAGGAAACCGAGAACCCAGAGGAAACCCACGCCGACAAGAAATGCTTCTAAAACACAACTACATTCAGTCCAAAAGACTGAAGACGCAAACCCACATTTAATCCTGGTTCTTTACCAGGATAAGATTGAGATTAGATCAGATTCTATCTAATCTGATCTAATCTCAATCTATCGCTGCGCACACTCACTCACACAGACACACTAACACACTCTATATGGGGCAATTTAGAGCATTCAATTTACCTTCTGTACTACAGGAGGAAACCAGAAAAACGGAGGTTTTTGAACCTAAAGGATTTGAACCTAAAATCCCCAGATTACGATTCACGATCACGAAAATAAGTCGATTTGCAAACCTTGCGTTGACACATCAACAGAACTTCTCTCTAAGTATTCTCTCTAAAGCTGATCTAAATGTCTTAACAGTTTACACGGTGGTTTCACCTCAGCTACATACTGTTGAAACTAATTTATGTCTTATATAAATGCTTAATCCAGCATGATATCAAAATCAAGTGCACATTTCATTCATTCATTCATTATCTCCTGCTCTATCCTCCACTAGGGTCGCGGTGGGTTCCCCATGCCCAATCCATCGCTGGGCAGACACTCACCACACAGACACACTCTATATGAGGCAATTTTGAGAATTCAATTGACTTGATCCATATTTTTGGAACCCGGAGGAAACCCACGCAGACACGGGGAGAACATGGAAACTCCACCCAGATGGGGATTCAAACCGGGAATCCCTAGTGCTGAGAGGCGAACATGCTAACCACTAAGCCACCGGTGCACATTTCAATTGAATTAAACTAACCCAGCGATGGGTTGGCCCCCTGTCCTGGGTGTATCTGCCCAGCACCCGAAACGTTCTCCCCTGGATGGGCATGGGGAACCCCACCGCGACCCTAATAGAGGATAAAGCGGAAGATAATGGATGAATGAATAAATTAAACTAGCTTACACTCAAAGCATCTTTCATTAATTTATTCATTCATTCATTCATTCATTATCTTCCACTTTATCCTATATTAGTGTCGGGGGGGGGTTCCCCATGCCCATCCAGGGGAGAACGTTTCGGCGCTGGGCAGATAAACACAGGACAGGGCGCCAATCTATCACTGGGCAATCTAACACTGGGCTCACACTCTATATGGGGCAATTTGGAGAACTCAATTGACTTGATCCATGTTTTTGGACTGTGGGAGGAAACCGGAGAACCCGGAGGAAACCCATGCGGACACGGGGAGAACATGGAAACTCCACCAGATGGGGATTCGAACCGGGAATCCCTAGCGCTGAGAGGAGAACATGCCAACCACTAAGCCACCGTGCTGCCCTCAAAGCATCTTAAACCCTGTAAATGCAGCGTATAGCCAACATGAGACACAGGGTTTGGTAAAACATTGCAGAACACACAAGAACACCGTCTACCAAAACAAGATAAAATAGCTGCTAAATTCACCCTTTTAGGATTAATCCTCTATTAGGGTCGCGGTGGGTTCCCCATGCCCATCCAGGGGAGAACGTTTCAGACGCTGGGGAGATGCACCCAGGACAGGGTGCCATTATGTCATTGGGCACACACTCACTCACACAGACACACACACAAATACACTCTATATGGGGCAATTTGGAGAATTGACCTCGATCCATGTTTTGGACTGTGGGGGAGAATAATGAAATCTCCATCCAGATTAGGATTTGAACCTGAATCCCCAGCGCTGAGAGGCGATAATAACCCCAAAGCCACCGTGTCGTCCCTTTAGTATTTATTGTTATTGTATATTTACATTTACATTTACATTTGGTCATTTATTGGACGCTTTTATCCAAAGCGACTTACAAGGTGAGCACAGGGTTAATCACAACATCCCTGGAGCAATGAGGGTTAAGGGTCTTACTCAAGAACCCACACTGGTAACTTCAGTAGACCTGGGTTGAACCCCCAACCTTCAGATTGATAGCCCAACACACTGACCACTGAGCTACTGTGTATATATTGTAAGTTGTATTTATTGTAAATTGTGATGCACATGGTTTAGTGGTCAGCACGTTCACCTCTCAGCACTAGGGATTCTTGGTTCGAATCCCAATCTGGCTTTCCATATTCTCCCCGTGTCTGCATGGGCTTCATCCGGGTTCTCCGGTTGCCTCCCACAATCCAATAACATGGATCAAGGTCATTTGAATTCTCCAAATTGCCCCATATAGAGTGTGTCTGTGTGAGTGAGTGTGTGCCCAGTGATAGATTGGTGTCCTGTCCTGGGTGTATCTGCCCAGCGCCCAAAACGTTCTCGGGCAACGTTCTCGACCAAAACGTGATGGGCATGGGGAAACCCCCCCCCCCACAACCCTAGTAGAGGATAAAGCTGAAGATAAATGATGGATGTGTACTCCTTGTACTCCTGATAATGGATGGATGTGTACACATGTACTCCTTATACCTTGTGGCTTACTGTCCGATGTAGCACCTTGATCCTGGAGCACTGTACATGTTTACAATGAAAATAAAATCCAAGTAAAACTTAGAGGGTTCAGGGCCAATGAAATGTAGTTAGCATCTAACCAGAAGTGCAATATATAAATTATTTACATAAAGTGCAGTAGTAACAGTGACTGGTGCATGGAACGGTGAAGTATTTAAATGTAGATACATAATATGAACATGATTTCATTCATTCATTCATTATCTTTCACTTTATCCTCTATTAGGGTCGCGGGGGGGTTCCCCATGCCCATCCAGGGGAGAACGTCTCGGGCGCTGGGCAGATAGACAGGACAGGGCGCCAATCCATCGCTGGGCACACACTCACTCACACAGACGCACTCTATATGGGGCAATTTTGAGAATTCAATTGACTTGATCCATGTTTTTGGACTGTGGGAGGAAACCGGAGAACCCGGAGGAAACCCACGCAGACACGGGGAGAACATGGAAACTCCACCCAGATGGGGATTCGAACCGGGAATCCCTAGTGCTGAGAGGAGAACATGCTAACCACTAAGCCACCGTGCCGCCACATGATATAATATTTTTTATATATATATATATATGCACACACTCCCACCAGACATCCGTAACAGATTCTCTTCCTCTTTTTAACTCCAGACTCAAAACTCATCTTTTCAAAATAGCCATTTCCACTTGATGACCACTCTACCGTCTCACTGTTCTACGCGTCGTGTCCTTTAGTCTCTGTTCTATTTATTCTCATTTTTGTAAAGTGACCTGGAATGTTTGAAAGGCGCTTATAAATAAAATGTATTATTACTAAAATCTACCTAAAGTGACAAATGCAGCCTCAGCCCAACATTAAACACCGTCTGAACCCATTTATAGTTCAGCATAAACATAACATACACGTACCAGACCAATTACATGAACCTACACGGATTACCCTCCCAAACCAGAGAGCTCTAAAAAGCCAGGCAGAACTTTGAATGCTATAGACATGAACTATGGACCGTCTATCGAGCAAACGGTTACTGATTGTGTGTTAAAGCTTCGTTTAAGGTAAACTTTTTTTTTGCCTATTGTACTTTCATTCATTCATTCATTATCTCCCACTTTATCCTCTATTAGGGTCGCGGTGGGGTTCCCCATGCCCATCCAGGGAAGAACGTTTCGGGCGCTGGGCAGATACACCCAGGGCAGGGCGCCAATCCATCGCTGGGCACACACTCACTCACACAGACACACTCTATATGAAGCAATTTTGAGAATTCAATTGACTTAATCCATGTTTTTGGACTGTGGGAGGAAACCGGAGAACCCGGAGGAAACCCACGCAGACACGGGGAGAACATGGAAACTCCACCCAGATGGGGATTCGAACCGGGAATCCCTAGTGCTGAGAAGAGAACGTGCTAAACACTAAGCCACAGTGCCGCCCCCTATTGTACTTGCACACAAGAATTGTCCTCCGCATTTAACCCATCCATGCAGTGAAACACACGTGAAGTGAGCACACATGCCCAGAGCGGCTGGCACAGTGGCTTAGTGGTTAGCATGTTCTACTCTCAGCGCTGGGGATTCCCAGTTTGAATCCTAATCTGGGTGGAGTTTCCGTGTTCTCCCCGTGTCCGCGTGGGTTTCCTTCAGGTTCTACGTTTTCTTCCCACAGTCCAAATTCATCGATAAAGGTCAATTGAATTCTCCAAATTACTCCATATAGAGTGTCTGTGTTTGTTCCCAGTGTTGGATCGGCGCCCTGTCCTGGGTGTATCTGCCCAGCGCCCGAGACGTTCTCCCCTGGATGGGCATGGGGAACCCCAACGCGACCCTAATAGAGGATAAAGTGGAAGATAAGGGATTGATGATCATGCCCGGAGCAGTGGACAGCCCAATGTAGTTTAGTGAACAAATGAAGTACGCTATCTGTGTGTCCATGTCTACTAATTTTGTATGTATTAAGAAACCACACCATACATCCATTACCTTTCGCTTTGTCGGAACCCCCCCCTTAGACCTCAGGTTCCGAAATACAGAAATCCTATTAGTCTTTGAAATCACGTCTCATTGACACGAAGCATACTCGTCTTCAGCATCAAACTAATTCAGCTGTACACCCAAAGTACAGTTACACCTTTAAAGATGTGCTAGTCGTCCTATTCTGACACCATGGGTATAAAAATAATAAATAAATAAATAAATAAAAGCCCCAGCTTTGTGTCTGTGCTGATCTCAATGAGATTTTTGAGATCTTTGGTCTGAGAAAATAGGCGGCACGGTGGCTTAGTGGTTAGCATGTTCTCCTCTCAGCGCTAGGGATTCCCGGTTCGAATCCCCATCTGGGTGGAGTTTCCATGTTCTCCTCGTGTCTGCGTGGGTTTCCTCCGGGTTCTCCGGTTTCCTCCCACAGTCCAAAAACATGGATCAAGTCAATTGAGTTCTCAAAATTGCCCCATATAGAGTGTGTCTGTCTGAGTGAGTGTGTGCCCAGCGATGGATTGGCGCCCTGTCCTGGGTCTATCTGCCCAGCGCCTGAGATGTTCTCTCCTGGATGGGCATGGGGAACCCCACCGCGACCCTAATAGAGGATAAAGCGGGAGATAATGAATGAATGAATGGTCTGAGAAAAGTCAAAAAAGTAAGAGCAGGCACTAAAGTTGGACGAGTCCCAGCTTGCAAACAAACCTATAATTTGTCTTGAAATGCTTTCAGTGCTGTTAAGGTTTTGTGTAGAACAGTGGCGGTTCTTCACACCAAATCAAATAAAGTCCATCCACTTAACATTCATTCATTCATTATCTCCCGCTTTATCCTCTATTAGGGTCGCGGTGGGGTTCCCCATGCCCATCCAGGGGAGAACATCTCGGGCGCTGGCAGATAGACCCAGGACAGGGCGCCAATTCATCGCTGGGCACACACTCACTCACACAGACACACTCTATATGGGGCAATTTTTGAGAATTCAATTGACTTGATCCATATTTTTGGACTGTGGGAGGAAACCCATGCAGACACATGGAACATGGAATCTCCACCCAGATGGGGATTCGAACCGGGAATCCCTAGTGCTGAGAGGCGAACGTGCTAAAACACTAAGCCACCACTCAACATCTTCCACCTTATCCTCTACTTGAGGGGGGGGGGGTTCCCCATGCTCATCCAGGGAAGAGCGTTTCAGGCACTGGGCATTTACACCCAAGTCAGGACACCAATCCATCACTTGGCACACACCATTAGGGTTAATTTGGCATATTAAATTGACCTTGATCCATGTTTTTGGACTGTGTGGAAACCGGAGAACTTGGAGGAAACCCAGGGGATTTGTTCCCCTTCATCCATGGCTCTGCCAAAGCACTGTGGCTATGATGATTACTGGTTGGAACCTGGATATTAATTGGACTGCAGGACATCCTTAATGGACTTATATATAGTTTTTCAGTTAAGACTTTTTCCATTTGTTAAATACAGGTCACCCGATCTTGACACTATCTGTACAATAGTATCTATACTATACTGTTGATGCTGCCCCCCCACTCAAGGAGGATGAGTCCCCCACTGAGTCTCGGTCCTCACAAGGTTTCTTCCTTAAATAACATAACAGGGAGTTTTTTCTTGCCACTGTCGCTTCGGCTTGCTCTTTGGGGGTTTAAAGGCTTTTCATTCTGTAAAGCTGCTTTGTGACGATGTACTGTTGTAAAAAGCACTATAGAAAAATAATAACTTGAACTTGGCTTTGAACTGCACTGAGAGGTGAAACCACCCATTATCTTCTGCTTTATCCTCCACTAGGGTTGCGGGGGGGGGGGGGGGGTTGGGGGGGGGGGGGGGGGGGGGGGTCCCCATGCCCATCCAGCGGAGAACATCTCAGGCGCTGGACAGATACACCTAGGACAGGGCACCAATCTATCGCTGGGCACACACACATTCTATATGGGGCAGTTTGGAGAACTCAATTGACTTGATCCATGTTTTTGGACTGTGGGAGGAAACCCACACGGACACGGGGAGAACATGCAAACTCCACCCAGATTGGGATTCAAAACGGGAATCCCTAGTGCTGAGAGGTGAACGTGCTAACCACCAAGTCATCGTGCCACCCCTCTAAGAAACCACACAACCAAATAAAATCTCAAGCCAAATAGTTTTGAACATCTTTATTCAACCTTGTATTGCTGTAAAGCACAGGGATCTCCAATACCACAAAAGCAGAACTACTGTATAAACACATTTAATAAGTACATTACAGTCCAAAGCAATGACTGAACACAATCACATACTGCAAACGCTTTACTTTAGTAGCATCGCTGAGTCGGCAATTGTTTACATACTTGTCAAAAACAGTATTTATAGATGTGCATTCTATTTCAGAATACTGTTTCTAAATACATGCAAGTGCATAAAGTTGAATAGGGTTCTACATTGAAGCCAGCGACTTCAGTTTAATGGGTTCCTAAAGTTCCTCCCTGCAAAGCGAGCCTTATCACCCAGTTCCTCTTCAATTCTGTGGATAAAAGTGGAATTAAAACCAATAAATAAAGACAGATTTAAAGCATTGGCAATAAACTGAATTTCCATCCATCCATTAACCTCCATTAGGGTCATGTCAGTTTGGAGGAATATTTTTATAGTTCTTAAGCAATGTTTGTGATGAACACATTGTGTGCTTGCTGCATTTGACTCTTCAGCTCACAGACTGATGTTCAGGCATTTTATTCAGAATTCAGTGCTGCATTACATTGTCCTTCAGCTTTATCACATTGTTTCAAAGCAGTTTCCATGTGTCCCAACTTTAATAGTTGGCTTCAGTACACATGGCCAGCCATGATGCAGTTCCCCTGAAGCAGTGAGGTGAATGCCCCTGCTCCTGAGCCACATTAGTAACTAAACTACCACACCCACCATTCCATCCATCAGTGAACTCCTGCCATCCTGCAGCAATGGGGCAAATCTGACCTAAACCACGATGCCATCAGCATGGTGTTTCACTGGCATGATGAGGGCTTTGATGCTGTAATGTAGTGTTTGTCTTTCACCTTAAAACCAATCGGCTCTCATTTGGTCTCCATCTTTTTTTACTAGGGTCGTGGGGGGGGGTTCCCCATGCCCATCCAGATACACCCAGGACAGGGTGCCAATCTATCACTGGGCACTCACACACACACTACATGGGGCAATTTGGAGAATTCAATTGACTTGATCCATGTTTTTGGACTGTGGGAGGAAACCAGAGAACCCGGAGGAAACCCACGCGGACACGGGGAGAACATGGAAACTCCACCCAGATGGGAATTTGAACCGGGAATCCCTAGCGCTGAGAGGAGAACATGCTAAACACTAAGCCACCGTGCTGTAAAGAATACAATGGTGCTTAAGTTTACCAACTTTCTTTAGGATTTCTTTTCATAGAAATGATTTCATGAAATCTGTTAAACTTAAGCACCATTGTATTCTTTACAGCACGGTGGCTTAGTGTTTAGCATGTTCTCCTCTCAGCGCTAGGGATTCCCGGTTCAAATTCCCATCTGGGTGGAGTTTCCATGTTCTCCCCGTGTCCGCGTGGGTTTCCTCCGGGTTCTCTGGTTTCCTCCCACAGTCCAAAAACATGGATCAAGTCAATTGAATTCTCAAAAAAAATCGCCCCATATAGAGAGTGTCTGTGTGAGTGAGTGTGTGTCCAGCGATAGATTGGCGCCCTGTCCTGGGTGTATCTGCCCAGCGCCCGAAACGTTCTCCCCTGGATAGGCATGGGGAACCCCACCACGACCCTAATAGAGGATAAAGTGGGAGATAATGAATGAATTCTTTACAAAAAAGGGAATTATGAAAACATTAATCAGTTACCTGAGAATTTGATTATATTTGGCCAGGCGCTCAGAACGGCAGGGTGCTCCCGTTTTTATCTAAAGGAAAATGGAGAGGGGAAGAATAAAATAAATAACCTTTTTTATATACATATATATATATATATATATATATATATATATATATATATATATATATATATATATATATATATAAATAAAAACACACACACACAAATATATAAAATTAAAAACAATAATAAACAGATCACAATTTCAGTGAACGAGCAGAATGCAATTGTTAAGACAAATATATATACTTATTTTTATTTATATATATATATATATATATATATATATATATATATATATATATATATATATATATATATATATATATATATATATATATATATATATATAAATAAAAACACACACATATATATATTCATAATTGCACATCAAACCCACAGACAGCTTTTAATTTAAAGCTGGAACACGTACCTGTCCAGTGCACAAGCCGACGACCAGGTCAGCAATAAAGGTGTCCTCAGTCTCCCCTGAGCGATGGCTCACCATCACACCCCAGCCATTGGTCTGGGCCATCTTACAGCTACAAAAAAACAGTTTGAGAAGACATGATTAATAAAATCTGTTTGTATACAAATTAAGTGTCTGCAACACTCCACCCTCCATCATGCAATGAATGGGCTTGTATCGGGAAAGAGGACGATGGCATATAAAAGGGTGCAAAAATATTCTAAATTCATACTCCTTAAATTTTGGTATTAAACCACCACAACTTAAAACAATGAGGTACATTATTGTGAAAAAGTCAGAGGAAAGGTTTTATTACAGTTAGGCTGTTTCCTTCTCAATAATACACAACTTCAAGTGCTTTATTGCTTTTATAAAACTTAATTTCTGTTAAAGCCATAAATGCTTCATCAAATTATTTTAAATTTATCCTATAATAGGGACAAGGGTTAGAGAGGGGTCCTCATGCCCATCCAGAGGAGAATGTTTTAGGTACTAACCAGGACAGGGTGCCAACCTATCACTGGGCACACTCAATCACACTATTTAGGGGCATTTTAGAGCAGCCGATTTATCTTGAACATAAGTTTTTTTATTTGTTTTGTTTTTTTGGACTGTGGGAGAAAAATCAGAGAACTCCACCCAGATCAGGATTTGAATTACCGTATTTTCCGGACTATAAGGCGCACTTAAAAGCCTAAAATTTTCCCAGAAATCGGACGTGCGCCTTATAATCCAGTGCGCCTTATACGTGTACTGAGTTCCAAATTCTATAAAAGTATTGTTGTGACCGAAAATTAATCCGTAGCTTGCCGTCATTCCGGGAGGATTAATTAAAGAACTCCGACCGCTGGACATTGGTGTAAACGGGGCGTTTAAAGTAAAGTTGCGGGCGGCGTGGGAGCGATGGATGATAGACGGTGAACACACGTTTACTAAAACTCGGGAGGCGGCGGCGGGGCGAGTTACACCACCGTCTGTGAATGGGTTGTGGAAGCCTGGGCTGAGGTTTCTGCTGTAACCGTCGTCCGAGCTTTCGCGAAAGCCGGCGTCATCGCCGAACAGCCGCCTGGCGACGAGACGGACTCGGACATCGATGAGGGGGAACCCGGAGTGCAGCTTTTTAATTCAGACACAGGAGACGAGGACTTTGATGGATTTGTGGGAGAAGAGAGATTAAAATAATGTGTTTTATCAAGTAGTAGAATAAACTTCAATTATAAATCAGCGTTTTGCATCCTTTACGTTTCTTGTAAATCGTATGTTTTAGCGAGTGCCTTATAATACGCTGCCGTACAGAATAAGTACCGTACAGAAATAGAGTCCGTAATTCAGACTGCGCCTTATAGTCTGGAAAATACGGTATTTGGATTGAGTAATGAGATGCGGAACATTAGGAATCAGCTCGCTGTTTATATTTATCTGTATTTCCACTTGGTTTAAAATAAAGCATCATGGATCAAGCATCGATGCGAATGTGAAGCGCTCAGAGGTTTGAGTGTGTTATTGTTATTGTCAAGGCCGGACAAAACGCTCGGTCAATCAGATTTAATGACTGGAACTGTCCATTTTATAAAAATGTATGTTGGCATCACACTAATAAAAGTTGTTGGAAATTCCATTGGAAAGCAAATGCATTGACATTTCAGCTCAGACTGTTCACAGGACATTCAGTCAGAAGATTAATTAGGCAGGAAATTGACATTTCAATTGATTGTGCAGATGTGGTCATGACCTTGACCCAACTCCACACTTCTACACTGTTCTCTGATGTTCGAACAGTAAACACTGCTTTGTTACAAATTATTTAATACAAGGGTACAAGACATTCCAAAAACATGGCTCAAGGTCAAATGAATTCTCCAAAATCGCCACATAGTGCGTGTTGTCGTCCCCCCCCCCCCCCCACCACCCTAGTAGAGGATAAACAGAAGATAATGGATGGATGTGCTCAAACACACTGATGGGACAGCTTTAAAACAAATGTAGCAAAGCACGACAGCTTTCAGGGTTTGTTTCTTTTTCCTTCTCATTACAAACCACATGAACGCATCGAAATCTGATACGCAAAATTCATTTTGGAGAAACTTATCCTGATGTGGCAGCACGGTGTCTTAGTGGTTAGCATGTTCTCCTCTCAACGCTAGGGATTCCCGGTTCGAATCCCCATCTGGGTGGAGTTTCCATGTTCTCCCCATGTTCGCGTGGATTTCCTCTGGGTTCTCCGGTTTCCTCCCACAGTCCAAAAACATGGATCAAGTCAATTGAATTCTCAAAATTGCCCCATATAGAGTGTGTCTGTGTGAGTGAGTGTGTGCCCAGCGATGGATTGGTGCCCTGTCCTGGGTCTATCTGCCCAGCGCCCGAGACGTTCTCCCCTGAATGGGCATGGGGAACCCCACTGCGACCCTAATAGAGGATAAAGCGGGAGATAATGAATGAATTATCCTGATGTGTGATTGAAAGCAGCAAGAATGCTGGTTTTTCCATCTTCTGTTGTCATGTAGATGTTTCTTAAACATTTGCACATGTATTCGCCTATTGTAAGTTTTATTATAGGTTATAAAACAGGGGCGGCACGGTGGCTTAGTGGTTAGCATGTTCGCCTCTCAGCAATAGGGATTCCCGGTTCGAATCCCCATCTGGGTGGAGTTTCCATGTTCTCCCCGTGTCTGCGTGGGTTTCCTCCGGGTTCTCCGGTTTCCTCCCACAGTCCAAAAACATGGATCAAGTCAACGGAGTTCTCCAAATTGCCCCATATAGAGTGTGTGAGTGAGTGTGTGCCCAGCGATAGGTTGGCACCCTGTCCTGGGTTGCTCTGCCCAGTGCCCGAGATGTTCTCCCCTGGGGAACCCCACCGCAACCCTAATAGAGGATAAAGCTGAAGATAATGGATGGATGAATAAAACATAGTTCTGGTCCTTAAATCTGAAGCCATTTGTCTAACCATGACTGACAACACTATGAGCGCTTTATTCATCAATGCGTGAAATACAAAATTTTTTCCTTGTTTTCTATAAACTGAATTTTGCATTTGTAATTTTAATTGTTAGAAAAAACAGAAATCTGTCACTCAGCAGTCAGTGTTCACTTTATAAACAGGACTAGGTTACATCATGGAAGACCAGATTACTGTATTGTAGTTCTGTTTACAGTACATTATGTGGATACTTCACTAATAAAGCTGATTCAGATTGTAAACAAAGCTAAATTTAGTGGGTCGTGAACTTACGCCTGCAGGGACTCCGTCACCGAGCCGATCTGGTTGACTTTGAGCAGCAGACAGTTGCAGGCTTTTTCTTCCACCGCTTTGGAGATGCGTTTGGGGTTGGTCACGGTTAAATCGTCACCCACTACCTGAATGTCCGTAGTGCCTGTGAAGTTAGTCCAGGCCTGCCAGTCATCCTGGTCGAACGGGTCCTCAATAGACACAACTGTTAAAATAATAAATAAATAAAAATAATAAATAAAAAGTGATGACAGGAGCTGTAAAGATGGACTTCTTAAAGGTGGGAGGAAGTGGTACCAGGGTAATCCTGCACAAAGCTCTTGTAAAGGTCAGCCAGTTCATCAGAGCTGATGTAGCGGCTGGGGTCATCGGGTGACTTGAAGTCCAGATCGTACTGTCCATCGCGGTAGAACTCGGACGCGGCCACATCCATGCCAATCACCACCTCGTTGGTGTAACCTGCTTTGCTGATAGCACTCTTTATAAGCTCCAGGGCTTTAGGTTTACCAAAAAAAAAATACAATTAACACAGTGAGCTTTGGTAGGCATTACACACATTCATATATATATATACACACATTCATTATCTTCTGCTTTTATCCTCTATTAGGGTCATGGTGGGGTTCCCCACGCCCATCTAGGGGAGAACATTTCGGGCGCTGGGCAGATACACCCAGGACAGGGTGCCAATCTATCACTGGGCACACACACACAAACACACTATATGGGGCAATTTGGAGAACTCCATTGACTTGATCCATGTTTTTGGACTGTGGGAGGAAACTAGAGAACCCGGAGGAAACCCACGCGGACAACATGGAAACTCCACCCAGATTTGGATTCGAACCGGGAATCCCTAGCGCTGAGAGGAGAACATGATAACCACTAAGCCACCGCACCATCCATTATATATTTGTATACATTTAAGATAAACATGGAGAAGCAGCGTTTGGCCACTATGCTTCTCAAATGGTATCAGCTGAATGAGAACATTACAAGAATCCTGACTTAAATATACTGGATACTTAAATTCAGACTGATAGATATTTGGGATTTATTGCCACATCAGCACAATTATAGCTAACATGTTATACATTATAGTGGCATGTCACATTTCAAGTTCAGGTTAAGGTGGGATGTGATTTAGTATTTCTTATTGTATCAGGTGCACTAGCTTGATGTGTTTTAGGTACTTATATACATTTTCCCTGGTGAAGTCTTTTCAAAAAATGTCTTTGATGTCTGTAAGTGTTGTTTTTGTGGTCTTACGGCACTACATTCAGTTAGTAGATGTTTAATTGTTAGATTCTTGTTGCAGTTTTGGCAAATTCAGACTGAAAACATTCACGTTACAGCAGGCTTACAGCTTAGTTTCAATTACTATTCACAATTTGCCCGTTCGGTGGCTTAGTGGTTAGCTCGTTCACCCCTCAGCTCGAATCCCCATCTGGGTGGAGTTTCCATGTTCTCCCTGTGTCTGCGTGGGTTTCCTCCCACAGTCCAAAAACATGGATCAAGTTCATTGAATTCTCAAAATTGCCCCATATAGAGTGTGTGTGTGTGAGTGTGTGCCCAGCGATGGATTGGCACCCTGTCCTGGGTGTATCTGCCCAGCGCCCGAGACGTTCTCCCCTGGATGGGCATGGGGAACCCCACCGCGACCCTAATAGAGGATAAAGCGGGAGATAATGAATGAAAGAATTTGCCCGTTAAGTTCGGTAGCTTAGTGGTTAGCACGTTCTCCTCTCAGCGCTAGGGATTCCCAGTTCGAATCCCCATCTGGGTGGAGTTTCCATGTTCTCCCCGTGTCTGCGGGGAGAGGAGAACATTCGAACCGGGAATCCCCATCTGGGTTTCCGGGTTCTCCCACAGTCCAAAAACATGGATCAAGTTCATTGAATTCTCAAAATTGCCCCATATAGAGTGTGTCTGTGTGAGTGAGTGTGTGCCCAGCGATGGATTGGGGCCCTGTCCTGGGTGTATCTGCCCAGCGCCCGAGACGTTCTCCCCTGGATGGGCATGGGGAACCCCCCACGACCCTAATAGAGGATAAAGCGGGAGATAATGAATGAATTTGCCCGTTATTATTGTTATATAAATATGCATAAAGAGTAAAAGTAAAGATGAATTAAATTATATTTTTTTCCTTTTATGCACCATTTTAATGGCCTTCATATTATTTTTTACTCTGTAAAGCATTTTAATTTCTTCTGTATGAAAGGTGCTCTATAAACTTGCCCAACCTTCTTTATTTTCCAGGATGTTCGGTGCAAATCCGCCTTCATCGCCGACATTCGTGGCGTCCTGGCCGTACTTCTGTTTGATAACGTTCCTTAGGTTGTGGTAGACCTCGGCACCGATGCGCATCGCCTCCCTGAAGGTACTGGCTCCCACGGGCAGGATCATGAACTCCTGCATGGCCAGCTTATTACCCGCATGAGAGCCGCCATTTATTACATTGAACGCCTAAAGATACAAAGGCGGAGTCAAACTGATTGTGATGCATTTGATTTAATAATAACACATCACTCACTGGCCATTTTATTAGCTCCACCTCCTCAGTTCTACACTCAGTGTGTTCAGTTCTGCTGATCATATAGATGGACCTTGTAGTTCTACAATTCCATTCTGTAGTCCATCTGTTTCTCTACATACTTTGTCAGACCACTTTAGTATGTTCTCTGATGATCAGGACCCTCACAGAGGAGGTATTAGGGTGGTAGAGGAGTCTCAGTACTGCAGTGATACTGATATGGTGGTGCAGGTGTGTGAGTGTTTTGTTGGTACGAGTGGATCAGACACAGCAGTGCTGCTGGACAGAGAACAATCCACCAATCAGAACATACTGATCAACTCGTACCATCATCCACCACCCTAATAACACCTGCTCTGTGGGGATCCTGATCAGAGAACAGAGTAAAGGGGACCAACAGATGGACTACAGAAAGGAACTGTAGAACTACAAAGTCCTTCTATAAGGTAAAAGAGGAACAAGGAGCTGTATGCAAGTGTGTATTAATACAGACATTTCAGTTTCTTACCGGCACCGGCAGAATGACCTCAGGGTTTCCTGCAAGGTCGGCAATGTGGCGATACAAAGGGACCCCTTTCTCCGCAGCACCCGCCTTACACACGGCAAGCGACACGCCCAGGATGGCATTGGCACCAAATTTGGCTGAAAAAGCAAAACAGTATAATAAGGCTTCCAGTTTAACAAAATATATATATTCATTCATTATATTCCACTTTATCCTCTATCAGGGTCGCAGTGGGGTTCCCCATGCCCATCCAGGGGAGAACATCTCGGGCGCTGGGCAGATACACCAAGAACAGGGCGCCAATTCATCGCTGGGCACACACTCACACAGACACACTCTATATGGGGCAATTTGGAGAATTCAATTGACTTGATCCATGTTTTTGAACTGTGGGAGGAAACCGGAGAACCCGGAGGAACGCCACGCAGACACGGGGAGAACATGGAAACTCCACCCAGATGGGGATTCGAACCGGGAATCCCTAGTGCTGAGAGGAGAACGTGCTAACCACTAAGCCACCGTGCCGCTTCATTCATTATATTCCGCTTTATCCTCTATCAGGGTCGCAGTGGGGTTCCCCATGCCCATCCGGGGGAGAACATCTCGGGCGCTGAGCAGATACACCCAGGACAGGGCGCCAAGTCATCGCTGGACACACACTCACACACTCTACGTATATGGGGCAATTTGGAGAACTCAATTGACTTGATCCATGTTTTTGGACTGTGGGAGGAAACTGGAGAACCCGGAGGAACGCCACGCAGACACGGGGAGAACATGGAAACTCCACCCAGATGGGGATTCGAACCGGGAATCCCTAGTGCTGAGAGGAGAACATGCTAAACACTAAGCCACCGTGCCGCCAACAAAATATATAGTTTTAAATATTTCAAAGATGTTCAGCCGGATGCATAGATATTGGATGCACAAAACACTTTTAAAATATTTGCACATACACCTTGTGTGAACAAAGTGCAGGGATACGGATAAAAACACATTTATTTAATCTTGCACATTTATTTAATCTGGCGTTTAATTAATCCCCTGTAGATAAAGATGTAGATCTCAGACTTGGCTGTGTTGGGGGGGGGTAATCTGTGATCAGTGTGTGCTGGCGTTTCACCTCTTCACCCACCTCATCATTAATGGGGGGGTGTGGTGCTGAAATGATGCTGTTCCGGGGCGCCCTCTCAACTATGTACCCTGCAGTATCTGCCCCTTTTAGTTCTGCTGCTCTTGTCAGTGATGCTGGAGTCACATGATGCACTGTGTCAATTAATTACTTATTAATTAAATGCCGTGCTTTATTATCAGCTCTAACTGCCTTCCTTGTTTGTGTCCCCCGGCTTCCTGGAGATCTTCATCCATGGCTCTGCTGACGAATACTGGATGGAACCTGACAAGGCGGTCCTGCAGGACGCCCCCTAATGGACTCACATAGTTTTCCAGTTGTTAGTTTTTCCATTTGTTTAATATCTGTACATTGCTGTCCTACACTGTTGATGCTGCCCGGCCGCTCAAGGAGGAAGAGTCCCCCACTGAGTCTTGGTCCTCACAAGGTTTCTTCCTTAAATAACAACATAACAGGGAGTTTTTTTCTTGCCACTGTCGCTTCGGCTTGTTCTTTGGGGGTTTAAAGGCTTTTCATTCTGTAAAGCTGCTTTGTGACAATGTACTGTTGTAAAAAGCGCGACATAAATAAATAACTTGAACTTATATGACCCTTTTCCTGATCAAGGTGTGGTAGCTTAGTAACAGGAGTGTTGGTATTCAAATGGGTACAAGTTACCAATATGCATCCATGAGCAAGGCCCTTAACCCTCATTGCAACACTAATAACTCTTTGGATAAAGTGTCTGCTAAATGACTAAATGTAATGTCACAGGGGTGTATTGTGTGTTTGTGCTCAGTGATAGATTGGCACTCTGTCCTGGGTGTATCTGCTCAGCGCCCGAAACCTTCTCCCCTGGATGGATAATTGTCAGCTTTTTCATTTCCTTGTATTCCACTGTGGCAGCACGGTGGTTTAGTGGTTAGCATGTTCTCCTCTCAGCACTAGGGATTCCCGGTTCAAATCCCAATCGGAGAGGAGTTTCCATGTTCTCCCCGTGTCTGTAGGTTTCCTCCCACAGTCCAAAAACATGGTGAATTGAGTTCTCTAAAATTGCCCCATTATAGAGTGTGTGTGTGAGTGTGCCCAGTGATAGCTTGGCACCCTGTCCTGGGTGTATCTTCCCAGCACAAAAAGCGTTCTTCCCTGGATAGGCATGGAGAACCACCTGCAACCCTAGTAGAGGACAAAGCGGAAGATAATGGATGGATGTATTCCAGTGTGTTCTGGGATCCAGCAAAGTTCTAGCTCACTTTAGAATTCTCTTTCTTCTGTTCTACACATTTTAATGCATGCGGATGGCATGCGTTTGTGCTGAAAGTGGGGAAATGTCGGGGTTGTTTCTTTATCTGTGTGTTTGTATATACAACTGCCGTGACCTTGTCTGTGGTTTTGGAAAAATAATAATAAATAAAAACATGGGTAGGCGGCACGGTGGCATAGTGGTTAGCACGTTCGCCTCTCAGCACTAGGGATTCCCGGTTCGAATCCCCATCTGGGTGGAGTTTCCATGTTCTCCCCGTGTCCGCGTGGGTTTCCTCCGGGTTCTCCGGTTTCCTCCCACAGTCCAAAAACATGGATTAAGTTAATTGAGCTCTGTAAATTCCCCTATAATAGTGTGTGTCTGTGTGAGTGAGTGTGTGCCCAGCAATGGATTGGCGTCCTGTCCTGGGTGTATCTGCCCAGCGCCCAAGACGTTCTCCCCTGGATGGGCATGGGGAACCCCCCCGCGACCCTAATAAAGGATAAAGCG
>JAFMOC010000252.1:520000-537500 GCA_019802505.1 Corydoras sp. C115
GATCCCTCCAGCTCCTGCAGTTTCGCAGTCTGTTCGTTATTCTGTCTCTCCAGCTGCTGACGAGCCGTCTCACTCTTTTGAGCCGCACTGCGTTCAGCCGCCAGCTCTGTGGTCAGTGTGTCCACCTGCGCGCACGCACACACACACACGCGCACACACACACACACACACACACACAGTAAAGCTACAGAGATTTGGGGTACAGATGTATGGAGGAAGTGTGGGATGTAACTAGGGCTGCAACTAACGATTATTTTGATAATCGATTAATCAGTCGATTATTTTTTCGATTAATCGATGAATCGGATAAAAAGAAAATTAAATAGATGTCTCTATTAAACAGGTCAATAAATGTCTGGTTTTATTTACAGTATGAGTTTAAGGTATCCAAGTCGCCCAAAGAACTATTAAACACAAATCTCACACACACACACACACACACTAACAATTAAACACAAATCTCACACACACACTGACAATTAAACACAAATCTCACACACACACACACACACTAACAATTAAACACAAATCTCTCACACACACACACACACACACACACTAACAATTAAACACAAATCTCACACACACACACACACAGACAATTAAACACAAATCACACACACACACACACACTGACAATTAAACACAAATCTCACACACACACACACTAACAATTAAACACAAATCACACACACACTAACAATTAAACACAAATCTCACACACACACACACACACACACTGACAATTAAACACAAATCTCTCACACACACACACACACAGACAATTAAACACAAATCTCTCACACACACACACACACACAGACAATTAAACACAAATCTCACACACACACACTCACACACACTGACAATTAAACACAAATCTCACACACACACACACACACACACACAGTAAAGCTACAGAGATTTGGGGTACAGATGTATGGAGGAAGTGTGGGATGTAACTAGGGCTGCAACTAACGATTATTTTGATAATCGATTAATCAGTCGATTATTTTTTCGATTAATCGATGAATCGAATAAAAAGAAAATTAAATAGATGTCTCTATTAAGCAGGTCAATAAATGTCTGGTTTTATTTACAGTATGAGTTTAAGGTATCCAAGTCGCCCAAAGAACTATTAAACACAAATCTCTCTCTCACACACACACACACACTAACAATTAAACACAAATCTCACACACACACTAACAATTAAACACAAATCTCACACACACACTGACAATTAAACACAAATCTCACACACACACTGACAATTAAACACAAATCTCACACACACACACACACACTAACAATTAAACACAAATCTCACACACACACTGACAATTAAACACAAATCTCACACACACACACACACACACACACACACACACACACACTAACAATTGAACACAAATCTCACACACACACTGACAATTAAACACAAATCTCACACACACACACACACACACACACACACACACAGACAATTAAACACAAATCTCTCACACACACACTAACAATTAAACACAAATCTTACACACACACACACACACACACTGACAATTAAACACAAATCTTACACACACACACACACACACACTGACAATTAAACACAAATCTCTCACACACACACACACACACTGACAATTAAACACAAATCTCTCACACACACACACACACTAACAATTAAACACAAATCTTACACACACACACACACACACACTGACAATTAAACACAAATCTTACACACACACACACACACACACACTGACAATTAAACACAAATCTTACACACACACACACACACACACTGACAATTAAACACAAATCTTACACACACACACACACTGACAATTAAACACAAATCTCTCACACACACTGACAATTAAACACAAATCTCACACACACACACACTGACAATTAAACACAAATCTCTCACACACACTGACAATTAAACACAAATCTCACACACACACACTGACAATTAAACACAAATCTTACACACACACACACACACACACACTGACAATTAAACACAAATCTTACACACACACACACACACACACACTGACAATTAAACACAAATCTTACACACACACACACACTGACAATTAAACACAAATCTCTCACACACACTGACAATTAAACACAAATCTCACACACACACACTGACAATTAAACACAAATCTCACACACACACACACACACACACACACACACACACACACTGACAATTAAACACAAATCTCTCTCTCACACACACACACACACACTGACAATTAAACACAAATCTCTCTCTCTCACACACACACACACACATTGACAATTAAACACAAATCTCACACACACACACACACACACTGACAATTAAACACAAATCACACACACACACACACACACTGACAATTAAACACAAATCTCACACACACACACACACACACACACACATTGACAATTAAACACAAATCACACACACACACACACACACACACACACTGACAATTAAACACAAATCTCACACACACACACACACACACTGACAATTAAACACAAATCTCACACACACACACACACACTAACAATTAAACACAAATATCACACACACACACTGACAATTAAACACAAATCTCACACACACACACACACACACTGACAATTAAACACAAATCTCTCACACACACACACACACACTGACAAACACAAATCTCTCTCACACACACACACACACACTGACAATTAAACACAAATCTCTCTCTCTCACACACACACACACACACACACACACACACACACTGACAATTAAACACGATTCCGCCTCGTTCCGTTCAAGCCGCTCTTAATATTTTTTTCAGCGCTGCAGGTGACGTGAGCGGTTACAGCAATGCGAGTAACATGAAAAATCGATAATGTAATTCGTTGTCGACACTTTTCATAATCGATTTTTATCGATTTTATCGATTCATTGTTGCAGCCCTTTATATGTACTGTAAGAGCAGGAAGCTGCTCCAGATCAGATGATCCGGTCCAGGCTTTGCGGTCTGCCTGCACAGGTACCTGCAGTGCTGCTTTATGGAGGCGTTCATTAAGCAGCTCCGTGTTGCTTTGCTCCTCCTCCATTTCTTCATTCAACCTACAGATTTGAAACTCTAACCTCCTCTTCTCATCCATCAGTGCAGATCTACACACACACGCGCACACACACACACACACACACACACACACACACACACACACACACACGTGTGAGTTGTAGCTGTGAGTGTAGGTGTGTAGGTGTGAGTCTGAATTGAATGCTTACTTTCCAGAATTAACGTTGGACATTTCATCAGACAGTTCGTCTCTCTCCTGTTCTGCATGACGACGTGCTCGCTCTGAAGCTGCCAAATCCTACACACACACACACACACACACACACACACACACACACACACACACCATGATTCCTGATGCAGTCACACTGATATCCCTCCCTTGTTGGTGAAGAGGACGCACACCTCTTGCAGCTGCAGCAGCTCGGCCTCCAGGTTCTTCAGCTTCTTCTCGTTTTCTTTGGACTGGGTGAAGATCTCATCGCGGGAGGCGTGTGCCTCCTCCAGCTCCCTCTGATAGTCCTTCATCTGAGACTGTTTCACACAACACACAGTTTTAATGTGCTCATTACACACTTTAAACACAGCAAAGATCTACAGCACTTTTATTACAGCACTGTATACGAAGCACTTATACACACACACACACACACACACACACACACACATTCACAAACACTGTGAGTTGTTCTGAATTGCGATCTCTATCCCCATGCAGGCAACCTCTGCTCAGGGTACGGGTGTGTCAGGGGTGAGGGTGTGTCACGGGTGAGGGTGTGTCACAGGTAAGGGTGTGTTCCAGGTACAGGTGTGTCACAGGTGAGGGTGTGTTACAGGTGAGGGTGTGTCATGGGTACAAGTGTGTCGCAGGTGAGGGTCTGTCACAGATAAGGTGAGGGTGTGTCACAGGTACAGGTGTGTCACGGATAAGGTGAGGGTGTGTCACACCTGTACCTGTGACACACCCTCACCTTATCTGTGACACACCCTCACCTTATCTGTGACACACCCTCACCTTATCTGTGATACACCTGTACCTGTGACACACCCTCATCCATGATACACCTGTGACACACCCTCACCTTATCTGTATCACGGATGAGGGTGTGTCACAGATAAGGTGAGGGTGTGTCACAGATAAGGTGAGGGTGTGTCACAGATAAGGTGAGGGTGTGTCACAGATAAGGTGAGGGTGTGTCACTGATAAGGTGAGGGTGTGTCATGGGTGAGGGTGTGTCACAGGTACAGGTGTATCACGGATGAGGGTGTGTCACAGGTGAGGGTGTGTCACAGGTACAGGTGTGTCACAGATAAGGTGAGGGTGTGTCACAGATAAGGTGAGGGTGTGTCACAGGTGAGTGTGTGTCATAGGTGAGGGTGTGTCACAGGTACAGGTGCATCATGGATGAGGGTGTGTCACAGGTACATCATGGATGAGGGTGTGTCACAGGTACAGGTGCATCATGGATGAGGGTGTGTCACAGGTACAGGTGTGTCACAGATAAGGTGAGGGTGTGTCACAGATAAGGTGAGGGTGTGTCACAGATAAGGTGAGGGTGTGTCACAGGTGAGTGTGTGTCATAGGTGAGGGTGTGTCACAGGTACAGGTGCATCATGGATGAGGGTGTGTCACAGGTACATCATGGATGAGGGTGTGTCACAGGTACAGGTGCATCATGGATGAGGGTGTGTCACAGGTACAGGTGTGTCACAGATAAGGTGAGGGTGTGTCACAGATAAGGTGAGGGTGTGTCACAGATAAGGTGAGGGTGTGTCATAGGTGAGGGTGTGTCATAGGTGAGGGTGTGTCATAGGTGAGGGTGTGTCACAGGTGAGGGTGTGTCACAGGTACAGGTGTATCACGGATGAGGGTGTGTCACAGATAAGGTGAGGGTGTGTCACAGGTGAGTGTGTGTCATGGGTGAGGGTGTGTCATGGGTACAGGTGTGTCACAGGTGAGGGTGTGTCACGGGTACAGGTGTGTCATAGGTACAGGTGTGTCACAGGTGAGGGTGTGTCACAGGTGAGGTTGTGTCACAAGTGTGGGTGTGTCATGGGTACAGGTGTGGGTGTGTCACAGGTGAGGGTGTGTCACAGGTGTGGGTGTGTCACAGGTGAGGGTGTGTCACAGGAACAGGTGTGTCACGGGTATAGGTGTGTCGCAGGTGAGGGTGTGTCACAGGTGAGGGTGTGTCATGGGTACAGGTGTGTTGTACAGGTGTGGGTGTGTCACGGGTACAGGTGTGTTGTACAGGTGTGGGTGTGTCATGGGTACAGGTGTGTTGTACAGGTGAGGGTGTGTCACGGGTACAGGTGTGTTGTACAGGTGTGGGTGTGTCAGAGGTGAGACTGTGACAGCAGCAGAGTGTGCGGTGCATTCGGTACCTGAAGCTTGCGTAAATGTCTGATGGCTTCATCTCGTGCTTTATTAGCGGCTTCCTTCTGAGCCTCCATGTCTTTCAGATCCATCTCCAGTTTCTTTCTGGCTGCTACAGCCAGAGCCCTCTGCTTATGTTCATCCTCAAGCTCCGCCTCCAACTCACGCACCTACACACACACACACACACACACACACACACACACGAGAAGAAGGGTCAGTATGCTGCATGTGGATGTGAGGTTATGTGTTATAATGACGATCCAGTGACCGGCCCCCGGCCCCCGGCCCCTGGCCCCCGGCCCCCGGCCCCCGGCGGTGAGTCTGACCTGCTTCAGCAGCAGCCTGTTCTTCTCGTCGTTCTGTTCGTCCCGGGCCTGCAGGTCTCGCTCGAACTGAGCCTTCATGGCCTGCATGTTCACCTCCAATCTGAGCTTGGCGTTCTCCGTGGTCTGCAGCTCGTCCTCCAGCTCCTCCAGCTGAGTGCGCATCTCCTCCCCCTGCTGCTCCAGAGCGCGCTTCGACTTCTCCAGCTCGTACACCTGCATTCACAAACAAACCCGAGGACCGCGCTCAGGGGTGTGAGAACGTGGTCCGTCTGTCCGTCACGTTAACTGCTCCGTCAGTTCTATACACAACAGCCGTTATTTAATAGAGTGCAATATTTATACATATGTATACTGTATCACACTGGGGGGGGCAGTGGCTTAGTGTTTTGCATGTTCTCCTCTCAGCACTAGGGATTCAGGTTCGAATCCCAATCTGGGTGGAGTTTCCATGTTCTCCCCGTGTCCGCGTGGGTTTCCTACGGGTTCTCCGGTTTCCTCCCACAGTCCAAAAACATGGATCAAGGTCACTTGAATTCTCCAAATTGCCCCATATAGAGTGTCTGTGTATCCAGTGATGGATTGGCGCCCTGTTCTGGGTGTATGTTCCCCCCCTGGGTGTATGTTCCCTGTTCTGGGTGTATGTTCCCCCCCTGGGTGTATGTTCCCTGTTCTGGGTGTATGTTCCCTGTTCTGGGTGTATGTTCCCCCCTGGGTGTATGTTCCCTGTTCCCCCCCCCCCCCCCCCCCCCGCGACCCTTATACAGGATAAAGCAATATATAATGGATGGATAGAGACTGGGGCGGCACGCTGGCTTAGTGTTTTGCATGTTCTCCTCTCAGCACTAGGGATTCCCGGTTCAAATCCCAATCTGTGTGGAGTTTCCATGTTCTCCACGTGTCCGCATGGGTTTCCTCCGGGTTCTCCGGTTTCCCCCCACAGTGCAAAAACATGGATCAAGGTCAAATGAATTCTCCAAATTGCCCCATATAGAGTGTGTCTGTGTATCCAGTGATAGATTGGCACCCTGTCCTGGGTGTATCTTCCCAGCGCCCGAAACATTCTCCCCCGAATGGGCATGGGGAAACCCCCCCCCCCCGTGACCATAATACAGGATAAAGCGATATATAATGGATGGATAGAGACTGGGGCGGCACGCTGGCTTAGTGTTTTGCATGTTCTCCTCTCAGCGCTAGGGATTCAGGTTTGAATCCCAATCTGGGTGGACTTTCCATGTTCTCCACATGTCCGCATGGGTTTCCTCCCACAGTCCAAAAACATGGATCAAGGTCACTTGAATTCTGCAAATTGCCCCATATAGAGTGTGTCTGTATGAGTGAGTGTGTGCCCAGTGATAGATTGGTGTCCTGTCCTGGGTGTATCTGCCCAGCCCCAGAAACGTTCTCCCCTGAATGGGCATGGGGAACCCCCCCCCCCCATACCCCCCCCTCCCCCCCTCCTTCCCCGCGACCCTAATACAGGATAAAGCGATATATAATTGATGGATAGAGACTGGGGCGGCACGCTGGCTTAGTGTTTTGCATGTTCTCCTCTCAGCACTAGGGATTCCCGGTTCGAATCCCCATCTGGGTGGAGTTTCCATGTTCTCCCCGTGTCAGCATGGGTTTCCTCCGGGTTCTCCGGTTTCCCCCCACAGTCCAAAAACATGGATCAAGGTCAAATGAATTCTCCAAATTGCCCCATATAGAGTGTGTCTGTGTGAGTGAGTGTGTACCCAGTGATAGATTGGCACCCTGTCCTGGGTGTATCTGCCCAGCGCCTGAAACGTTCTCCCCTGAATGGGCATGGGGAACCCCCCCCCCCCCCGCGACCCTAGAAGGCTCGTAGAGGACAAAGCGGAAGATAATGGATGGATGGAAAAAAAGTCTCTGTAGACTTTATATCTGTGTTGAGGGGAGAGCACGTACGTTTCGGCCGACGTGGTCCTTGGAGCTGACCAGAGCCTCCATCTCTGCACGAAGCTGTGTGTTCAGCTGCTCCAACTCCTCTTTATCTGCGAGAGCTTCATCCAGCTCCCTCGCCAACGACAGCGCCTTCGTCTCCTTCTCTCGCGCCTCAGCTTCAGCTCGGTTTCGCTCCTCAATGTAACGGGACGTTAAGCTCTTCTCCTCCGCTAACATCTAGCATCACACACACACACACACACACACTTGCCGGTATCCCAGCTTCCACAATCAGACCTCTTCAACTAATTCAAAACTCTGCAGCCCGACTCGTGTTCAACCCCCAAGAGAACTCATGTCACTCCATTGGCTCCCTGTAGCTGCTCGCATACAGTACAAGTCGCTGACTCTGGCATACAGAACCATTTCTGGATCTTCCCCCTCCTACCTTCACTCTATCTTTTCAAAATACACTCCGACTCGTTCACTTCGCTCCAGTGATGATTGTCTCTGGTGGTTCCACCTCACCGAGGAGCTAATTCTCACTCTGTGGCGTTCACCACTGCAAAATGGTGGAACGATCTTCCCAACTCTGTCCGTAAGGCGGAATCACTAAACAGTTTTAAGAAACTACTTAAGACGCATCTCTTTAACAAATACCTGTTATAGTGTAAAAAAAAAAAGGGGGGGGGGGGCGCAGCTTCGAATAACAATCAGGTTTGATGAATTTACAGTATAGTACCAGCCGACACGTGAGCTCCGATCTCAAGGTGCTGGTCTACTCTTAGCCTCCTAGAATAATAAAAGTATCTGCTGGTGGAAAGAGCGTTCTCCCACTATGTGTCGTTGGCTCCTCAACTCGTTTTGGAATAGCCTTCCAGTTACTGTTCGTGATTCTGAATCACTATTAATCTTTAAAAATAAATTAAAACACATTTTATTTAATCTTGCGTTTAACTAATCCCCTGGGTATGATAAAGATGTAGATCTCAGACTTGGCTGTGTTGGGGGTAATCTCCTGATCAGTGTATGCTGGCATTTCACCTCTTCACCCACCTCATCATTAAGGGGGGGGTGTGGCGCTGAAATGATGCTGTTCCGGGGCGCCATCTCAACTATGTAGAGTCTGCAGTATCTGCCTCTTTTAGTTCCTGCTGCTCTAGTCAGTGATGCCGGAGTCACATGCTGCACTGTGTCAATTAATTACTTATTAATTAAAGCCGTGCTTTATTATCAGCTCTAACTCCCTTCCTTTGTCTGTTTCTTTTGAGGTGGCGTCCCCGGGTTCCTGGAGATCCATGGCTCTGCTTACGAATACTGTATGGATCCTGACAAGGCGGTCCTGCAGGACGCCCCCTAATGGACTCACATATAGTTTTCTAGTTGTTAGTTTTTTTTCCATTTGTTTAGTATCTGGACATGGCTGATTTCTACACTGTTTGTTGCTGCCCGGCCGCTCAAGGAGGACGATTCCCCCACTGAGGGTCTTGGTCCTCACAAGGTTTCTTCCTTAAAAAAAACATAAAAGGGAGTTTTTCTTGCCACTGTCGCTTCAGCTTGCTCTTTGGGGGTTTAAAGGCTTTCATTCTGTAAAGCTGCTTTGTGACAATGTACTGTTGTAAAAAGCGCGACATAAATAAATAACTTGACTTGACTTGACTAGTTGGTTTTCTCCATGGCTTCTGACTTGTGGTGTTCTCATTTGTAAGTCGCTTTGGATAAAAGCGTCTGCTGAATGACTAAATGTAAATGTAAATGTAAGTTCTTAAACATCTCGTGTCGTTGGAGGTGATCAGAGATGTTCACTGTCATTGGTTTCTCCACCTGGACGTTCATATGGATTCTCCTCCTCCGTGATGGAGGAGGTGGAACACAGAAATGGTACGAACCTGGTCAAATTTCTTCTGTTTCTTCTCCAGGTTGGCGGCGATCTGGCGCTGGTGGTCCAGGTCCACAGAGATGTCGTCCAGTTCCTGCTGCAGACGCGTCTTTGTTTTCTCCATCTTCTCGAAGGCCAGCGTCTTCTCCTCCAGTTGAGTGTTCAACGCCTCGTTGTCCTTCTGCAGCTTCCTTTTCATCTCCTCCAGACCCTCCATCAATCCAACATTATCCTCCAGCTTCTTCTTTGACTCGCAGAGCTGTACACACACACACACACACACAACAACACACACACACACACACACACACATCAGGACTGCTGGATTTCTCTGCAGACTCTGGTGCAGTGTGACAGAGTAGGGCAGCAACTAACGATTATTTCAATAATCGATTAATCGGTCGATTATTTTTTCGATGAAACATTACATTTACATTTACATTTAGTCATTTAGCAGACGCTTTTATCCAAAGCGACTTACAAATGAGAACACCACAAGTCAGAAGCCATGGAGAAAACCAACTATACTGTAAGTTCATCAACCTGATTGGTTATTCGAAGCTGCGCCCCCCCCCCCCGCTTTTTTTATTTTTAATTTTTTTTGTTTTTTTTTTTTTTTTTTTTTTTTTATAACAGGTATTCAATTCAATAATTCAATAAATGTCCGGTTTTATTTACAGTACGAGTTTAAATCCAAAAATAGCAATTAAACACAAATCTCACACACACTGACACATTATGTAGCATTGTGTGTAAAATAAATACTAAATTACACAAATTTGAGTCGCTCTCATATGTTACCTCATCCCCGTCTAAATGCAATTCAACCTCACTCCCATAGAGGGCAGTGTCGTACATACATTGTCAGGTCAAATTATTTTTGCACATTTTTACATTTATTGGACGCTTTTATCCAAAGCGACTTACAAGGTGAGCACAGGGTTAATCACAACATCCCTGCAGCAATGAGGGTTAAGGGTCTTACTCAAGGACCCACACTGGTAACTTCAGTGGACCTGGGATTTAAACCCACAACCTTCAGATTGATAGACCAACACCCTGACCACTGAACTACCACTCCTTTATTTTGTGCACATTATTTTGTGTGAAGCGTGAAGCGCTCCCGCAGTTTTGATCATTTAAGCCGATGTTTTTTTCTGTTGTTTCATTTGTAGAGTTTATTAAACTTTGTTAAACTTGTTTCACAGATTCCGCCTCCGCGCCACCTCGTTCCGTTCAACCCGTTCTTATTATTATTATTTTCAGTGCTGCAGGTGACGTAAGCGGTTACAACATTGCGAGTATATCATGTGACACAACGAATCGATAATGAAATTCGTTTTCGACACTTTTCATAATCGATTTTTATCGATTTTATCGATATATTGTTGCAGCCGTACTCTAATGTTACATAATCCTCATCTAAATGCAATTCATCATCACTCCCATAGAGGGCAGTGTCTTCACTCATACTGTCAGAAAATTTAAATGTGATACTTGGTCATTAATTAGCACCATTGTTTACAAGCTGTATGTATTTATAAAGCACATTTAAACACTGCTTTAGATAACTAAACCAAAATATAAAGTAACACACGTTCTCCATCACTGTCATTATCCAGAACAACCACAAACAGCATGAAGCTGCTCTGGTTCTCATAGTGTGAGTGACTGTTACGTTGATTCACTGAATGTTGTGGTGAATCACTCTGCTGTTGAGTTAATTAAACTTTGTTAAACTTGTTTCCGCCTCATTCTGTTCAACCCGCCGTTATTCCTTCATTCATTATCTTCCACTTTATCCTCTATTAGGGTCGTGGTGGGGTTCCCCATGCCCATCCAGAGGAGAACGTCTCGGGCGCTGGGCAGATAGACCCAGGACAGGGCGCCAATCCATCGCTGGGCACACACTCACTCACACAGACACACTCTATATGGGGCAATTTGGAGAACTCAATTGACTTGATCCATGTTTTTTGGACTGTGGGAGGAAACCGGAGAACCCGGAGGAAACCCACGCAGACACGGGGCTCTGGAAATATAAACAAGAAAAACTCCACCCCAGATTGATGGAGATTCGAACCCGGGAATCCCTAGCGCTGAGAGGCGAACGTGTTAACCTACCACTAAGCCACCATGCCGCCCCCGCCGTTATTATTATTATTATTATTATAATAATTATTATTATTATTATTAATTTCAGCGTTGATGCTGCAGGTGATGTAAGCGGTTACGACATTGTGAGTGACGTCTAAATCGTGCGACACAACGAATCGATAATGCAAATCCGTTGTCGACACTTTTCATTATCGATTTTTATCGATGAGAGTGAGATGTACCTGCGCTTGCAGGGTCCCCAGCTGTTTCTCCATGTCCTTGCGCGTCTCCTCCTCCTCCTCCCGCTGCTCCTGCAAGCTGCTCTGCTCCTCCTCCAGCTGACGAATTCGACTGCTCAGGTTTAGCTTCTGGCGCGTCTCCTCCTGCAGCAGCTCCTACACACCAGCAAACGAGTCCAAAACACAAGGTCTTAAACATGAGGAACATCTCACACCCACACACACACAGACACACACACTGACACACACACACACACAGACACACACACACACACACACACACAAAACACACACACACCTG
Organism: Corydoras sp. C115; assembly: GCA_019802505.1. Lineage (NCBI taxonomy): Eukaryota > Metazoa > Chordata > Actinopteri > Siluriformes > Callichthyidae > Corydoras > Corydoras sp. C115. The sequence continues at coordinate 532,214 of JAFMOC010000252.1, forward strand.
TGTGTCCTGTAGCTGACTCTCAAGGCTTGCGGCATCTTTAGCCAGCTTCATCCCCCTCCGTTCAGCATCTTTCAGTATTGTAGATACGTTCTCCAGCTCAGCCTACACACACACACACACACACACACACACACACACACACACACACACACACACTTCATAGGGAGTCCTTTTTTAATAAGTGTTTTGAAGCCAGCAGCTCTACAGTTTGCACTGCAGTGTGTGTAGCAGATGAAAACTGCGATGGCATGTCTGCAGTAATAATAATAACAATAATAATAATAATAGGCGGCACGGTGGCTTAGTGGTTAGCATGTTCTCCTCTCAGCACTAGGGATTCCCGGTTCGAATCCCCATCTGGGTGGACTTTCCATGTTCTCCCCGTGTCCCCGTGGGTTTCCTCCGGGTTCTCCGGTTTCCTCCCACTGTCCAAAAACATGGATCAAGGTAATCGAATTCTACAAATTGCCCCATATAGAGTGTGTCTGTGTGATTGAGTGTGTTTCCAGTGATAGATTGGTGCCCAAAAAGTTCTCCCCTGGATGGGCATGGGGAACCCCCCCCACAACCCTAGTAGAGGATAAAGCAGAAGATAATGGATGGAAATAGGCCCCAAAAATCTGAAGTCTGCAGTCATAGAGCTGCGATGGCTCCCCCTGGTGGTGGGTGATGCACTATGAACTCCAGATCGATGAAAAGCACTTTTTTTCAAACCTGTGATCTAGCCGACACCCCGGTGTAATCAGAATTTGACCGGGAGCCGGTGAAGCTGTGACAGAACAGGAGTGATGTGGTGGAAGGAAGAGGTTTTAGTGATGATGCGGGCAGCAGAGTTTTGGACCAATTGAAGCTCGGGAAGAAATTTGTGGGGAAGACCGAAAAGAGAGAGTTGTTATAAACAAGACGGGACGTGACCATAGGCGGCACGGTGGCTTAGTGGTTGGCATGTTCTCCTCTCAGCTCTAGGGATTCCAGGTTCAAATCCCAATCTGGGTGGAGTTTCCATGTTCTCCCCGTGTCTGCGTGGGCTTCCTCCGGGTTCTCCGGTTTCCTCCCACAGTCCAAAAACATGGATCAAGGTAATCGAATTCTCCAAATTGCCCCATATAGAGTGTGTTTGTGTGAGTGAGTGTGTGCCCAGCGATAGATTGGCGCCCTGTCCTGGGTGTATCTGCCCAGCGCCTGAAATGTTCTCCCCTGGATGGGCATGGGGAACCCCCCGCAACCCTAATAGAGGATAAAGCAGAAGATAATGAATGGATGGATGGATGGATGGATGGATGGAGTTTCCATGTTCTCCCCGTGTCCGCGTGGGTTTGCTCCGGGTTCTCCGGTTTCATCCCACAGTCCAAAAACATGGATCAAGTCAATTGAATTCTCCAAATTGCCCCATATAGAGTGTGTCTGTGTGAGTGAGTGTGTGTCCAGTGATAGATTGTCGTCCTGTCCTGGGTGTATCTGCCCAGCGCCCGAAACGTTCTCTCCTGGATGGGCATGGGGAACCCCCCACAACCCTAATAGAGGATAACGCGGAAGATAATGGATGGATGGGGACGTGACCAGGCCATGAATGAGGATGTGGAGTGAGAGACGACTGATATTAAAGGGTGTGGTAGCTCAGTGGTTACGGTGTTGGGCTATCAATCTGAAGGTTGGGGGTTCAAATCCCAGGTCCACTGAAGTTGTGAGGTGAGCACAGGGTTAATCACAACATCCCTGCAGCAATGAGGATTAAGGGTCTTGCTCAAGAACCCACATTGATAACTTCAGTGGACCTGGGATTTGAACCCACAACCTTCAGATTGATAACCCAACACCCTAACCACTGAACTACCACGTCCGCCAAAAATCTAATCACCTCATTTTCCCACACCAACAACTTGTACCGGGTTTGAACCGGCTTCCCCATGAGCCAAGAACAGCGCCGTCCAAGCATTTCAACACGGTGCCACTGTGGGCAACTATTACATAATGAAAAGTACCTGTAACTTGTGTGTGTGTTCCGTCAGCTCCACCTTGCTCCTCTCCTCTTCAGTGAGGCGAGTCAGAACCTCCTGCAGCTGAGTCTCCACTTTTTTGCGCTTGTGCTCCGACTCCTGTTTGTTCTGCTGCAGGGTTCTCACCTCACTCACCAGCTCCTTATTATCTCCCTCCAGAGTCTGCTTACTCTTCTCTAGGTTCAGCTTTAACTGTAAACACACACACACTTCAATGACATCCTTGTTTACAGCATCAGATGTTCTATAGAGCAATATAAATGTTCTCTTATTATTCATTTCGGTTACTCCAACATCAATCCGGAGTTCATAGTGCATCACCCAACACCAGGGGGAGCCATCGCAGCTCTGTGATGGCAGACTTCAGGTTTTTGGGGCCTATCCATCCATCCATCCATCAATTATCTTCCGCTTTATCCTCTATTAGGGTCGGGGGGGGGGGTTCCCCATGCCCATCCAGGGGAGAACGTTTCGGGCGCTGGGCAGATACACCCAGAACAGGGTGCCAATCTATCACTGGGCACACACTCACTCACACAGACACACTTTATATGGGGCAATTTGGAGAACTCAATTGACCTTGATCCATGTTTTTGGACTGTGGGAGGAACCCGGAGAACCCGGAGGAAACCCATGCAGACACGGGGAGAACGGAGAAACTCCACCCAGATTGGGATTCGAACCGGGAATCCGTAGCGCTGAGAGGAGAACATGCTAACCACTAAGCCAACGTGCTGCCCTTCCACCAATCATCCATCCATCATCTTTCGCTTTATCCTCTATTAGGGTCGTGGGGGGGGTTCCCCATGCCCATCGAGGGGAGAAAGTTTGGGGCACTGGGCAGATAGACCCAGGACAGGGCGCCAATCTATCGCTGGACACACACTCACTCACACAGACACACTCTATATGGGGCAATTTGGAGAACTCAATTGCGCTGAGTGGAGAACGTGCTAACCACTAAGCCACCGTGCCGCCCTGGGGCATATTTTAAGTGATGAATTTATAATGTTTATTAAAGGTTCTGTAATATTTGGCAGGAGGCGGCATGGTGTCTTAGTGTTTAGCATGTTCTCCTCTCAGCACTAGGATTTTCCATCTGGGTGGAGTTTCCATGTTCTCCCCGTGTCCGTGTGGGTTTCCTCCGGGTTCTCCGGTTTCCTCCCACAGTCCAAAAACATGGATCAAGGTCAATTGAGTTCTCCAAATTGCCCCATATAGAGTGTGTCTGTGTGAGTGAGTGTGTGTCCAGTGATAGATTGGCGCCCTGTCCTGGGTGTATCTGCCCAGTGCCTCAAACGTTCTCCCCTGGATGGGCATGGGGAACCCCCCCCCCCACGACCCTAATAGAGGATAAAGCGGAAGACAATGGATGGATGATTGGTGGAAGGGCGGCAAGGTGGCTTAGTGGTTGGCATGTTCTCCTCTCAGCGCTACGGATTCCCGGTTCGAATCCCAATCTGGGTGGAGTTTCTCCGTTCTCCCCGTGTCTACATGGCTTTCCTCCGGGTTCTCCGGGTTCCTCCCACAGTCGAAAAACATGGATCAAGGTCAATTGAGTTCTCCAAATTGCCCCATATAGAGTGTGTTTGTGTGAGTGAGTGTGTGCCCAGCGATAGATTGGCATCCTGTCCTGGGTGTATCTGCCCAGCGGCCGAAACGTTCTCCCCTGGATGGGCATGGGGAACCCCACCGCGATCCTAATAGAGGATAAAGCAGAAGATAATGGATGGATGGAAATAGGCCCCAAAAATCTGAAGTCTGCAGTCATAGAGCTGCGATGGCTCCCCCTGGTGGTGGGTGATGCACTATGAACTCCAGATCGATGAAAAGCACTTTTTTTCAAACCTGTGATCTACCCGACACCCCGGTGTAATCAGAATTTGACCGGGAGCCGGTGAAGCTGTGACAGAACAGGAGTGATGTGGTGGAAGGAAGGGGTTCTAGTGATGATGCAGGCAGCAGAGTTTTGGACCAATTGAAGCTCAGGAAGAAATTTGTGGGGAAGACCGAAAAGAAGAGAGTTGTTATAATCAAGATGGGACGTGACCATGGGCACGGTGGCTTAGTGGTTAGCATGTTCTCCTCTCAGCACTAGGGATCTCCATCTGGGTGGAGTTTCCATGTTCTCCCCGTGTCCACGTGGGCTTCCTCCGGGTTCTCCGGTTTCCTCCCACAGTCCAGTTCTCCAAATTGCCCCATATAGAGTGTGTCTGTGTGAGTGAGTGTGTGCCCAGGGATAGATTGGCGCCCTGTCCTGGGTGTATCTGCCCAGCGCCCGAAACGTTCTCCCCTGGATGGGCATGGGGAACCCCCCCGCGACCCTAATAGAGGATAAAGCGGAAGATAATGGATGGATGGATGGATTTATCAGCTCTAACTGCTTTTCTTGTCGGTTTCTTTTGACGTGTTGCTGGTTTCCTGGAGGTGTAGTCAGATCTTCATCCATGGTTCTGCTGAAGCTCTGCGACTACGACGATTACTGGATGGAACCTGAAGTTCTATTGGACTGGCGGTCCTGCAGGACGTCCTTAATGGACTTATATAGTTTTTAATTATTAAATACATGATCATCACACTATCTGTACATGGCTGTCCTACACTGTTGTTGCTGCCCCCCCGCTCCAGGAGGATGAGACCCCCACTGAGTCTCGGTCCTCACAAGGTTTCTTCCTTAAATAATAACATAACAGGGAGTTTTTTCTTGCCACTGTCTCTTCAGCTTGCTCTTTGGGGGTTTAAAGGCTTTTCATTCTGTAAAGCTGCTTTGTGACGATGTACTGTTGTAAAAAGCGCGACATAAATAAATAACTTGAACTTGAACCCTGTGTGTGTGTGTGTGTGTGTGTGTGTGTGTGTGTGTGTGTGAGAGAGAGACTGACCCTCTTGGCCTGTTCCAGCTGTTCTGAGAGTTCCTCCAGTGCAGTGCCGTGTTTCTGTCTGATCTCCTGCATCTGGGACTCGTGTTTCCGCACATCCTCATCGATCGTCTTCTTCAGATCAGCCACCTCCTGTTCCCGCTTTGCCCTGGAGATGCATTCATTACAATTAATTGGAGCCTTAATAGGGGCGGCACGGTGGCTTAGTGGTTAGCATGTTCTCCTCTCAGCTCTAGGGATTCCCGGTTCGAATCCCCATCTGGGTGGAGTTTCCATGTTCTCCCCGTGTCCGTGTGGGTTTCCTCCAGGTTCTCCGGTTTCCTCCCACAGTCCAAAAACATGGATCAAGTCAATTGAGTTCTCCAAATTGCCCCATATAGAGTGTGTCTGTGTGAGTGAGTGTGTGTCCAG
>JAFMOC010000253.1:0-2500 GCA_019802505.1 Corydoras sp. C115
CTGGTGTGATGGAGGAGGCAATGGACTGAAGAGGGTGGGATGGGATGGAATCAAGGGTGGCAAGTAGTTTGGTTACTGGCAAGAAGAATTTTGGAGATGTCAGATTCTGTGACAGGGGAGAAGGAGGAGAGGGTTGGATGGCTGGATGTGTGAGATGTAGTGCTGTGGAAATGGTGAGTATGAAAGAGTTTGCTGATGCCCTCAATTTTTTCTGTGAAAAAAGTTGCAAAGACATCAGCTGACAGAGAAGTGTTAGGAGGGGGAGAGGGAGGAGTTTAGTAGGGAGTTGAAAGTACAGAATAAGGTGCGGGCATCTGAGATGCATGTTACCTTGGACTGGAAGAACAAGGATTTCGCAGCAGTTACATCCTTGGAGAAAGTGGCAAGTGAAGACTGGTAAGTTTCTAAGTCTGAAGACAGACCAGACTTACGCCATTTTCTTTCGGCAGAACGAAGAGAAGTACGTTGCTTCCGAAGCGTCTCCGTGAGCCAGGGACTGGACGGAGAACTATGTGTTTTCCTGGTGGATTTTGGACAGACCTGATCAAGACATGAAGCCAAGGTGGAGCAGAATGTGCTTGATGCAGTGTTGGTGTCAAGGGTTAAGAAGTTACTGATGCTACGAAGGGTATCTGTAACCAAGTCGGCAAAGAGTGTGTTAGAGAGGGCACTAAGATTGTGACGTACCTGAGATGTTTTACTGATGATCACGGGAGAAGGTAGAAGAGAGACAGAGAACTGTATGAAGAAGTGGTCTGATTCATGAAGTGGAGTGATGTGTATGTCAGAAGAGAGACATGAGCGCGTCATGATGAGGTCGAGCTGGTTGCCAGCCCGGTGGGTAGCTGAGGTGCGGAGTAGATGGAGGTCCAGGCTGGAGATGAGATCGAGGAACTCAGCGGCGTACGGTCGGTCTAAGTGAATGTTGAAATCGCCAAGGACAACAAGAGGACAACCATCATCTGGGAGAGATGATAATAGCATATCGAATTCCTCGACGAAGTTATCTAGTTGACCTGGGGGACGATAGATGAGAAGAAAGGGAAGAAAGGGAAGAAAGGGACACGGGGAGAACATGGAAACTCCACCCACATTGAGATTCAAACCTGAATCTTCCAGCGAGGTGAACGTGCTAACCACTAAGCCACCCAAGTGCCACCCTCTTACACTTTATTCATCCATCCATCCATTATCTTCTGCTTTATCCTCTATTAGGGTCGTGGGGGGGAGGGGTTCTCCATGCCCATCCAGGGGAGAACATTTCAGGGGAGAACACCCAGGACAAGGCACCAATCTATTGCTGGGCACACACTCACTCACACAAACACACTCTATATGGGGCAATTTGAAGAACTCAATTGACTTGATCCATGTTTTTGGACTGTGGGAGGAGACCAGAGAACCCTGGAGGAAACCCACGCAGACACGGGGAGAACATGGAAACTCCACCCAGATGGGGATTCGAAACGGGAATCCCTAGTGCTGAGAGGAGAACGTGCTAACCACTAAGCCACCTGCAACCACACACACTTTATTATTTTTCTGTATTTTTAATATGACTATTAATCTAAAGTGCTTTTATAAACATGATCAGGATGAATCTGGGAAAGTGTTAATGTGGAAAATCCTTCCAGAATAATGTTTGATGCTAAACTTGAGCTCCAGAGAAAGCATCTCTATTTCACAGCACAACTAATTGTTTTAATAACAGTAAGCGAAATTACAAGCTTTCATCTCCCAAATGAACATACCATCAATTTTCAAAATTACACCATCAGCTCCATCCAGCTGCACACAGGCAACACAGACGCAACCCAGAGATTCACAACGTAATCCTTCTGCGTAATTCCTTATTCATCATTTACATCCATCCATTATCTTCCACTTTATCCTCTATTAGGGTCGGGGGGGGGGGGGGGGGGGGGGGGGGGTTACCCATGTCCATCCAGGGGAGAACGTCTCGGGCGCTGGGCAGATACACCCAGGACAGGGGGCCAATCTATCACTGGGCACACACTCACTCACACTCTATATGGGGCAATTTGGAGAATTCAATTGAATTCACGGCGGCACGGTGGTTTAGTGGTTAGCGCGTTCGCCTCTCAGCATTAGGGATTCCCGGTTCGAATTCCCATCTGGGTGGAGTTTCCATGTTCTCCCCGTGTCCGCGTGGGTTTCCTCCTCCAAAAACATGGATCAAGTCAATTGAGTTCTTCAAAAATTGCCCCATATAGAGTGTGTATGTGTGCGTGTCTGTGTGAGTGAGTGTGTGCCCAGCGATAGATTGGCGTCCTGTCCTGGGTGTATCTGCCCAGCGCCCGAAACGTCCTCCCCTGGATGGGCATGGAGAACCCAACCGCGACCCTAATAGAGGATAAAGCGGGAGATAATGAATGAATGAATGAATTGAATTCACTTGAATCCATGTTTTTGGACTGTGGGAGGAAACCGGAGAACCCGGAGGAAACCCACGCGGACACGGGGAGAACATGGAAACTCC
>JAFMOC010000253.1:7500-10000 GCA_019802505.1 Corydoras sp. C115
CCTGGATGGCCAGAGCTGAAAGGCGAACATGCTGACCACTAAGCCACCGTGCCGCCCCATGATTAAAATTAATTAAGTTAATATAAATAGGTAATGGGTGGCACAGTGGCTTAGTGGTTAGGGGTTCCATGTTCTCCCCGTGTCCTCCGGGTTCTCCAGTTTCCTCCCACAGTCCAAAAATATGGATCAAGGTCTATTGAATTCTCCAAATTGCCCCATATAGAGTGTGTTTGTGTGAGTGAGTGTGTACCCAGTGATAGATTGGCCCCCTGTCCTGGGTGTATCTGCCCAGCGCCTGAAATGTTCTCCCCTGGATGGGTATGGAGAACCCCCCCCACTACACTAGTACAGGATTAAACAGAAGTTAATGGATGGATGGACAGCATGCCCCTCTCAGCGCTGGGGATCCAGGTTCGAATCCCAATCTGGGTGGAGTTTCTATGTTCTCTCCATGTCTGCACGGTACCTTCCGGGTTCTCCGGTTACCTCCCACAGTCCAAAAATGTGAACTCAAGGTCAATTGCAAGCTCTAAATTGCCCCATCTACACGTTTGTTTGTGTGTGTGTCTGTGTGAGTGAGTGTAGTCAGCGATATATTGGCGCTCCTGTCCTAGGGTCGCGGTGGGGTTCCCCATGCCCATCCAGGGGAGAACGTCTCAGGCGCTGGGCAGATACACCCAGGACAGGGCGCCGATCCATCGCTGGGCACACACTCACTCACACAGACACACTCTATATGGGGCAATTTTGAGAACTCAATTGACTTGATCCATGTTTTTGGACTGTGGGAGAAAACCGGAGAACCAGGAGGAAACCCACGCAGACACGGGGAGAACATGGAAACTCCACCCAGATGGGGATTCGAACCGCTAGCGCTGAGAGGCGAACGTGCTAACCACCAAGCCACCGTGCCGCCCCCCCGCGACCCTAGTAGAGGATAAAGCAGAAGATAATGGATAACTGAATGGTCCAATATTTAAAAAACACCCTTTTTTTACCCTGTTGTTCCCCTTTAACAATAACTGTTGCTGTGTTTAAAGCGATAGCACAAAGCTTTTCATTCCCAGCTCGTCTGTTGTGTTTAATAAGTGTGACCCCGTTGTCTGAGTGTGGGTGGGTGGGTGGGTGGATGGGTGGTTGTGCATGCTGGTGCCTCATATTGTGGTGGGGACATTAGGACCCTGGGAAGAAAGTCTCCCGCCTGCCTGCATCTCTCTCTCTCTCTCTCTCTCTCTCTCTGTTCTGCAGTTATACTGTGTGTGTGTGTGTGTGTGTGTGTATGTGTGTGTGTGTGTGTGTGTGTGTGTGTGTGTGTGTGCCAGAGAGAGAGCAGGAGCACATGTTTATGCGTGGACGTGTGTGTGACAGAGGGGATGTGTGTGTGTGACTGTGTGTGTGTGTGTGTGTGTGTGTGTGTGTGTGTGTGTGTGTGTGTGTGTGTGTTCATGTGAGCGTGTGCTAGGGGCAGGCTTGAAAGAAGGAAGCATTTTGTTCGCTCCGTTATCCTCAAGCAGCGTCCTGACCACCTGGACGGGTTGGAGCCCAGCTTAGCAAGAAGGATCGGCGGAATGTGAGGGTGAGTGTGTGTGTGTGTGTGTGTGTGTGTGTGTGTGTGTGTGTGTGTGTGTGTGCACATGTATGTGGGTGGGTAAAGAGGGGGGGCAGAGAGATGAAAGGACCAGGTGAGGAGAGGACCGGGGTGCCTCTCTCAATCCCTTTCTGACTCTCCTCTCCTCTACCTCTCTGGGCGTGCGACACCAGCTTTAGGAGGGTGGATGCTGAGAGCCGTCTTCTTGGAGCCACACACCACAGCAGCTTTCTGGAAGCTGAGGTAGGTTGCCATTGCTCTCTGCTCTCGCATCGGTGCTACTCCCACCACCAGCCGCAGCTACAAGGGCCTCTGCCCCCCATCTCCACTCACCTGTTCTAGAATCCTCCTGCAGGCTCCTTCACGCTGAAGGTTCTGCCATGCTTGCCCATGCAGGGTTCACTTCTGTAATTACACCAGCTTTTGAAAAACGATGCTTAATTGATAATGTGGATGCGAACAGGGCGGCACGGTGGTTTAGTGGTTAGCATGTTCTCCTCTCAGCGCCCATCTGGGTGGAGTTTCCATGTTCTCCCCGTGTCTGCGTGGGTTTCCTCCGGGTTCTCCGGAAGTCGATTGAATTCTCCAAATTGCCCCAAATAGAGAGTGTCTGTGTGTGTGAGAGTGTGCCCAGCGATGGATTGGCGCCCTGTCCTGGGTCTATCTGCCCAGAGCCCGAGACATTCTCCCCTGGGTGGGCATGGGGAACCCCACCGCGACCCTAATAGAGGATAAAGCGGAAGATAATGAATGAATGAATGTTTAATTGATAATGTTTGGATGTGAACAGGGCGGCACGGTGGTTTAGTGGTTAGCATGTTCTCCTCTCAGCGCCCATCTGGGTGGAGTTTCCATGTTCTCCCCGTGTCTGCGTGGGTTTCCTCCGGGTTCTCCGGTTTCCTCCCACAGTCC
>JAFMOC010000253.1:15000-30000 GCA_019802505.1 Corydoras sp. C115
GGTTACCGAGGGAGTCAGTTACAGACGGTTGAGTCGGTTGTAGAGATTGTGGAGCCGTCAGTTTGGAAGCTCAGGTCATGCTGGATTGAGGGTTCAGATGGGATTATGAGAAGCTCTGTCTTGCTAAATTTAATTTGAGATGACGGCCTTCATTCAAACAGATACGTTGTGAGACAGCAGATTTCTGATTTGACATAATGGTGTCGTCAGGGGCAAAAGACAAATGAAGCTGAGTGTCTTCAGCATAGCAGTGGTGTGCCTGAATGCCCCATATAGAGTGTGTTTATGTGTGTGTCTGTGTGTGTGAGTGTGTGCACAGTGACAGATTGGCACCCTGTCCTGGGTGTATCTGCCCAGTGCCCGAAACATTATCCCCGGGACTCTCCTACAGTATAAAAACAGACATTCAAGGTCAATTGAATACTCTAAATTGCCCCATAAAGTCTGTGTGAGTGAGTGTGCTAAAATATAGATTGGCGCTAAGACCTGGGTGTAGCTGCCTGGAGCCCAAAACGTTCTCCCCTGGATGGGCCCCCCGCAACCCTACTAGATCATTAAGTGGAAGATAGTGAAAGAATGAATACATTATTTGGAAATACATTTATTAGGAATAATTTACCAAATAGCCCAGCGATGGATCTGCCCTGCGCCTGAAACGTTCTCCCCTGGATGGGCATGGGGAACCCCACCGTGACCCTAATAGAGGATAAAGCGAAAGAAAATGAATGACTTTACCAAATACCAATAGTTATAGTACACTAGTACAATAGTAGCTATTTATTAGTAGCATATCATGCATCAGGGCGGCACGGTGGTTTAGTGGTTAGCATGTTCTTCTCTCAGTGCTGGGGATTCTGGGTCGAATCCCAATCTGGTTGGAGAACATGAACTCCATGTTTTCCCGAGTCCGCGTGTGTTTCCTCTGGGTTGTCCGGTTTCCTCCCACAGTCCAAAAACATGGTTCAAGGTCATTTGAATGTTCCAAATTGCCCCATATCGAGTGTGTTTGTGTGAGCGAGTGTGCCCAGTATTAGATTGGCACACTGTTCTGGGTGCCCAGCGCTCCAGACGTTCTCCACTAGATGGGCATTGGGAACACCAACCAAGTACAGTTATCGTAGTACAGGATAACGCGGAAGATGATTGGATAATTGTTGGGTATCATGCTTCATATTTAACTGAAACTAAAACTAACCTAAATCACATTTTGTTTCTCAGGCCAACCACTGTCTGAAGATTAGGGATGCAGGGTAGGATGAAGTCTCTACTGCAATGGGGACAGCCTCAAAAGAATGGGTGAAAATGAAGTGATCCAGAGAGCTAACGATGACCTGTGGAACCCTTCAACCTACCGTGTGGAACCCACGCCTACGCCGCAGAGCTGTGCCATCCTACCACCAATCCACAGTTTGCTAAGCCCTCCACACGGGCTTATCTCAAGTAAAGGAGGATGGGTGATAAGCCCATAAATGTAATTTCTGACCACCATCCTCATCCCATCCTCTCATGGATCCTCCTGCTTCCCCTCCCACTCTGTGGAACCTCACCAGCCTCCGGCGGCCCAACAGCAGCCGGGCAAATGGCTCGGTTGTGAATCTGCCCGGTGATGGAGCGCTCTTTCCCATGCTGGCACTCAGCGCCATGGTCCTCATAGATGTCCTGGCCGTAGTGGGCAACCTGGCCATCATGGCAGTCATTGCTAGGTACAGCGCCTGCACAAGTTTATCTTCGTCTTCCACCTGTGTCTGGTGGACCTCTTGGCCGCGCTCGTGCTGATGCCTCTGGGGATGCTGGCGGAGCAGGCCTTTTTTAATGAAACCATATGCCAGGCGTACCTGTGTCTCAGTCTTGGCCTTATCAGTGCAGCCATTCTTACGATCTCAGCCATTAACGTGGAGCGCTACTACTACATCGTGCATCCCATGCGCTACGAGGTCAAAATGACAGTTGGCCTGGTCATTTCAGTTCTTATTGGTATTTGGATCAAAGCAATGCTTATGGCTGTTCTTCCGTTGCTCGGATGGACGTTACAGAAGGAGGACGAGGTGGCGTCCGGCCTGCTTTTGGAACCTAGATGCTGCTCTTTACATTCAATAAACAGGGGGCCCCAGCGCTTGGTGTTCATTGTTTTGTTTGCACTTATATACTTCCTCTGTCCACTTTTTATCATACTTGTGGTTTACTGTAATATGTTTAAGGTAGCCAGAGTTGCGTCTATGCAACCCGGTCCAGTTCCAACATGGATGGAGACCCCAAGGCCCCGTTCGGACTCTCTGAGCAGCCGCTCCAGCACAGCGGCAAGCCTTGGGACCATTCGCAATACGCCACAGAGGACCTTCGGTGGCGGCAAGGCGGCAGTGGTACTAGTGGCTGTCGGAGGTCAGTTCCTGGGCTGCTGGCTCCCATACTTCTCCTTCCACCTCTACTCTGCCATCGTGGCTCCGCCTCCCGGCTCGGTGGCCCGCATGGAAGATGTGGTCACCTGGATCGGTTACCTCTGCTTCACATCCAATCCCATTTTCTACGGCTGCCTAAACCGGCAGATCCGAGAAGAGCTGGCGAGGAATGTGGCGTGTGTCTTTAAGTGGGGACGGTCCCACGACGACGACGAGCAGTTACCCAGCAGAGAGGCTTCCATCGAGGAGAACTTTCTGCAGTTCCTCCAAGGAACTGGTTGCAACCTGGAGCCCAGGAACTCCCAGAGCATTTCGGTCCCACAGAAGGATGAGGATGATAGTCTGTCTGCTAACCACAGGCCTTCGATCGATTTCCACATCCCTGGGCAGATCATGGAGGACATTTCCGAATTTATAGATCAGCATCATCTGAACGATCTCAATCTAACGAATAAGTGTATAAAAACAATGCCCGAGCTTCAGGGTTAATACCGGAACATTTGTAATATCGTTCTGTTCGATTGGCGCAGTGTTTTGCTGTGAATTCCTTTTGATACCAAACTTTTGTATTTGGATGTGAGGATCTTTTGGTTTTAGAGTTTAGTTTTATGGGAAACAAAGCTTGTCTTCTGGGATCGAATGCCAATTCGCCCTCGATGCTCCAAGCTTCGAATGACCCAACGATGAGTTCCTATCTCAGAAAACATCTATTACTTCTTCTCATAATTCAGGTCCACATGCCAACTCAAGGTTCGCACCCGGATTTACACCTGGATGTTCCGTGCAATGCAGGTTTACAAATGAAACTCGTGCTACATCTTGGGAAGGTTTTTGGAAGCCTGCAGTATGTCGTAGGGGTGTAACGGTATGCTGTATTCTTTGTACGGGCATCACGGTTCGGTACACGCTTTCCCACGCAGCATACAACCGAGCGGAGAACCCAAAATAAACCTAACTAAAATACAGAGATAAACTCAACACCTGAGGCGAGTTGCACCACCACGCTGTAAACCTCTGTAAGCGTACCATCCTAAGTGTATCCTAAGCTTTATCCTCTATTAGGGTCGCGGGGGTTTCCACATGCCCATCCAGGGGAGAACGTCTCGGGTGTTGGGGAGATACACCCAGGACAGGGTGCCAATCCATCTCTGGACACTCACACACACAACCAAATCTGCTTATATGTGTATGTATATACAGACCCTTTCTAAAAAATTAGGCAATCATGGAAAAGGTCATTCATTTCCTTAATTCTATTCAAAAAGTTCAACTTTCATAGATTATAGATTCAGGAATCCCAATTAAAATGATTTTAAGTGTTTTTTTTTATTTTATTTTTTTTACATAACTTGGGCTTCCCCAGCGATAGATTGGCGCCCTGTCCTGGGTGTATCTGCCCAGCGCCCGAAACGTTCTCCCCTGGATGGGCATGGGGAACCCCACCGCGACCCTAACAGAGGATAAAGCGGAAGATAATGAATCAATGAATGAATGAACTTGGGCTTCCAGCTCATAAAACCCATGAAAAAAGGAATTTAAATTTTGAATTTTGAACCAGCCTCTCAGCGCTAGGGATTCCCGGTTCGAATCCCCATCTGGGTGGAGTTTCCAAATCTCCGGTTTTCCCCCACAGTCCAAAAAAACATGGATCAAGTCAATTGAATTCTCAAAATTGCCCCATATAGAGTGTGTCTGTGTGAGTGAGTGTGTGCCCAGCGTTGGATTGGGTAGGATTGGATGGATGGATGGATTGTCCTGGGTCTATCTGCCCAGCGCCCGAGACGTTCTTCCCTGGATGGGCATGGGGAACCCCACCGCGACCCTAATAGAGGATAAAGAGGAAGATAATGAATGAATGAATGAATGAATTTTGAACCAATGAGTTCTTGCTGTTGGGTGTTGGGGAATTTTGAATACTGTGGAGAAATCAGTCCAAACTACATCTCAGAACTACTACTCTTTGCAGAAAAAAAAGAAATGAGGATCTCATCACATCAATCAAAATATGGTACTTTCATAATGATATGCCAGTCCCTTTGCGTTAATCACTGCCCTTGATACCTGTGCCATCGGACAGATTTCCCTGACGCTTGCTGTCTGCTCTTCTTTGTTGTTGGGTTTGGTGTCCCTCATTTTCTTCTTGAGAATACCTCATAGATTCTCAATGGGGTTTAGGTCCGGCGAGTTGACTGGCCAGTCGAGCACTGTGATGGCATGAGCATCAAACCAGGTTTTGGTGCTTCTGGCAGCATGTTCAGGGGTCAGGTCCTGCTGGAAGATGATATCTGCATCTCCATACAGATCCTCAGCAGAAGGAATCACAAAGTTCTCTAAAACATTCTGGTAGACTGTTACACTGACTGATTTAAGAAAGCAGAGTTTACAACACCTGCACCGGACATTGCTCCCCAAATCCTGACTGACTGGAGATTTCACACTGGACCTCAAGCAGTTTGGGTTCTGGTCCTCAGCTCTACTGTTTAGTAGATGATTAGTGTCTCACACTCTGTTTAAAACATTCATGATCTGCTAAATTTAGGCTGATTTCTCCACAGTATTCTAATTATGTGAATTCCTGTTTTCGTGGGTTTTATGAGCTGGAAGCCCAAATTATGTTAAAAAATAAACAAATAAATACTTGAAATCATTTCAATTGTGGGGCGTGAATCTATAATCAATGAAAGTTTAACTTTTGTAATGAAATTATGGAAATTAATGAACTTTTCCCAGATAGTCAAAGTTTTTTGGAAAGGGTTAGTATATCCATATACAGCAAATATATATATATTCATTCATTTTTCATTCATTATCTCCCGCTTTATCCTCTATTAGGGTCGAAGTGGGGTTCCCCATGCCCATCCAGGGGAGAACGTTTCAGGCGCTGGGCAGATACACCCAGGACAGGGCGCCAATCCATCGCTGGGACTATATATATAATATATATATATATATATATATATATATATATATATATATATATCTATATATATATATACACACACGAAATTAGGGATAGGTATGATTGGGTGTGATATTAGTATTAATACTGAGATAAGTTTTGACATATATCTATAATATATGACTATACATATAGTATATTAGGATATATATATATATATATATATATATATATATATATATATATATATATGCTTCAGATGCTAAAGTAGGGAACCCTGGTTTAAAGAATTTACTAAAAGAAAAGTATTAGACAATATACAATTCTGATGTCCCAAACCCCCCCCCCCACCAACTGTACCCTGCCATACCATGAGGTCCAACTGTGATTTCTGTGTACCGTTACACCCTGAGATACGCAGGTTTTTTAAAACCACCACACATTGTAATGTGCCTATTCCGCTAACGCTCCACATGTCGGGTTTAATGGACGGATATTTGTGGAGTTCAGGACTCTTTGAAAAGAGATGCCATTCGTTGCAGAAAAATAAGCAGTCACACTTCCCACACCTTGTGACAAGCTAAGCACAGTTTACGCCTCAGGGTTGGGAGTTTTATGAAGCACCTGATGATCAGAACAGTGCAAGCATCAGATAAAAAAAAGGTCAGCTGTTAACATGGGTCACGATAAATGTGCTCCGGGAGCCTATTCAGCTTTGAGAGAAAAAAAACGGATCCCTAACAGTTTGATCAACATCGTTTTGCCTTTCCACTTACTCTCCTCTGTTTTCTACAAAAACCACCTCAGTTTTAACCATAGGAAACGATTCCTAGCTGCTATCGAACAAAGAAGACCATTTGGAATGAACGGGACAGGAAGGTACCATGTGCCCGGCTGGTGAACATCTCACGTGTGCGATGTGTCGTGCCCTAATTTCAATCGTGATGTTTGTATTGACGGAAGCTTTTAGTCGTAATACACGGGCTCGAGACCTGACTGAAGGGGTTTTTGTGATTGTATATAGACACTGCCAACGTGCTGTTCTTAAGCCGTAAATGTTACTTCAGTACCTGCAGTATGGAATCACTGCGTTTTGCCATTAGGAGTTTCAACTTGTGGTTGAAAGCACACAATAAAAAACAAAAGGCAATACTGCTACATGTTGGATTTCTTCGGCCTGTTTAATTACTGACCTTGATAGCATTTCAACTTCCTCCTGTTGTTATAATAAAAAAATAAAGAAACAAAGCGAAAAAATACCTAATAAAGTGATTACTGCTTATTTTTTGTTATTAAAAGGCAATAACAAGTTTCAAATATGTGAATAACTGATTTTAAGTTGGGCGGCACGGTGGTTTAGTGGTTAGCATGTTCTCCTCTCAGCGCTGGGGATTCCCGGTTTGAATCCCAATCTGAGTGGAGTTTCCATGTTCTCCCCGTGTCCCCGTGGGTTTCCTCTGGGTTCTCCGGTTTCCTCCCACAGTCCAAAAACATGGATTCAAGGTAAATTGAAGGCTCTAATTTGCCCCATATAGAGTGTGTTTGGTGTTTGTGTGTCTGTGTTATATATAAGGTATGTATATATATATATATATATATATATATATATATATATATATATATATATATATATATATATATATATATATAAGGGCGGCACGGTGGCTTAGTGGTTAGCACGTTCTCCTCTCAGCACTAGGGATTCCCAGTTTGAATCCCAATCTGGGTGTAGTTTCCATGTTCTCCCCGTGTCCGCATGGGTTCCCTCTGGGTTCTCCGGTTTTCTCCCACAGTCCAAAAACATGGATCAAGTCAATTGAATTCTCCAAATTGCCCCATATAGAGTGTGTGTGTGTGAGTGAGTGTGTGCCAAGGGATGGATTGGCGCCCTGTCCTGGGTCTATCTGCCCAGCCCCCGAAACGTTCTCCCCTGGATGGGCATGGGGAACCTCCCGCTACCCTAATAGAGGATAAAGCGGAAGATAATATATATATATATATATATATATATATATATATATATATATATATATATATATATATATATATATATATATATATATATATATATACATATACATATACATATACATATACATACATATACTGTATATATACAGTATATGGTGCAGTATCTCAGTGGTTAGGGTGATGGGCTATCAATCTGAAGGTTGGGGGTTCAAATCCCAGGTCCACTGAAGTTACCCGTGTGGCTCCTTGAGCAAGACCCTTAACCCTCATCTGCTCCAGGGATGTTGTGATTAACCCTGTGCTCACCTTGTAAGTCACTTTGGATAAAAGCGTCCAATACATGACCAAATGTAATGTAATATATATAAACGGTGGAACGATGGTTTAGTGGTTAGCATGTTCTCCTCTCAGCACTATGTAGGGATTCCCGGTTTGAATCCCAATCTGGGTGGAGTTTCCATGTTCTCCCCGTGTACGTGTGGGTTTCCTCCGGGTTCTCTGGTTTCCTCCCAAAGTCCAAAAACATGGATTCAAGGTCAATTAATTGCTCTAAATGACCCCATATAGTGTGTGTATCTGTGTATCTGTATCTGCCCAGCGCCCAAAACATTCTCCCCCGGACGACTATGGGGAACTCCCCCCGCGATCCTAGCAGAGTATTAAGCTGAAGATAATCATATGAATGAATAAACAAAGGATTCTGAGTTTTGACACAGTGCTCACTAATTGTTTGTTGTGCTCTCAGATTGAAATGTTCGATGCTGTGGTGTACATTCTGAGAAATGGGACCGGCACACTGTGTAAGCAGATCTCCCTCTGGCAGAGAAAACCCAAGACAGACAGAGCATCTGATCTGCCATTCATTCATTTTTCTTTTAAAAACACATGTACTGATCAGGTTCGGGGGTGGGGTGGGGTGGGGGTGGGGGTGGGGGGGTTGGTTTAAGAGGCAGGGACAAACAGAAAGACAAACAGAACAAACACATTCATGCACACAAACCCTCACAGTGGTAAATCTGTAGCTCCATTGTAACAAACAGTGGAAACCCACACAGTAACAGGGAGAACATGCAAAATCCAGACCTGTCTGTTCTGCCTGTGAATCAAACTCAGGACTTGATGCTCTGACGTGAAAAGCAATAATTACTGTCCACTACCTGCTGGAAGTCAGTGGTTTTTGAGTGGTTGATGCTAACGATTTATGTAAATGAGCCGTCATAGAGTCACTAAGTCAATCAAATCAAAGTCAATCAAAGGAAACGTGTGTTTCTCTAATATTCTTCCACTGTGAACTAGATTTTACACTTAATGCATTTTAACAGTTCTGTTACCACAGAAATATAATTAACTTTGAATCAATAATCTTTAAACATTCATTCATTCATTCATTATCTTCCTCTTTATCCTCTATTAGGGTCGCTGTGGGGTTCCCCATGCCCATCCAGGGGAGAACGTCTCAGGCGCTGGGCAGATAAACCCAGGACAGGGCGCCAATCCATCGCTGGGCACACACTCACTCACACAGACACACTCTATATGGGGCAATTTTGAGAACTCAATTGACTTGATCCATGTTTTTGGACTGTGGGAGGAACCTGAGAACATATAGAGTATGTATGCGTGCATGTGAGTGAGTGTGTGCCCAGCGATGGATTGGTGTCACAAACTCAACACCACCACGCTGTAAACCCCTGTAAGCGTACCATCCTAAGTGTATCCTAAGCTTTATCCTCTATTAGGGTTGCGGGGGTTTTCCACATGCCCATCCAGGGAGAACGTCTCAGGTGTTGGGCAGATACACCCAGGACAGGGTGCCAATCTATCTCTGGACACTCACACACACAAAAAAATCTGCTTATATGTGTATGTATATACATACAGACCCCTTCTAAAAAATTAGGAAATCATGGAAAAGGTCATTAATTTCCTTAATTCTATTCAAAAAGTTCAACTTTCATAGATTATAGATTCAGAAATCCCAATTAAAACGATTTTAAGTGTCTTTTTTTTAATTTTTTTTATTTTTTTTTTACATAACTTGGGCTTCCCCAGCGATGGATTGGCGCCCTGTCCTGGGTGTATCTGCCCAGCGCCTGAAACGTTCTCCTCTGGATGGTCATGGGGAACCCCCCCGACCCTAATAGAGGATAAAGCGGAAGATAATGAATGAAAGGATATATATATATATATATATATATATATATATATAGCGATGGATTGGCGCCCTGTACTGGGTCTATCTGCCCTGCGCCCAAAACGTTCTCCCCTGGATAGGCATGGGGACCCCCACCACGACCCTACTAGAGGATAAAGCGGGAGATAATGAATGAATGAATATATATATACACATATATACATACACACACACATATATATATATATATATATATATATATATATATATATATATATATATACACACACACACACACATACATATATATATATATATATATACATACACATGCATATATATATATATATATATATATATGTTTAGATGTTTGAATGTAAATGTAAGTGACAGGTATTACAGAGATGAAGGGTACACGGCGTACAGGAGGTGAGTACAGGGAGAGTGCAGTGTTAGCAGATCCTTGCCTCCATCCACTGCCCCCTCACATATTCAGATTTGTGTGCTTTTGATGTTAAGAAGGTAAGGAAGTATGAGGAAGGCCCCTAGTGGTGAAGTTCAAACACTTTGACCTTTCACTTCAGCCAGGGGGGAATAAAGGTAGTCTGTGTACTTTGTGAGTCATCCCAGCACTGAATAAATCAGCTTTCGTCTGATGTCTGACAACCAAGACGATAAAAAAAACCCAAATGGATGATGGTTTAGGAAAATGGAAACAATCCTGCTGTCTTGTATCTTGGGATGGTTGGCTTTTTGTGGAAGCTTAATAGTCCTGGTCATCATTCTAAAATGATTTAGAATAAATCTGTAATTTCCTAATTCACCAGAACTAAATGCAACAAGGTACTTTGACGCACAGTATTAGTTAAATCTCTGTCACAAGTCAGGGGTATTACAACAGGGCAATTAACAGAAAAATATCCAGCCATTATCTTCCGCTTTATCCTCTATTAGGGTCGCGGGGGGGTTCCCCATGCCCATCCAGGGGAGAACATTTCGGGCGATGGGCAGATAGACCCAGGACAGGGCGCCAATCCATCACTGGGCACACTCTCACTCACACACACACACTCTATTTGGGGCAATTTGGAGAACTCAATTGACTTGATCCATGCTTTTTGGACTGTGGGATGAAACCATGAGGTTTCCATGTTCTCCCCGTGTCTGTGTAGGTTTCCTCCGGGTTCTCCGGTTTCATACCACAGTCCAAAAACATGGATCAAGGCCTGAAGGTCTTGAAGGCTACCTGGGCGCCATATAAAAGGCTGCCCACCACTCCGGGCACATGTGCTTACTTTACCAGTGTGTGTGTGTGTGTGTGTGTGTGTGTGTGTGTGTGTGTGTGTGTGTGTGTGTATATATATATATATATATATATACTAGGGCTGTATTCAACAAAGGTTTTTCATAGTCGAATCTGATTCGTCACATTTTCCCTATAGTCGACTGATAGTCGAATCAGTTAAAATTTCACCACAAGATGGCGCTATAAGCGTGGTTTTTAAAAAAGATTTTTTTAAATATTTTATTCGTTTTTCTAGAGCACCATAAATTAGATCCCCGTTCTGGACTTTTTTCCACTTCAAAGGAAAAACCTAAAAAAAAAACCTAAAAACCTAAAAATTAGGATGATTTTATTTGACAAAAGGCTATATATATAGCGAAAACAAAGACATTTCATGTAAAAACTAATGCTTAGCAGCAGCCATAGATACCCCATGTGGTCAAAATGGTACATTCGACTATGAGGTTCATAGTCGACTACGGTTCTCCGAATCGAATCGTCGAATCAGCGAATATTGCAGCTCACCCCTAATATATACACTACCACTCAAAAGTATAGGATCACTTGCAAATTTCCTTCTTTTTGAAAGAAAAACTCAATGTCATGCAATTCACAAACAATTATAACCCATTTCACAATTAATTTAAGTGTATTAGATGATTTTTAAACGATAACAATTTTGAATTAAAGCCTATTTTTGTATAGAGGCTTATTTTGCATATAGTCCTATTATCAGCAATTCTTAGTCCTCTGCCTAAATCTCTTGGTATGGCCACTAATTCAAGTTAACAATGTTATTGGACAAATTGGACAAATTGGTTGTTAGACGTCCCTTACTCAGTTGTAATGCACAGCTGGAAAAACGTTATACTAACAAGTGAGCATAAAAGGGAGCACATGGTTAGGTTAGTTTAGTATCTGAAGCATCAGCAGTTGTTGGCTTGCTTACAGGCTCAAAATGGAGATATATATATATAAACTTTCTTTATATATATGGCAGCATATATATGGTGGTTTAGTGGTTAGC
The DNA here is from genome assembly GCA_019802505.1 of Corydoras sp. C115. Taxonomy (NCBI): domain Eukaryota; kingdom Metazoa; phylum Chordata; class Actinopteri; order Siluriformes; family Callichthyidae; genus Corydoras; species Corydoras sp. C115. The sequence continues at coordinate 26,713 of JAFMOC010000253.1, forward strand.
ACGTTCGCCTCTCAGCGCTAGGGATTCCCGGTTCGAATCCCCATCTGGGTGGAGTTTCCATGTTCTCCCCGTGTCTGCGTGGGTTTCCTTCGGGTTCTCCGGTTTCCTCCCACAGTCCAAAAACATGGATCAAGTCAATTGAATTCTCAAAAAAAAAAATTGCCCCATATAGAGTGTGTCTGTGTGAGTGAATGTGTGCCCAGCGATGGATCGGCGCCCTGTCCTGGGTGTATCTGCCCAGCGCCCGAGACGTTCTCCCCTGGATGGACATGGGGAACCCCACCGCGACCCTAATAGAGGATAAAGCGGGAGATAATGAATGAATGAATATATATATATATATATATATATATATATATATATATATATATATATATATATATATATATGTGTGTGTGTGTGTGTGTGTGTGTGTGTGTGTGTGTGTGTGTGTGTGTTTCACTGCACAGATGGCTTACATGTGCAGGACTAATTTCTCTGTGTGTACCCTGCAGGCAAAATAAAACACTTCATCACATCACAGCAGGACACCACCTACAGGATGATGGTGGTGGAATAGTTTTGGTTGATGGCTCATTCTTAGCCTACAGTGACCCTGAGTGTTTAGAACCTTCTGATCTGTCTGAACTGAGCAGCACGCCACCAGCATGGCAGTGTCACCGATATGTTGAGTATCAAACAGATGGACTACAGTCTGCAAATGAAGAACTACAGATTGCATCTTTACGATAAGAGTTAGCTGATAGAACTGACAATGAGTGTAACACAGAATGGTGTTACACAGAACAGCCATGATGTCTTCAAAGTCTTTACTAAGGTGTGGGAGCTCAGTGGTTAGGGCGTTAAGACTATCAATCTGAAGGTTGTGGGTTCAAATCCCAGGTCCACTGAAGTTACCAATGTGGGTTCTTGAGCAAGACCCTTAACCCTCATTGCTCCAGGGATGTTGTGACCACAAACCAAGTGTTCTGACCACAACCAAGTTGGGATATTTGTATGTCACTTTGGATAAAAGCGTCTGCTAAATGACCAAATGTAAATGTACTAATGGAGATGACAAATGATTCAAGGTCTAATACATTAGTGTTATTTCAGTCTCTGAACATTCATTCATTCATTCATTATCTCCCGCTTTATCCTCTATTAGGGTCGCGGTGGGGTTCCCCATGCCCATTCAGGGGAGAACGTTTCGGGCGCTGGGCAGAAACACCCAGGACAAAGTGCCAATCCATCACTGGGCACACACTCACTCACACAGACACACTCTATATGGGGCAATTTTGAGAATTCAATTGACTTGATGCATGTTTTTGGACTGTGGGAGGAAACCGGAGAACCCGGAGGAAACCCACGCAGACACGGGGAAAACATGGAAACTCCACCCAGATGGGGATTCGAACCGGGAATCCCTAGCGCTGAGAGGCGAACGTGCTAAACCACTAAACCACCGTGCCGCCCAACTTTGAATCAATAATCTTTAAACATTCATTCATTCATCCATTATCTTCCTCTTTATCCTCTATTAGGGTTGCGGGGGGTTCCCCATGCCCATCCAGGGGAGAACGTCTCGGGCGCTGGGCAGATAGACCCAGGACAGTGCACCAATCCATCACTGGGCACACACTCACTCACACAGACACACTCTATATGGGGCAATTTGGAGAACTCAATTGATTTGATCCATGTTTTTGGACTGTGGGAGGAAACCGGAGAACCCAGAGGAAACCCACGCAGACACGGGGAGAACATGGAAACTCCACCCAGATGGGGATTCGAACCTGAATCCCTAGCGCTGAGAGGCGAACGTGCTAACCACTAAGCCACCGTGCCGCCTGTCTCTGAACATGAGGAACCAAATTAAATCCCTTTCTGTAATCTGGATGTGCCTTGGCTGAACTGCACAGGATTTATTTGCAACTGTGGAGGAACTTGGTGTTTCCATGGTAACCGATCTGCAACCACACTACTCGCCGTGTAGTCGCAGTGTAGCGAGAATTAGCAGCAGAGCACTTAAACATTCAGCACACATGATACAGGAAGGTTAACCAAAGATAAAGTTAGAGTCGTAGTGAGGAATTAAAAATAGCTCATCTCATTCATTATCTTTGGCTTAATTTTATACTGGGGTTGTGAGGGGGAGCCGTTCCCTATGCCCATCCAGGGGGGAACGTCTCGGCGCTGGACAGATAGACCAAGGACCGAGCGCCAATCTATCACTGGGCACACACTCACTCACACAGACACACTCTATATGGGGCAATAAGGTATGAGAGGGCATGCATTATTGTGAATGAATCACGGGCAAGAGGTGTTATTGGACACGACGTGTAGCGGAGTACAGTTACACATCTTTTCCGTGATTTATTAACAATAATACACAACCTCAAGCATCTTATTGCTGTAATAAAACATTACAAACACCTATAAAATGTGCTCTGCATGATATATAACATACATTTTATTAAATATATGATTATGTTGGGGCTTAGTGGTTAGCACGTTCTCCTCTCAGCACTAGGGATTCCCGGTTCGAATCCCCATCTGGGTGGAGTTTCCATGTTCTCCCCATGTCTGCGTGGGTTTCCTCCGGGTTCTCCGGTTTCCTCCCACAGTCCAAAAACATGGATCAAGTCAATTGAATTCACCAAATTGCCCCATATAGAGTGTGTCTGTGTGAGTGAGTGTGTGCCCAGCGATAGATTGGCGTCCTGTCCTGGGTCTATCTGCCCAGCGCCCGAAATGTTCTCCCCTGGATGGGCATGGGGAACCCCACCGCGACCCTAATAGAGGATAAAGCGGGAGATAATGAATGAATGAATGATTATGTTGTTGAGCAGCAGGTGGCGTAGTGGTTAGCATGTTCATCTCTCAGTGCTAGGGATTCCTGGTTTGTATCCCAATCTGGGTGGAGTTTCCATGTTCTCCCCGTGTCCACGTGGGTTTCCTCCGCGTTCTCCAGTTTCCTCTCTCAGGGCAGCATGGGCGCCAATGTATCGCTGGGCACACTCACTTACGCACACACACACACACACACACACACAAACACACTCGATATGGGGCAATTTGGAGAACTCAATTGACGCCAAATTATTAGCTTCTTTAGCACTTAAAGGAAGCTACAATGCCTTTATTAAAACACATAAAAACATTACAGTATAAGTATCATTTGGAAGGTGGATTGTTTATTAGGGTGGCACGGTGGTTTAGTGGTTAGCATGTTCTCCTCTCAGCACTAGGGATTCCCGGTTTGAATCCCAATCTGGGTGGAGTTTCATGTTCTCCCCGTGT